>CM076579.1:1242487061-1242704011 GCA_034641835.2 Pinus albicaulis
TATATGTCATTTTTCTCTTAGTTTTGGGCTAATAACTTTATATACCAACACTAAGATTTATATACCATGGAATATCATCGATGAATCCATATTTAAACATTCTAGATCAGTAAGAGAACATTCCTCTACTGAAATAATTTTATACAGTAGACATTCCATGGAAACAACATAGAATTAGCTATAGTTATAAGCCAACACTCTCGTACATATTGATCTTTATTTCGGAGAAGCTGAAGTCTAAGAGAATGAATTGGAGCGCAGATATATTGTGGAAATAACTGCACAAAATTGACATAAGAAAGTCGTGAAAACTACTTAACAAATTTCTAGAATGTGCCAAAAAATCAGCTACTCAAGAGGATTTTTTATTTCAAATAAACCTGAAAATTTATGAAAATAGTCCATTCAAAATTACTTAACAAATCTTTAGAATGTGCCAAAAAAATCAGCTACTCAAGAGGATTTTCCATTTAAAATACACTTGAAAATGTATGAAAATAGCCATCTAATGCAAGCAGATGCCTTTGTCTGAAGCTTTCTGTCAGTGAAAAAATTACATAATGAAAATCAGTGAACAATGAGAGGATTTATGTAGCATCAACTGAATAGGCCTGTTAAATTCCACAAGTCTTCACAAACTAGTGATTTCATAATGATCTTGACCAAGATTGATCAAGTATTTGGTATCCCAGTAAAATTGGCTCGCTAATAATCTAGGCAAGAAAACTTTGTTGAGTACTCTAAAGACTCATGAATCTTGTAACAATGATTAAAATAGAGTCTTCACCTGGTAAAGGGCCAAGCCTTTTACATTGAATGACTAGTCACAAATCCTAGAGATGAAACAAATTTGTATTTACATGTTATTAAACACATTCAAACAAATCTGGCCTATACATGTCCTTAGAAGCATAAAAAGGCATTCAAACAATTATGTTTCCATACATGTCGTTGCTTTTTTTGGTGTGTTACATGAATAATTCTGAGCAGTTGCATATTAGTTTACTTCTTAATTGTGTTGTGAAAACAGCTCCAAAAAGAGAAGAAAAGAGATATCAACGCCTTAGAAATAAGCCACTTCGAGGGGGCAACCTCCAATACATTAAATGAATGAAAAATTCTTTTATGATTCAAATTACAAAACCTCCTTTCTATATATAGGAGTCCATGGGGCCAGAATGTAATCCTAGTGGGGCCACAATGTAATCCTAGCCGACCTAACAATAATAATTTAAGGGCACAATAATAACAATATGGGGGTTACAAGGGTACAATAATAACAATAAGGGGGTTACACTAACAACAATAAGGGACTATACTAGCAATATAGGGACCTAACATGCCCCTCTCCTTCAAAAAAGTGTTGTCCTCAATGCTTGAGTAGCTCTGGGTGCTTCTGTATAAAATTCTCATCCTCCCATGTAGAATCTTCAGTGTGTAAGTTCTTCCACTTGATGAGATACTCTGAAATTGATCGATTCCGTAGTTGTCGAGTTCTTTTTTCTATGACTGCTTCAGGTTCCAATATGATCTTCCCTTCCCCATCAAGTTCTGGCAATACTGTTTGAACTTGAAGATTTTCACCTATAACCTTCTTTAAGCATGAAACATGGAAAACTGGATGTACTCGCGAAGAAGCAGGAAGCTCCAATTTGTATGCCATAGAACCAATCTTTTGCAACACCTTGTAAGGACCATAGTACTTTGGTGATAATTTATTATCCTTCCTAGCTTGCTTGAGGGACATTTGTTTGTATGGTTGTAGCCGTAAAAATACCCAATCTCCTACATCAAAACTTCTCTCGCTGCGATGTTGATCTGCCTGTTGTTTCATTCGATTTTGTGCCAAATTCAGGTTATCCTTTAAGAGTTGGAGAACTTCCTGTTGATGCTCGATGTGATCTTCCACTGCTTGAACCTTCGAATTTTCCCTTAAAGATGATGTGATGGATGGTGGATGATATCCATAAAGTGCCATAAATGGGGTCATTTTTGTTGCAGTATGGAAGGAAGTGTTATACCACCATTTAGCAAGAGGTAACCACTTGACCCATTGTGTTTGTTTATCAGATACAAAACAACGAAGATATCCTTCCAAACATTTATTTACTATCTCAGTTTGACCATCAGATTGAGGATGATAAGATGAGCTATGAGCTAATTGAATACCCAAACAAGAAAATAACTCTGTCCAAAAATTTCCAGTAAAAATGGGATCTCTGTCGCTCACAATAACCCTTGGGCTTCCATGTAGCTTTTGAATTCTGTCCATAAATGTAGTAGCAACTGTACTTGCTTTAAATGGATGAGATAATGCACAAAAGTGTGCATACTTGGTAAGTCTCTCAACTACCACCATGATGACACTCTTTCCTTCGGACTTAGGTAAACCTGTGATAAAATCCATTGAAATCTCCTCCCAACGTTGACTTGGAATGGATAAAGGTTGTAGAAGTCCCGGGGTCTTAATTGTTTCCACTTTATTCTGCTGGCAAACCAAACATTCCGCCACAAACTTTTGAATATCAGATTTAAGGCCATCCCAAAAAAGTTCTTTCTTCACCCTGTGGTAAGTTTTTAAAAATCCCGAGTGTCCTCCTAAAGGAGAAGTGTGCAATTCCAGAAGAATCTTTTGTTTTAGTTGGGAATTCTTACAAAGATATAAGAGATCTTTGTACCATAAGGAATCATTTTTCCAACTAAATGTATCAAATGTACTAGGATCTTGCTGCAAATTTTGAATGAGTGTCCACACTTCTTCGTCCTTCTTCCATTCATCTCTTGCTTTGGTTATCCAATCTGCTTGGATAATAGAAATGGCACAAAGCAATGCTTCCACCTCTTCATTCTTTCTTGAGAGTGCATCTGCAACAACATTAAGCTTTCCTTTTTTGTAGATTATTTCAAAGTCATAACCCAACATCTTTGTGACCCATTTTTGCTACTCTTCTGAAGATAGTCTTTGTTCCAAAAAGTGTTTAAGACTATCATGATCAGTTTTACCTTGAAGTGTCTTCCCATTAGGTAACTTCTCCATTTCTTTAGTGCATGCAGTATTGCTAAAATTTCCTTCTCATAAATAGGTTTCTGTAAATACTTTCATTTGATTGGACGACTTTCAAAAGCAATGGGTCTTCCTTCCTGCATTAAAACTGCACCAATTCCATTTCCTGAGGCATCACATTCCACAATAAAGGTTTTTGTGAAGTCTGGTGTAGCTAAGACCGGTGCTAGGCACATTGCCCCTTTAAGACGTTCAAAGGCCTTAGTTGCTTCAGGAGTCCATGAAAATGCATCTTTCTTCAATAATGTTGTTAGAGGTGCTGCTATTCTCCCATAATTCTTAAAAAACTTGTGATAATACCCTGTTAACCCAAGAAATCCTCACAACTACTTTATGGTTGTGGGGACTTTCCATTCCTTAATGGCTTTAATTTTGTTAGGGTCTACCTTAACACCCTCGTGAGATACAATATGACCCAGATATTCCACCTCTTGTACTCCAAAGAAACATTTGGATGTTTTTACATATAATTGTTTCTCCTATAATATTTTGAGCACTGTGTCAACATGTTGAACATGATCTTTCCAAGACCTGTTGTAGATTAGTATATCATCAAAAAATACTAGCACAAATTTTCTAAGGAAGGGTTTGAAAATGGAATTCATCAACCATTGAAATGTAGAAGGTGCATTGGTAAGGCCAAAAGGCATGTCCAAAAATTCATAATGACCCTCATGAGTTTGAAATGCTGTTTTCGGAATATCTTCAGTCTTCATTCTAATTTTATGATACCCTGAACGAAGATCCAATTTGGTAAAATAAATTGCTCCATGTAATTCATCCAATAATTCATCAATCACAGGAATGGGAAATTTATCTTTAATGGTGAGCTTATTGAGATCCCTATAATCCGGACACATGCGCCATGATCCATCCTTCTTGTGTACCAATACTACAGGAGCAGAGAAAGAACTTTGACTAGGTTGAATTATACCCGCCTCTAACATTTCTGCAATCATACGTTCAATTTCGCTCTTTTGGACATAATGATATCTATAAGGCCTGATGTTTGGAGGAACACTTCTTGGAATCAAATGAATAGCATGATCATGATCACGAATAGGTGGGAGTCCTTTGGGAGTTTCAAACACCTTTGAATGATTGTCCAAGACTTGTTGGAGATCTGCAGAAATAGATGATTTTGATGTTGGAACTTCTAGTGAGCATAATTGTGCAATTACGCCTCGCTGTTCTTTCTTTAGAAGTTTTGTCATGACATTAGAGCTTATTATCCTTCTTGGCTTCCCCAAAATACCCTGTAATTCGACTTCCTTTCCTTCTGAAAAAAATTTCAAGAAAAATTCTTGAAAATTAAAAGCTACCGTCCCCAAAGATTGTAACCATTGTACTCCTAGTACAACATCAGCACCTCCCATAGGAATGGCAAGCATTGGACTAGTCAATACATATTCCCCCATGGTTAGCTTGTTATTATGGCATTTTCCAGAGCAATTTATAGTTCCTCCATTTGCAACCATCACTTGACATTCTGGTGCTGGGTATAGGAAACAATTTAATTCCTTGGCTACCTTATAATGAATAAAATTATGGGTGCTACCTGAATCAATCAACACTATTACCTTTTTCTTCTTAATATGTCCTTCTATCTTGAGAGTTTGAGGAGTGGTAATTCCTGCCAGTGCATTACATGATATGGTCGGATTCATTTCTTCCTCTTCTAGGGCTGGTTCCTAGTGTATATCCTCTTCTTGTTCATTTTCTTCTTCCTCTTCACAATCTATGTAAAATAATTTCTTCTCAGCACACTTATGACCTTTAGTGTATTTCCTATCACAACTGTAGCAAAGCCCTTTTGCTCTTTTTTCTTCCAATTTTTGTGGTGTCAACCTTGTAGGTTGTGGAAATCTAGGCGTAGCAACACTTCCTTCTTTATAGAAGTGAGTGGTAGGCTTCTTTGTCGCCATAATTTTACATTCAATTTTTCTTGCCAACCTGAATGCCTTCTCCAATGAATCAGGTTCCAAAACACGAACTTCATGTTGGATGTCATCCTTTAAAGTACCTATGAAGAGATCAATCCTGTGTTCCTCTGGAATATCAGTTACCCTTATATTCAATTTTTGGAAGTCCTCAATGTGCTCCCCCATTAAACCCTTTTGTTTGAGATTTATCAATTGGCTAAAGAAGGTGTTGCTCTTTGTATCTTCATAATGTGCTATCATTTCCTCCGTAAAAATTGACCAAGTGACAATTTTTTTATGGGAGCAAAGCCATCGATACCATACAAATGTATTTTGTTCTAAATGTAAAGTTGCAATGCGTACCTTTTGTGTGTTTTGCACATTATGGAGATCAAAATATTGCTCCATCCGTAGTATCCATGTTACAGGATCCTTTCCATCAAACTTCCTCATATCCATTTTTGGAATATGGTGGTTCTTCCCTCCAACATTAGAGTTTATGAAATCACGATTAACATTTATTTTGTTCTCATCATAAGTTTCCTCTACTATCTTTTCACCATTAGGAAACATTTCTTGTATCAACTTTCCCAAACCTTCGATGTCTACTTTTAGATCTTTCTTCATGTTTTCCATGTTGTCTTTCATTTTTTCATCGATCTTAGCTTCCATGTCATCCATATTAGCTTCCATGCCCACTTCCATGCCATCCATCTTAGCTTCCAAACCACTCATCTTAGCTTCCACGCCTTTCTTCAAAACTTCCATTTCATTTTTTGTTGTTCTTTGCGAGAGCGAAATTTGTTGCACTTGCTCTTGTAATTTTGATATCTCATGTTGCCATTATCTGTCTTCCTGAGTCATAGTAGAGCCTTCTAAAGGCTTAATGGGTGTTGAATTATTCTTAGGGGCCATTTTAGAATCAAATACTGATATCTATTCTACAATATGCCCTTGGAATCAATTCAACTTGATTCTTCAAACAAGACTTATGCCATTCGGAAAAAAACTACACACCTTTTACTTGCTTTTGAGGAGCTCGATATTGAAATTGAATTATCTCTGTAATTGTGGATCTTAAATATCTGAAATTTAGCGCTGTAGTAGCCCTTTGAAGCTTCTTTCAAATACCACAAGTATGATCTGATTTGGATTCTTCAAGACAAAGTTATGTCCAATCTTCCACAATGACCCAATTTTGGACTGGTTCAGTAGAGCGAATTTGTACGACTTACCACGTGTCACTGTTTCGTCCTTCAGCTCTAAAATAGATATCCAAGAAACAAAATTCCATGTAATTGCAACCAATTTTTACGGCACTCCAATCCGATGCGCAGAGAGAGAGTTATGAATAGTTTC
Organism: Pinus albicaulis; assembly: GCA_034641835.2. NCBI lineage: Eukaryota > Viridiplantae > Streptophyta > Pinopsida > Pinales > Pinaceae > Pinus > Pinus albicaulis. Next base: position 1,242,493,407 of record CM076579.1, read on the forward strand.
CCATGATCACCTCTTTGAGATGAAATTCGGGAGCCTGAAAAAGCACTACCTTCCATAGATCATATCTCCAAAAATATTACGAACCAAGCTCTGAAATTGTTTGAGGAGTTTCCTCAGGATTTCAGCTTCGAACCATAAATTTTTTAGATTCTGAATCTTTGTAGAAACAAAGTTATAGAGAAAATTCCATGATGACCTTTTTAGAGCAGTGAAACCCTAGAATCCAAAGCTCTGATACCAAATGTTGTGAAACCAGCTCCAAAAAGAGAAGAAAAGAGATATCAACACCTTAAAAATAAGCCACTTTGAGGGGGAAACCTCCAATACATCACATGAATGAACAATTCTTTGATGATTCAAATTACAAAACCTCCTTTCTATATATAGAAGTCCGTGGGGCCAGAATGTAATCCTAGTGGGGCCACAATGTAATCCTAGCCGACCTAACAATAATAATTTAAGGGCACAATAATAACAATATGGGGGTTACAAGGGTACAATAATAACAATAAGGGGGTTACACTAACAATAATAAGGGACTATACTAGTAATATAGGGACCTAACAAATTGAGATAGTCCTCATTTCACAGTAACTAGTGACTATGTCATGTTTTGAATGTATTTTAGTAGATACAACTGTATGGAGAAAAAAAATATCATAAATATCTATCAGACACTAGAATTCGACTGATTTAAAGTATTTTCCTTCTCCAAGGCTTGGATTGCATATGACATATTAAGTGTAGAAACATACATAGTGAAACAACATAATTGAAAACTCACGTTGTGAGGTTCCACCCCAAATTATGTGTACAAACTGATGGCAACATGCCAATTTTGTTAACGCTGAGTTCTATCTTAAAAACAACCTTGGATAATTCCATACTGCCAACAAAAATATAAATCAGAGGTATCATTTGATAAATCTCTTATGTTTTCATCCATTGTCCTCATTTTTGGAGGAGAAATGATTGATTAACAAAGCATGATTTTCATGTGTTCCAATGACTTCAAGCATTGATGCATCTTAACAATGAGAATCCAAAGATTGAGATAGATATACATCACAACCATCTGCTCAAGGAACTATGCATCTGGTGTTCATTAACTGTTGTAGGAACATGTATTCTGTATCATGGAGCATGTCAGCAACATTAGCACATTTCATAATTCTGATTAGCAGCAGTGTACGGTTGTCTATCAATAAAGTTTGAACACATTGGAATAATTTTTTTTTGATGGAGATGGTAGTATTGTTGTAACAAACCTAAGTGTAAGATTAATATAAGTTGAGATTAGAAATAACAATAAATTTTTAACACATTGGAAAAAACAATTTTTGATGGAGATGGTAGTATTGTTGTAACAAACCTAAGTGTAAGACCAATATAAGTTGAGATTAGAAATAACAATAAAATTTGAACACATTGGAATAATTTTTTTTTGATGGAGATGGTAGTATTTCTGTAACAAACCTAAGTGTAAGACCAATATAAGTTGAGATTACTATTTCTAGAATTGTTGTGCCAACAAAAATTATTTTACATCACTTTTTTTAAATGTGTTGGTTTGTTACATGAAGAATTATGAATAGTTGCATATTAGTTTACTTCTTAATTGAGATAGTCCCCATTTCACAGTAACTAGTGACTATGTCATATTTTTATTGTTTCTTAGTAGATACAACTATATGGAGAAAAACTTGTCATAAAGGAAAACATTGGCATGAAGATCTATCAGACACTGGAATTCAAATGATTAGAAGTAGTACGAATCTTATCTTCTAATTCATATTAATATATAAAGAATCTCAAAAAGATATTTTGATAAGGCCTTACCCTTATTCCTTCTCCAAGGCTTGGATTGAATATGACATATTAAGTATCGAAACATACACAGTGAGACAACATAATTGAAAGCTCATGTTGTAATGTTCCACTCTGAATTATGTGTACAAACTAATGGAAACATGCCAATTTTTAAAACTGAGTTCTATCTTAAAAAACGCCCACAAAAATGTGTTGGTGTGTTACATGAAGAATTATGAACAATTGCATATTATTTTAATTCTTAATTGAGGTAGTCCCCATTTAACAGTAACTAGTGACTATGTCATGTTTTGACTGTTTCTTTGTAGATACAATTGTATGGAGAAAAACATTGTCATAAACAAAAACATTGTCATGAAGATCTATTAGACATTGGAATTAAAACGATTAGAAGTATGTTCCTTCTCCAAGGCTTAGATTTCATTTGACATATTAACTGTAGAAACATACACAGTGAGACAACAGAATTGAAAACTCACGTTGTGATGTTCCACTCTGAATTGTGTGTATAAACCGATGGTAACATGCCATTTTTGTTAAAACTAAGTTCTATCTTAAAAAAAACCTTGGAGAATACCATATTGCCAAAAAAAATATGAATCAGAGGGATCATTTGATAAATATCCTCTGTTATCATCCATTGTCCTCATTTTTGGAGGAGAAATGATTGATTAACAAAGCAAGATTTTCATGTGTTCCAGTGACTTCAAGAATTGCTGCATCTTAACAATGAGAATCAAAAGAATGAGATAGATATGCATCACAACCATATCCTCAAGGAACTATGCATCTGGTGTTCATTAACGGATGTAGGAACATGTATTATGTATCATGGAGCAAGTCAACAACATTAACACATTTCATAATTCTGATTAGCTGAAGTGTAGGGATGTCTATAAATAAAGTTTGAACACATTGGAATACATATTTTTTGATGGAGATGGTAGTACTGTTGTAACAAACCTAAGTGTAATACCAATAGAAGTTGAGATTACTATTTCTAGAATTGTTGTAGGTGCTAGAAAATCATTTTCCAACGCCAACAGAAATTATTTTACAACACTTTTTTTAAACATTGATGGATATATTTAGTAATGATCAAAATTGAAGCTACCTTCCACTTAAAAAATTGATGTAATTGGAAAAATGGAAGAGGGGAACAAGCAGTTGGGATCGAAATCAAATGTGTTTACATCAGAGCAGGGGAAACCTCCAACAACATTTCATTTCTAGCTTCGAAAGTATTTCTTTAAAAAACAGAGGAACTTACATTTCATAAATGAAACTTGTTTCTGGGAGAGCTAAGAACTTATAAACTACTGCTATTACATAATATAAGGTTGATTTAAAGTGGAAAGAAGACTGAAATAGTAAACATACTTATCATGGAGATGAGGGAGTTTCTCCATTCTGGGATCTTCATTTACTTTTTAATGACAATATTATCTTCGATCAAGCTATTACGGTCATGAGATATGATGCTACCTTCTGATATTTTGTTGATCACGTCTCTCATATAGTTCATGGTGTCTTGCATATGAACACATCGATCATTGATTTTCTCATAGTCCTTCTTACAGTCTACTAGGAATTGAATAATGATAGCATGTGCATCACGATTTTGAACCTTCAATTGATTCAGAAGCTCCTTCACATGGTCAATCATAAATTTTTTCCCCTTGCACTGAGGGCACGGGGCAGAGGAGGGTTGATTCATATTGATATCCATAACAACGCAGATAGGGGAGGCCTAAGAAAAAATACAACAGGAACAAAAGGTAATATGGCAGCTTGGATGGGGAGACTAGCTCTAGAGGAGGATCGAGCAACTAGTAAGGGGAAAGGGGATCCATCACTCGTCAAAGAAGAGGAATGGAGGAATGTAGAAAGATAGAAGCAAAAGGGGTTATAAGAAGGAGAGGCATGGGCATGAAGCCAAGAAGAAGAAAAAATAATGAGAGAGTTGAGAGGGCAAGGGAATATTTGTCATGAGGGGAAAAAACAAGGGAATATTTGTCATGAGGGGAAAAACCAAGGGGATTGTGCATAAAGTATTAATTATGTACTTCAAATACAGATTCTTAGAGATGCATTTTCTGACTTTAATAGATCTGGTACTGATATAAAGAGTACAATTATGTAATGATTTGATATTTGACATTGTTGCCTATTTTGACTTGTTATAGTCATTTGATTTAATGTTTTTAATATTGTTATGTTGCTTATGGATATGAAAATAAATTCATTTAATGTTTTTAATAATGTATTCTTACTCATGGATCTTAAATTAATTTTTAGGCCAATCACTAATTCAAATTTTAAATCAAGACATAATTTTCTCAATGCACTAGAAAACTCAAATCACTAACATGGTAATAAGTCACAAAAGACATGCAAATGTTACATTTCTCCATATATATGAAATATATCACATTTTTCCATATACTTGTCACCCATACAAGATAACCCAATTTTTGTTGGTTAGGGAAAAAGGTATATTAATGGGTTCTTCTTTAATGAAAGAACCATGCCATTAGCACCCCCACAAAAATGAAAAAAAAACATGCATTCCCATAACCTTTACATCTCTTGCTCCTTAATGAATTTTGACCTATCTTGTTGCTGCTCAATGACTTCTGATGTAACAGATGATGATCCTATGTCATCATTCACAAATCCACAAAATAATTGAGTGGATCGTCTTTGTATATCACCGTGGTAATTTATGTGAAAATATTGAAATTCATAACTCCAAATCTTGGCTTCCTTGTAAAGGGGTTTCAAATTGTCCTTTCGAACTTGATATGTGTCATTCATCTAGTTGCAAATTAATTCCGAATTTGTAAATATAGTGATATCATTGACACCAATATTTTTTTTCCTCTTTCAGGCCTTCTACAAGGGCAATGTAATATGCCTTGTTATTTGTAGTCTTGCCCTCCACTCACTTCTTTCTTTCTATTCAACAGATGTTTTGTTGCACTATTTTAGAGCACAAATTGAACAATAGCTCATCCCAAATTAGGAAATCAAGAGACCTCAATGCACATGATCCACTTTTGCACCATTTTTATCTAATAATAGCTGGAAAAAACATAACAATAACATGATATTAGAACTAGCCATTTCAATTTTAGCAGGAAACAACTAGTAGTGCCAATAATAAACAATATGAATAAAATATTTTGATTTTAGAAAATAATAAACAATATCACCAATCTAATATCTATACTATATAACAATAAAATACATTTTTAATGGTCTATATTATTTAGGACCAAATTGTTATTTATCTTTTCTTCTATCTATTTCAATTTATAGCCTGGGTTAAGATTCTCTATATTCTTCATAGTTTTTCCATATATTATAATCTATTCTCCATTTTTTGCAACTAAGTATCCAACTCTAATATTATATTGTCTATCTATTTTTTAATCTTGTTTTCCATAAATGAGCTAAATTATTCATATTGACAAAAATAAATAGTACATCTACTTGTGTTTACTAGTCACATAACTCAACTATTGATTTTATTCATATGTCCTTTGAATTTATTCATTTGTCCTCAACTATTGATTTTATTCATTTTTCCTTTGATTTTATTCATTTGTCTTGAAACTATAGAGGATATTCGTTTAAAGAGACATACTCAAATTAGTTTATGGGACTTCCAAATATAATAATCATATGTAATATGTTCTGTAATATGTATAATTAAAGGGAATTGGAATAACTAAACAGAAGCCCAAGGATACAAATAATAAAAGCACAGAAAAGAGGCAAGCAGGTGGCATGAAAAGTATTTTTCAGAAAGGCAAGGGGCAGGTGGCAAGCCACACAGGAGTAGCAGGAAGTAAAGCAACGTGGCCACACAGGATTATTTCAATTTTATTAACATTTAATCTCCCCTTACTGTATTTAATATTAAAAAATTCCTCAAATTTTGTCCCGAGAAGGGTCAATTTTCCTAACTAATAATAACCAGGGCTGGAAAATTATTTTCCAGTGCTCCTATAGGCGCTCAAAAATCAATTTTATTAATACCCTGGGCTATGGACGGTGCTGGTGAAATCGGCTGTGGAATGAAATCGGGTCCTCGGCTGTATGGAATCTCCAGGCAGTAAACTGTATAGGAAGCAAACGAAATAGGATAGAATGGTATCAGTCTCTCTCTGTTGGCTCATTATACGATTGCAATCCAATTTGAGCATGCACAAGACTTATTTCGAAATTTAAAAATTGTTTCAGTTAATGCGAATGCAGGGGAGCTCCACCACCATGAGGAGGGTGGTGGAAGGGTCAGGCCCTTCGTGAACGAAAAATCAAAAAAGGAAAAATCGAGTAAAGCTGAAAAATTGATTGGCCAAAGAGAGTGAAAGGCTAGAAAGGAGAAAGGAGAGCCTAAGGTGTCAAATCACCTTCCACCTCTTCCTTTATGAAACCATGTCATTGTGAAAATAGTCTCCTTCATTATGACCCGAAAGTACAATCAGGATAGTTGATGATTGAGGACTGCCCTCGACATATTCCGTGTATTCTTTATACGAAGTTTGGTGGAGCCATGTGAGTGGGATAAAAATAAATATCTCGATCATCGTGACATCTGGACGTCTATATCGATCTTTTAATTACTTGGAAGGTAAGATAATTTGCACTTTTATCATAGTTGAATTTTGGGAAAATCTATAGAATTTCAATTTATGGAAAAACATAAAAAAATTATTCCAACAATTAACTGTAGAAAAATATTGTCAACACTACATCCTAAATATTATTCTTGAATATTAAAATCATGAAAAATTTCTTCCGTTTAATTTCATTTTGGCGTACAATCCCTGGAGACACAGTTCTCATTAAAATCCCCGCCGACTGAACTACTTTTGTTTCGCTTTCCAGAACTTCCCTAGCAAAAAAAATTGAAATAATTGTTGGTCATAGGCGACCATCGTATACCACTTAAATAAGCATGGCATCGGTAAAACAACCATGTAAAGAGAGATGGAGGTACCATAGATCTAAACATTTTAAACTATATAAAATAAAAATTATCCCATAAAAAATGTCGAGTGGTAGTAGCATGAAATATTGCAGAAAATATCTCATAATAAAAAATATCTAGTTGGAGTGGCATGAAAGATTTCATAAGTTCCCATGTGTGCAACATGAGCAAAAGGATGGTTTTAGGTTTTAAAATTTTGAAGATAGGATGGTTCTAGGCTTATAAAAAGGTTGAAAATTTTAGAAGTAATTTCTATTGTAATTCGAGTTAGTTAGAGATGAATTGTTATATGATTAGTTGAAATGGAATAATTGATCTTATGATCAACTATAGTTTGTTATACACTAAATTTCACATAGTGGATGTTATAATTTAATTAAAAAAAAATCCAGAGTTCATTATTCTTCATGTTTATTTGTATATGTGTTTGTTTTATGGCTATTAAATTCAATAATTAGTTATTATTGGTAAAGTTAAAAGAAAAGTTCGAGACTGAGATTTGAATTGTTCATATAATAAGAAAATGTTGGATTAGTGGTTACTCTTTTTTTTTAATCTTCACAGAGTAAATGGTTGACTGTGAAATTAATAAATTTTAGAGTTAAAAATCATGGTAAACTTCCAGGCTAAGTGGATGCGTATCCATTATTTTGAAGATTTTCATATTTAATGTATTTGATTAAAGGATCTATGAAAGTTGAGGTCATTCACCTCAAATGTAAGAAGAAATATTTCACTTGAAGATTTGAAGCAAAAAGGTACGTATGGCCATGAGAAGTGAATGAGCAGAAGTAACAGGTTTGTAATTTTTGAGTAGTATCATGTAAAATGGTCACATTGTGAATTAGAAAATCATTTTCATGCATGTTGTATTTCATTTGGCATGATGTAATGAGGTTTTTTGTAAGGGGGTGTATGTTTGGTTGTACTCCATACCCTAGAAATATATGGTCATGTAAAAGTATAAACATAGACAAGTTTTTTCCCCCTAGTGTTTGCTAAGCTCTATCAAGTCACACCTCGCATGTAGTAATCATGTAGCCTGTATCATCTTTTGTAGAGAAATGATGTGACATCAAAACGTAGTAATCATGTAGCTTGTATCCTCTTTTGTAGATAAATGATGTGACATCAAATTGTAGAATTAACCATAAGGTAGGAATAATGTTAGAAAGTTGGGATAATCTCTGAAGGTGAGGACCAAGTCATAATGAAGAGAGAGTTTAAGTTTATGAATCATGTCAACTAAAAGGATTCCTAAAAACTATCAAGTATAAGTAACAGTACTAAGGTATTTCAGTAGATGGATCCCTTTATATATGGGCATCAAATTAATAATTTGCGGCAAGCATCAAAGTACAAGAAGGAAAAACAAGATGACTCCATGAAAAATGAATCTTGTAGCAACTAACAAAATGATGAAATAATTTTATAATAGTGATAAATATGCAATAGAAAACAACAAAGAGAATGATATGATGAAAGAGGATGATGAAAAAGAGATTTATGCAATGGAAAACATAATCACCACTAATGAAAGAAGATGATGACAAAGAGAATGATGCAGCACCATGGGAAAATAAAAGTGGAAGATGAAGACACAAAGAACAAAGAAAGATGAAAAACATGGAAGGACGAAGAAACAAAAGAATCAAGGTAAGAATAATAGTATTATAGATGTAGATGAATATAGATGCACATGAAAACACCCCTAAAAGAAAAATGTAGATGTAGATAAACAATCATTAATAAGTTTTACTTGGAACCACTTATAATAGTTGAGGGTAAGCCACAACAAAAACCCATAGGTATAATGGTTATGGGTCAACCATAAAAATGGTTGAGGGTAAGCCAAAGAAAAAACCTATAGGTATAATGGTTATGGGTCAACCACATAAAACCCATGATGATGATGATTTGGTCATGGTGTAGGAGGAGTGAAATATTTTGTGTTTGTAGGTACATAAACAAAGAGTAGTGAGCATGGAAGACAAAGATGAAGAATGTGTATTCAGTTCAAAAGTAAACTTAAGGGGGAGTATGTTGAAGTAACACCTACTTGTGATCATATTTAGCTAGAGATCGTTATGTGGTTAGTTAAAACGTAATAACTAAGTAGGCATGTTGTACAATAAATGTGTAGGTTTTAACACTGTACAAAAATTATCTGCAAATGAATTCTTAAAAACATAAAATAAAAAATTGCAAGAACATAAAGCATAACGAATATTTCCCCCTAGAGCCCAAAACTAAGACTACCAAATTGACTTTTTCATTATATTTTGTTCAATGTTACAATATATATATATATATATCTTAAAACATTCATAAACTTTGGTCCATTAACCCTCAATTAGGACATAACCGTAGTTCCTTTGACCGGATCTACAAAATACCATGGATAGAAAACCATCATGTCTAAAACCATGTGCAAACTCATGCACAAAACCATAGGTAGGTCTACCCACCTATTATAGGGTCCAAAAAAAAAAAATTCTTGAGGCACTACACATAGTGCAATGAACTAGGGGAGGGGGGGGTTGTGCCCCCTGCGTGTCCCTCCCTCCCCCCCCCACCCCCTCCTGTGTGTGTGACTGGTCGTGGAAATAATATAACACACACCCAAAAAAATGTAGCATATGGTATGTTAATTTTTATATAATTTTCCCTTCCAAAGTTTACTCCAATTATAAAATCAGAGAGTCATACGTATGAAACCAAATCTCATAGATCAAACTACTTCGAAAACCAGTACATTATATAGGCACACAAAGACAACCTCTAGGAAAATATAGATCCATCGAATCCTCAACTCACAAAACCAACTATGAAGAAACAACTCATGACAGATAGACTCAAACACTAACATCGAGAACACAACTCATCAACTCTATCTGGATTCACCATTTCGAAATTATTCCAACATTCTCCCTTAATGGAGAAATGAATTTTCAACAATTCCTAGATATTGTGTACATATTTCAAAGTTCATCTTTCTAAGAGGCTTGGTAAATGATCTAAAACGACTGTATCAATTTTGTTTTGCTAGGTGTATTTTCAGTTTAAAAACATGTGCATAATGAGTTCATTAGTTTGCTTAAGGATTGAGGTGTTTTTCCATGAATTGTAGATGATTTTAGTGAATAGAAGCATAAAAAAATCTTAAATAACACTGAAAAGTAGTGTAAAACAGAGAAATAAGTCACCACATGAAATTTACACAGTAGGAATGATGAAGCAGTTCACCCCTCTTGGGCTACATCTGCTGGTCCAACTCCTAATGGCATGTCCATCTTTCATTATGCTAAAAATTTTGCAAACATTTAGTTACAATGCTCTAATGGTTGTTTTCTCTATACCAATGGCTCCAAAATACTCCAATTAGTAAAAAATGACTCTTCATTCACTCTGAATGGGCGAAAATTGAGTCTCCTACTCTTTTGACCAGTTTCACCTAGAAAAGCTCCACTAAAAGTGGAGAACTCCACTTAACTGGAGCTAAAATAGTAAATCTCGCCATTTTTTAGGTGTGCTCCAAAATTTCCGCCGAAATTAACCATCACAATAAATGTTAGCGGTTAAGGTGGCCAAATGCCAACCCCAAAACTCGCGGTCTTCTTTGGTGGTTAGCAGAACCTTTGGAGTAGAACTCGGCGGTAATAACTGTAGTTTGATAAGGGTTGAACTCTGGTTGAAGTCGTGGGTTTTTTGTAGATTGCGCAGAGAGTTGACAACAAACGTTTCCATGTGACAACAAATGACGGGCGTTGGTGGGTTTTTGAACTGTCGAAGGTTACATTTTATGTTGTAGTTACATTTCAATACGACCAACCATTGCGAGGACCACTGGCAGGTTGGGACATATTAAGCCATAACATAAAGTTGCGACCTATGAAGGTAAACCAACAACGTGTAGAGCAGTTGGAAACTTGTCCGCGTGCCTAGAGGGAGGTCACTGAGTCGAGCCCTGCGGACCTCACCAAAATTTTACAATGGGGTTCAAGGGCCATGTGGAAACCTCAGGGCTAGCCACGTGGCACCTCCTAATTGGCCCTTAAAAAAATGTACAAACTCATTCGACCAATAGGAATCAGACACTTGTAAACCAGTAATTGGTTCTGAGGAAGGAATATTCCTCATAATGCTCCCTTTTTCTGACTGTGCATCCACCCACTTGTTGACTGTGCATCCCTGTCAAACCTGGTCAAACTGTCACAATTTTACTTATTTGGCATCTCGATGAGAACACGATATCTCCCTCATATGACATCAGTTTTTTGAACCGTTTATAGCACCAGAATCAAGAAGACGAGATCTACACAACCATCCTAGTTTCAACCCAATATTGTAATTTTGAATTTTGAGCAAAATTTATGAACTCTTGATTACGCCTCCCCATTGGGAAGCTTTTGGACCCCAAAAGACTTGATTACCTATTCAGTAGATGAGGGTACAACTCCCTCAATTTTCCAACCTCCATCCATTTTTCCTTGCTTGGTTTAGTGCCTTTGAGCCCAACTCGAAGGTAGTCAACACTTCCCCCCTTGGATGCTCTTGTCCTTCTGTCAGGAATTGTATATTCTTTAAGCTCATCCATAAAATTTGGCTAGAAATCTTCAATAGAAGGTAGTTGAACATCACTTCCTTGATCATCGATCATAGGTGGCTCATACAAACGTAAGTTTTCAACATTAACAACTGAATACATTTGCATATAAGAAGGCAAGTCAAGTTGGAATGCATTTTTACTAACTTATTTTATGATCTTGAATGGACCATAACAAATGGGTTTAAGATTTTTACCTTCCCCTTGCATCCTTTCTTTGCTAATTTGAAACCATACCTCATCTCCCTCTTGAAACTTGTGATCAACTTGATGTTTTTCATGCCTCTATTTGTATTCACTTTGACTTTTCTCAAGCTGTTCTTGAATTTGTTGATGTATAACCTGAATTTTCTCAATGAAATTTCGAGCCTTATCAATGCCACTATGGCCATCAATTGCAACATCCTTCCCAAATATGAAGTCTAATCGCGATTTTGGAAAATACTCAAATCATACTTCAAAAGGTGATGGTTGTGTAGAAGAGTGCTTTGCTTGGTTATAAACATGCTTAATGTAATGCAGGTGTTCATCCCACAACTTAGGATGTTTGCTGCAATATCTTCTCAATAGATGCACAATGGTTCTGTTCACCACCTCGGTTTGTCCATTTGTTTGTGGATGAAAATCGATACTCTTTTTCAACTTTGTGTCCATCATCATCCATAGATTTAACCAAAAAATCCTAGTGAACCTGGAATCTCTGTCACTAACAATAGAAGTTGGAAATACAAAATGAACACAAACATGTTGAAAATAAATTTCAGCAGTTTGTTCAACAATAATGGTTTTCTTACATGGCATAAGTATACACATTTTACTGAATATATCCACAACTACATAAAGATAATCATGTTGTTTTCTTGACATAGGTAGACCTCCAACAAAGTCCATGGAGACACTCTCCCATGGCCTTGATGGTACCGTTAGTGGCGTGTACAACCCAAGCTTCCTATTACTAGGCTTACTTGTTGCACACATAGAACAACCTCTTAAAAAACGTGACACACTATCTACCATGCGAGGCCAATAGCAATACCTCTGTAGATGTGCCACATTTTTTCTTACCCCAAAGTATCCAGCAATAAGAGATGAATGAGCTTCTCTCATGACACTTAGCCTCTCTACTTGTGGAATACATAGCTTGCCCAAACGAAACAACAAATTTTTATGTATCTAATAATCTTTTTCTTCAGCTTGATTCCCTTCACTCAAACTAGCATACACATCTTGAAAATCAATTTCATGTGCATATTGTTCTATGTAACTCTCATGTACAACATAATCATTTTTCAGTAAATTAGATGCACTAATGATTGGTCTTGAAAGCATATCTGCAAATTTATTGAAAATGTCTTTCTTGTACCTTATAACCAAGTGAAATTGTTGAAGAAATCCCATCCACCTTATATTTATTGATTGTTTCAATTTTGTTTGCGACTACAAGTACTGTAATTGTTGGTGATCGGTATGCACAATAGTCTCTTTACCCATCAAGCAGTGTTCCCACTTCTTCACACTTTGTACCAACGCATATAGTTCTTTTTCATATGTAGGATAATTTGTCATAGCACCATTAAAAGTTTTAGAATGAAAAGCAATAGGCTTACCATGCTGCAAAAGTACTGTGCCCATGGCATAATCACTAACATCGGTTTGAATATCGAATGGATGTCTCAAATTTGGTAATGCAAGGGCTGGAGATGAACTGATATTGTCTTTTAAAGCTTCGAAATATTGTTGTTGTTTGCCTCCCCATTGGAAGCATTTCTGCACACTTGTCACTACATGCATAGGTGTTGCAATGGAAGAAAAGTTAGCAATAAAATTTCTCCAATACTGAGCTCCACCTAAGAAACTTCTTACCTTAGTAACTATTTTGGGTGTGGGCCAGCTCACAATGGCTTCCAATTTAGAAGGATCAATCCTCAATTCTCCTCCTCCTACAATATGTCCCAAATAGACCAAAGAAGTCTTTCTAAACTCACACTTTGACATCTTGAGAAACAATTTCTCTTTCTTCAAAATATCAAGCACTCTATTCGCATGCAAGATATGATCTTCTCTTGTTTTGTTGAAAATTAAAATGTCATCTAAGTAGACAATAACAAAGTCATCAAGGAGTGGCTGAAAAACACTATCCATAACACGCATGAAAGTTGTTGGTGCATTAAACAAACCAAGTGGCATAACTAGCCACTGAAAGAGTCCTTGTTTGGTTTTGAATGCAGTTTTTCATATATCATTTTATGCAATTCTTAGTTGATGATATCCACTTTGTAGATCTAACTTAATGAAAAAAATTTCTTCTTTCAGCTGATCAAGAAAATCATCTATTCTTGGGAGTGGGTAACAATTTTTTACCGTAATCTTGTTCAAATCTCGAAAATCTACACACATGTGCCAAGTCCCATCTTTCTTTGGTATCAAGACTATGGGTGAATTGAATGGCAAGGTGCTTGGCCTTATGATTCCTTTATCCGACATCTCTTTGACTTGCCTCTTTATTTCAGCATTCTCCATTATCGACATGCGATATATACCGATGTTTGGAAGAGGAAAATCTTGTTGTAATCCAATTATCAAGCTTTTCTGCATTGATTTCACCATTAAACATTGGCAATTCAAACTTAACATCAAGTTTTAAAAAAGGACTTTTACCAGTGTTCTTTGACTTGTGTGGCTGATGTACTGAAGAAGAAGTAGAGGATGATGATGATGGGGGTGAGGATGATGGCTTTCCATTACCTCCATTTCCTCCGTTTCCCTTCTTTGACTTATCTTCATCATTGTGACCTCCTAAAGAACCTTGTCCTTTCTTGTGAAGTTTAGATCCTTCTTGTTGGGGAAAAATAATTGTCTGTCATTTAATTTGTCAACCTGAGGATTTCGTAAGCTTTTGAAGCATGCATGCACTGTATGTGATATAAATTATCTTTCAGTTTAGATCAATCCAACTACAGAATAACGAAAACTAATTCATCTAATCTATGAAATCAAATAATGAAAATGAAATTCAACTAACCTATGAAATCAAGTAATGAAAAGAAAGAAAACAAATTTAAAATAAAATATAGCGCGCAAACACACTTGCAGGAATGAAAATTTTAATCTAAGAAAGAATTTCAAAACATGTAAAAGAAAAAAACTAATGTATATTTAGTTACTCCAACATTCAATATGAAGTGTCACCTTCTTGAGATGATGTTAAGTAACCAATTATACTAGTGATCTAGAAAATCAAGTAAAATATGCAGAAGATAACTATGTAATTGCATTAATTAAACATTCAATCATTCAGTCTTGAAATATGATAGAATCAACTTCTTGGAATGACCTTTAGGAATATCAGTGATGCAACTAAATGAGAATCTAAAAGAAAATGTAAAAAGCATGTAAAGTTAACTAATGTATGTTTTGATTTACTCCAACAATCAATATGAAGTATTAACCTCTTGAGATGTTGTGTAAGAAATCAATTATACCTTAGTTTCTAAGTTCCTAGAAAACAAGTAAAATGTGTAGAGGAAAGGCTCAATAACTGTATGAATTAGGCATTCAATCATTTAGTTTAGAATCATCATCTTGAAATGACCTTTAAGAACATCCATTGATACAATTAATTGATATTTCTAATCTAGGAAAGCAAATGACAAAACAGTAAAAAGAACTATATAACTGTGAATTCTTATTGCTTCAAACTTAGTTCAATTTGAAAATAGAAAGATCTGTCCTCACGAAATGTTTTATAAGAACAATGATTACACAGTTATTCTAAAACTAATACTAAGAAATCAAATAAACTTTAATCTATAAAATCAAGTAAATCTCACACATTTTAGGTAGCTGATCTAAAAGTATGAGAGATGGTAAATCGAGATGCTCCATATGTAAGCAAAACCAAGTCAAAATGAAAGAACATTCATGAGTAAGGTGCCATAATCTATTTTTGTATTCAAATCTTGAGCATAACTCCAATTTTACACATGAAAATATAGGGTAAAGCTTCCCCTATTTATACTAAAAGATGAGAAGCTATTTCATTAATGAGAGTCCATGAATCTCTCCTTATATCTCTAGAGTTACAATCTAAATAGGAAGTGATAAGTCACATGTCCTCTTAGAGTTACAATAAAAATAGGAAATGAGACACATATCCTCATATTCCCATGATCTTCTCCATTCAAATTCGAATTTAGCTTTAGGAGGTCACATAAGACCCTTCTAGAAGCTTCTTTTTGACCTATACATGGCAACAAAATCATTCCACTTGTTAGGTATAATTATGTGCATATTATTTTCTAATTTTTAACCACAAATTCACTGAAAAATACTAAGAATTAATAAAGTTTGGAAAAACATAAATGTAGCCCAATAGTGGTAATGGTAAGGTAAATGTAATGAAATGGAGGTGGAGTGAAGGTGATAATATGGGAATATGAGTGAAAATTTAATGGAAGTAAATGACAATTTCAAGGCCTAACATACCCCCCAACTGAAGCTATTGCATGTCCTCATGCAATCTATTACATTAATACATTTTGATCCTTTGAGCTTTGGCTTATCTTTGCATGATATCATTTGATAACTTCGTACTTCTGCAAAGTCTTTTAGTTGAATTGCAACATGGTTGGTTCTTGTGTTTCAATCGTATTTCGTTGTTGCATTCGATTTTGATCTTTGAACTTTGCATGATGATACTTTAATTATTGTTGCAAAGTATATTTCTATTGGATTGCATCATGGTTGGTTCTTGTGTGACAACCATGATTGTGTCTGTATTCAATTATCTTTTAAGTACTTTTGAAAATCCAATGTATGCTCATAATAATAATGTAATAGTTAATATATTTTGAAATTATGTGGGCTTTTGAATGTGATACGAATGTGGAAAAAATATGAATATGAATGTATCCGCCCAAACCACCCCCCCCCCCGCCTCAACTGATGGTATTGGTAAATAAATGAGGAAAAGAAGTGTTTTTTCCAAAAATGATCATTCTAGCTTTTCAAGGAATTCTATGGTAAAAAGTTAGAAAACGACATACCTCAACTTACCCTTTGGAAATGCATGAGTTGCATGTGTCTACCGAAGAGTGTGGTTGTTGATATTGTTGGATCATGAAGTATGTAAAACAAAGGAATTTTATCTGCTTCTTTGTTCTCTTTGTGCTGATGGTAAGATTGGGATCTTTATTACTACTGATACAAATTGATTCCTGCTACAAATTGCTAAAATGATGTAGTCTTCAATCGTTACAAAATCCAATGGTACAATTCTAGTCATGCGAATAAATGTGTTGATGTCTAGCATGAAGAGCAGTCATTGGATTATCGACCATTGATGAATTTCATTAACCAATGCGAGGCAAACTCACCATTAATGTCAATGAGTGCCAAGATACCTAAGTACATCTTGCGAAGTGCGAATAGCTGGGCTTATGTCGAGCCACTTGCAAGATTTAACGATCAAGGGACATTGATGTATTCCCATGATTTTCAACGAGAGAACTTGTCATTAATGCATACAAGCCTCAAGGTACTAATGAGGACTCTAGTCTTGGACCTAGATAATGTGCTGATGTCGATAGGCCAAGAATTTTTAGAAGGGAGGCCTTAAGGAATCCTCCATCATCTAACACGAGCATGAAAGAATAATTTTTGAAGGACTATGGATGAAAAATTTTGCAGTGGAACAAGGTTTATTTGAAAGAATGAAAATGTAAATGAAATGAATCAGCTTTGTAGAGGAGCTAAATGGTTTTATTACTAGGTTAGTGAAAGCAGGGCGAGAAAATATAATGACTGGGGAAAAAAAATGAGCAGTGAGGGAAAATGAGATGAGGATTTTATTGAATGACTAAGTAGAAATGCAATAGCTAATGTAAAGGGAAATGAGGTGAATGTTTTTTCACTAAGGAAGCATGGATGCAATGGAGACACTAGCATCTGAAAGGCTTGCAAGTGTTGGATGTGATTTTCATTAGCATGTGCTCACGCATTGATGCTTATTTCTTTGTTGATGATCATCTTCTTGTAAAATAAATGTGGTCTCTGAGAGAGACACTATTCGCTTGTAGTCATATGTCCCTCCTAGACCCTGCAAAATAAAACTAATACTTCTTCTATAATAGAATGTAAGATTATCAAAAGGGAGAGGTGATAAATCTCTTTGGTTATGACATTTACACAAAAAAATTGATAATTGGTACTAATAAAAAAATTTCACGAAGGAAAACTAAAAGAATTTATATGTGTTTCGAAATTAGTGCCTTAAGTTACCCATTGTGTCTTTTCAGAAATTTCTTCATTTTTTGATGTTTCAAATCTTCATGATAGTTTTCTCATTATGTATATCTCGTCGAGATATTTTCAACGACGCTTGAATTGTTGAAATCCGATGTCGGATGAAAAATTTAGGCTAATTTAAAATTTGGGTGAAACAGTGAAGTTTTTCAACTGCAGAATTGATGTTTAGCTGCTGAATGTGCACAGTTTCGTAGCTAAAATCCTGAAAAGAAATTTAAGTATACACGGCTATGTAAATAATCATTCTTGTCATTTAAATCAATCAGTACCTCCTCCAGAAAAAACGAACAATACCCTACTTATTTTATTGATGCAATAATTTTTTATTTTTTAAGGAAAATAACAATTAAAGCTAAATTTAAGAAAAAATGAAGTTTACAATAATGAGCCAGGGATCTAAGAAATATACAAAATTGCAAATGTGGAGGCTTCAAAAAGCCTTAGAAACAATGACCATGTTTTTCTTTTTCTTTGAACAAAAGGCCATTATTGGTATATAGAATATGTTGAAGAATCTGGCTGGTCCTTCACCATCTCCAATTGCGGAACCTTACCTATTGAATCTCCCTCACGAAACATCACTCCTATGCAATTAATGCTACTAATACGATATCTTCATTGACCTTGGTGGGCAGCTTATTGTCCCTCCTATCCTGAATCATTCTTTCAGTTTGGGAATAGCTTACTCGGAATCACCAATAATAAATGGGAAAAGAGGAATAGCAAGATATTAGAATTTGACAACAACAGCAGTGAGCTTATATGAACATAATTTAATTTTTGATAGAACCTTCTCCTTAAAAAAAAAATTCGGTGGCGAATGTAAATGTTTTTGGAGATTTCAAGGTCCCAATTAAATCGAGAAGCAATCGATGGATGATCTATTATTTTTCCAAAACACTAAGTGGAGTTGAGCATGTGAAATTTTCCACAACTCTATCAACTGATTTTCTGTGTATTAAAAATAACGTTTTCCTCATGAAATCTAGAAAATGGAGCTCCGAAGAACCTTGATTTTCTCCCAAATGGTTGCAAAATCCATAAAATTTCTTGCGAGTTACCTAATTTCCCTTATTCCTGAAAAAAACCATGTTTTATTTTTTCCTAATTCACCCTAGTTTGCTCAGAAAACACATTTAAAAAATGACATTTTTTATTAGCTACGCATTTCCTAGCTTCTACTCCAGCAACAAAATGAATTAGTGGTTAAACATTCAGCGACTGCCACATGCATAAAATTCATGAGTTCCATCAAAGTATTCGTTTTCAATTCGAACTCCTATGCTGCAAAAATGGATCTATACAACGAATTTGTCCAACGATTCTACAAATTCCATTCATACAATCTTAATTTTGTTGCAGGTGTAAAATTTGGCTAAAAAAACTCTCCCTGTGCTGCAATTTCGATGGGGTTTTAGCTTGTTTGTAAATTGCATAGTCAATAGTCTAAGTTTGTCATACTGATCTCACAGTAATACCAACTTCCACCACTGGGCACACAACTTTAGCGTGAAGAGGAGCACTTGCAACATCTTTTGACCTTCGGATGCAAGTTGCCAAACATTTTTTTACTGCCGAATTTTTTTCTTCTACAAGTTGGAATATCATACAATGCAAGGATCTAAAAATTTATTTGGAGGTTGTATTTAGGGTTGAAGTCATGGAGAGACTTGTGCGCCGGAAGAGAAAATTAAATCGTTGGTCCGTTCAACCTGCACATGACCCTTATGTATATAAAATGTGTTTTTCTCAAATGTTTTTTTTTTTTTTTGTGATATTTCTTTTATTTGATGCCCTTGGAGTTTAATGCTCTCGGCCTCTTGATTTCTTGGTTTTATGAATGGTTGTGTGTTTTGTTTTTATTGTTAATTATTTTGTGTGTTTTGTTAATATATATATATATATATATATATATATATATATATATATATATATATATATATATATATATATATTAAAATTATATATGTTACATTTTTTTTAAAAATATACATATATATTTTTTAAAAAAACAATTTATTAAAATTATTTTTATTTTTAAATTTTTCTTTATTAAAAAAAATTTATTAATAAAGAAAATGGAATTTGAATATATATATATATATTTTAAAATCTATTGAAAAATCAAATTAAATTAAATCAAATGAGGAAAACAGAAGTTAGCTGTGGAATTACATTCTGTAGCTAGTTTTTTCTTTTAGATTTATGATATACTAACAAAAAAAAAATATTTTTCTGATCCTCCAGGTCGCATGAAGTGCAGAAGGAGAACATACTCGAGATTTTTTTATTTTGTTAGCATAGTCAAGATTTTATCAATCGATTCCTATGTAAATATTGCAAAAATAAAATGAAAATGATGGATCTCGTAACGTAGATTATCACTTGTGATCTTCGCTTGTGCTCCTTGTTCTCAATCATTTTTCTTTATTGCAAATCTTTCTTGCCAAGGGTTAGTAAATGGGTGGTTCTTACTGCACCATAAAACATCAAATTTATACTAAAAATATAGAGAATTATTTTTATTTTTCCTACCTATCTTTTTTTTTTCTTTTTTTTTCTTTTTTTTTCTATAAGTATATTCATGCTTCCAATGAAGCCATTTACGGATCAGAATTTTTGAAATTCTTATATCCAAACTTGAAAAATGTACCTGATGGTTTGTAAGGATATGTGAAATTGACTTGTCCTTTCTATTTTCCGCAAGGATCTCTTGAAGAATTGATGAATATTGTAGCGTAATAGCTTTTTGATACCATTCCTCAATGTAATATTTGGGCTGCATTCTAGATTTTGTTTCCATAAATGGTTGGTAAAAAATTAAAAAAATAAATAAAATACACTCTATACTGAAAGCTAGTTCCTATGCACACTTCCTCGGCAATGACACCAAAATGTTGGGACAAAATAATTTCCTCTCATTTAATTTGTCAACCCGGGGATTTTGTAAGCTTTTGAAGCATGCATGCACGCTAGAAATTATCTTTCAGTTTAGATCAATCTAACTATAGAATAACGAAAACCAATTCATCTAATCTATGAAATCAAATAATGAAAATGAAATTCAACTAACTTATGAAATCAAGTAATGAAAAGAAAGAGAACAAATGTAAAATAAAATATAGATCGCAAACACACTTGCAGGAAGTAAAATTTTAATCTAAGAAAGCATTTCAAAACATGTAAAGGAAAACAACTAATGTATATTTAGTTACTCCAGCATTCAATATGAAGTGTCACCTTCTTGAGATGATGTTAAGTAACCAATTATACCTAATGATCTAGAAAAGCAAGTAAAGTGTGCAGAAGATAACTCAGTAATTACATTAATTAAACATTCAATCATTCAGTCTTGAAATATGATAGAATCAACTTCTTGGAATGACCTTTAGGAATATAAGTGATGCAACTAAATGAGAATCTAAAAGCAAATGTAAAAATCATGTAAAGTTAATTAATGTATATTTTGATTTACTCCAACATTCAATATGAAGTATTAACCTCTTGAGATGTTGTGTAAGAAATCAATTATACCTTAGTTTCTAAGTTCCTAGAAAACAAGTAAAATGTGCAGAGGAAAGACTCAATAATTGTATGAATTAGAAATTCAATCATTTAGTTTAGAATCATCATCTTGAAATTACCTTTAATAACATCCATTTATACAATTAATTGATATTTCTAATCTAGGAAAGCAAATGACAAAATAGTAAAAGAAACTATATAATTGTGAATTCTTATTGCTTCAAACTTAGTTCAATTTGAAAATAGAAAAATCTATCCTCACAAAATGTTTTAGAAGAACAATGATTACACAGTTATTCTAAAATTAATACTAAGAAAGCAAATAAACTTTAATCTATAAAAGCAAGTAAATCTCCCACATTTTAGGTAGTTGATCTAAAAGTATGAGAGATGGTAAATCGAGATGCTCCATATGTAAGCAAAACCAAGTCAAAATGAAATAACATTCATGAGTAAGGTGCTATAATCTATTTTTGTATGCAAAGCTTGAACATAACTCCAATTTTACACATGAAAAGATAGGAGAAAGCTTCCCCTATTTATACAAAAATATGAGAAGCTATATCATTAATGAGAGTCCATGAATCTCTCCCTATATCTCTAGAGTTACAATCCAAATAGGAAGTGATAAGGCACATTTCTTCTTAGAGTTACAATAAAAATAGGAAATGAGACACATATCCTCATAGTCCCATGATCTTCTCCATTCAAATTCGAATTTGGCTTTAGGAGGCCACATAAGACCCTTCTAGAAGCTTCTTTTTTACCTATACATGGCAACGAATTGATTCCGCTTGTTAGGTACAAGTATGTGCATATTATTTTCTAATTTTTAACCACAAAATCACTTAAAAATACTAAGAATTAATAAAGTTTGGAAAAACATAAATGTAACCCAATAGTGGTAATGGTAAGGTAAATGTAATGAAATGGAGGTGGAGTGAAGGTGATAATATGCGAATATGAGTGAAAATGTAATGGAAGTAAATGACAAATTCAAGGCCCAACACTTCTCCTTCTAGTCTCTCATTCCTTTCTTGATAAAGGATTCTAACCTTCTCAGTCATGTCAAGAAATGCTTTCCTGAACACTCTTTCTTCCTCCTTGGGATCAACTTCTTCATGGATTTTTCCTTCCTCTTGAGGCAACCTTAATGGAGCTTGTGCTACTTTAGGAGGTGAACTAGGTGGTGGAGATTGTGGAAATCTTGCTCTACTTTGCATTGGCTCTTCTTGAGACCCTTCTGATTTCACTAATTTTCCTTCTCCTCTTTTGAACTGGAGCCTTGTAAGCATCTAAAACTTGCAAACAGTTAAACAATTCTTTGAAAAAAGCAACACCAGAGAATAAAAATCTATCTCCGATACCAATCTGATCTGAAATGATTGTATTATTTTTGTTGTGCTAAGTGTATTTTCTGTTTAAAAACATGTGCATAATGAGTTCATTAGTTTGCTTAAGGATTGAGGTGTTTGTCCATGAATTATAGATGATTTTAGGTGAATTAGAAGCATTAAAAAATCTTAAATAACATTGAACAACAGTGTAAAACAAAGAAATAAGTCACCATATGAAATTTACACAACAGGCATGATGAAGCAGTTCACCCCTCCTAGGCTACATTTGCTGGTCCAGCTCCCAATGGCATGTCCATCTTTCATTATGCTCAAAATTTTACAAATACATGTAGCTACAGTGCTCTAATGGTTGTTTTATCTGCACCAATGGCTTCAGAATGCTCCAATTGGTCAAAAATGACTCTTCATTAACTCTGAATGGGTGAAAATTGAGTCTCCTACTCTTTTACCCAAGTTCACCTAGAAAATCTCCACTAAAAGTGGAGAACTCCACTTAACTGGAGCTAAAATAGTAAATCCCTCCATTTTTTAGGCGCACTCCAAACTTCCCGCCGAAATTAATCATCGCAATAAGCGTTAGTGGTTGGGGTGGCCACATGCCAACCACAACACCCACGGTCTTGTTTGGTGGTTAGCAGAACCTTTGGAGTAAAACTCAATGGTAATAACTGCAGTTTGATAAGGGTTGAACTACGGTTGAATTTGAGGGTTTTTCGTAGACTGCACGGAGAGTTGGAAAAAAATGTTGCCATGTGACAACATATGACGGACACTAGCGGGTTGTTGAATTGTCAGAGGTTACGTTTTATGTTGGAGTTACGTTGCAATGTGACCAACCATTGGGGGGACCACTAGTGGGTTGGGATTGTTGGCGCTCCCCAACCCCCACATGCCAATACGTTAAACCATAACATAAAGTTGCGACCTATGAAGGTTAAGAATAACATGTAGAGCGGTTGGAAACTTGTCTGCGTGCCCAAAGGGAGATTGCGAGGTTGAGCCCTATGGAACTCTCCAAAGTTTTATAATAAGGTTCAAGGGCCATGTGGCGGCCTCAGGGTTAGCCATGTGGCACCTCCTAATTGGCCCTAAAAAAAAGTATAAACTCATTCGACCAATAGGAATCAGACACTTATAAGCCTGTAATTGGTTCTGAGGAAGGAATATTCTTCATAATATTCCATTTTGCTAATTGTGCATCCACCCACTTGTTGACTGTGCATCCCAGTCAAACCTTGTCAAACTGTCGTAATTTTACCTGTTTGGCATTTCGATTAGAACGTTATATCTCCCTCATATGACATCGGTTTTTCGAACCATTCGCAGTGACGGAATCAGGAAGACGAGATATACGCAACCATCCTGGTTTTAACCCAATCCTGTAACTTTGAATTTTGAGTAAAATTTATGAACTCCTCAACGGTAAAGATGTTAGCTACATTCTCACTTGTATTACAATAAACTAGATAAATCTCAATCGATTATATATTTTCCCTTAAAAAATGTTGTCGAACTTCAATATGTTTTGTTCTAGCATGATAACCTGGATTATTTGCGAGATTAATGGAACTCAGGTTGTCACATTTGATGCTTGTTGTTCCTCTTTTTTTTTCTCCAACATCTTCAAGAATCCTCCTTAATCAAATAGCTTCACAAGTTGCATTGGTCAAGGCTTTGTATTAAGCTTATGTGAATGACAAAGAAAGATTTGGTTGTTTCTTCATGCTCCATGATACGATCCCCGATCCTAAATTGAATGCATATCCAAAGGGTGATATTCTATTATTAGGATTTCCAACCCAATTTGAATAAGAAAAACCTTCCAACTCAACATCAAATTCATCAGTATACAAAATACCTAACCTAAGTGTTCCCTTTATATATGAAAGGAATTTCTTTGCTAGTTTTATATGGTTTTTACAAGGCTTATCCATAAACTGACTAAGGATGCTTACAAAATATGTTATATCTTGCCTAATAGTCGTGAGGTATTTCAAGCTTCCCACTACTTGACGATACAGAGTTCCATTTACTTCTTTAGATCCATTACCACTGTAAAACATGGAATTTTGTTCCAAAGGAGTTGACACTATTTTGAATTCAAATCTTTCAAGAATTGTCTTTGCATATTTGTTATGTGTGATGATTGTCTTACCAGATTGCCTCCAAATTTCAACACCCAAACAATAATGGAATTCACCAAGATCTTTCATTTAAAATACCCGTGATAATTGAATTTTGATTTCTTCAATCAACCTAAATGCACTTCCTGTTATGATAATATAATAAATATATAAAGATATCAAGGCAATATTCCCATATTCATATTTCTTGATATACAAGTTAGGATCACTTTTGCTTCTCTCTAAACCTTCTTCATAAAAGAATGAATCAATTTTGACATACCAAGATCTTGGTGCTTGCTTCAAACTGTACAAATCTTTCTTTAACCTATAAACAAGATGATATTGTCCCTGCTTTACAAACCCTTCAGGATGAACCAAATAAAATTATTATTTTAATTCACTATTCAAGAAAACATATTTGACTTCTAATTAATGCATTTTCTAATTTTTTGTAGCTAATGCAATCATGATTCTAATTGTATTAATTTTAGCTACATGTGCAAAAGTATCTTCATAATGAATGCGTTATCTTTTAGAATAGCATTTTGCAATCAATCTAGCTTTATACTTATCAATATTTGCATCAACATTAAATTTTAGTTTGAATAACCACTTTCATCCTATGGAGACTTTATTTTTAGACAATTATGTTAATTCCCATATGTCATTCTTATTTATAGAGTTGTATTCCTCATCCGTTACATCTCTCCATTTTTTATATTCTTTAGCTTCCTCATAAATTTAAGGTTTGAGAATATTCATTACATGAGACATCAATGCATAATATTTATACCTTATAGGTTGTTGAATTTGACGTGATGTCCTCTTTGGAGTTTTACTCCTTTCATCCTTCTTTCTAGTTTGTGGAGCCTCTTGTTCTCTTCTTGGAGTGTCATGATTGCTAGATACTTCCTTCTCTTAAACTTGTACCTGTTCATGTTCGTGTTCAACACTTGCTTCTATTTTAACATAATCATCAGTATCATGTCATACACCTGTATTATTCATTTTATCACCTTCATCTGCATTTTCATGAAACAACACATCCCTACTTGCATGCAATCTATGTGAACTAGGATCAAACAACTTGTATGCCTTTGGATCATCACAATAACCATTGAATGTGAACTTAATTGATTTTGCATCAAGTTTTCTTCTTTCATCTTTTGGAATATGAGAAAATGCCTTGCATCCAAAAAATATTAAATGATTCACTTTTGGTTCATATCCATAAAAATCTTCAAAAGGTATTTTCAGATCTAAAATTTTGGTTAGAGTCCTATTTTTCAAATAAAAAATAGTGTTAATGGCTTCTTCATCCTCTCTTCCTCTTGTATAATAATACATTTCAATTCATCAAAAGTAGGAGGCTTCTCTCTAGCTAAAAGAATTGAAACAAAAATGTGGTAATCTTGCACTAATCCATTTAATGTGATGGTGACCGAGTCAATACTAGACACCTTTTCATCAATATCTCCTAACTTATCACTTAGCTTTTTGACACGTGAAATAAAATTGCTTATACATTTATTGGCCTCCATTTTGATTGAAAAAATATTGGTCTTCAAGAACAAAATCAGGTTGGTATTAGATGTTTCATACAAGATTTTGAGAACATGCCATGTTTCTTTGGATGTTTTACAATCCCTAATATGAGGAATGATGTTTTCCTTCATTAACATTATTAGCAACACCCATGCTTTTGTTTCCCGTTTTTCCTAATATGGAATAGATACAACAACAGTGGGTTTGGATCTGCCCCACTCACTATGGACCACAAATTATTTCCCTCTAAATATTTTAATACCTTGAATTTCTAATTTTCATAGTTTCCTACATAAAGTCTTGTGGACTCATTCAAATAAGTTTCACCCAAAAAAATTGACATGATGACAAAAAAAAAATCCCAAATCAACAAAATGTAACCAACCCCAACAGATATGCACCCAAATTCACCAGATCTGCAACCAAATGCACCCGATCTAAAGCCAAATGAACACAAATTCACTAGATCCAAAACTTATAAAAAAAATTGTAACACCCTTGATCTGAATGGGGAATGTTAGTATTGTTGTGTTAATTCATCTTTCAGATTAAACCAATGTTCTATATGTTCTTAAGGGTTCTAGTTCTCTTGCAAATTATTGAGTCTCGTGAGTGTTTTTCATGTTAATTTTATTAACAACTTAAAATAAAATAAAAAAGACTAAAAACTAGAAAAATAAAGTACATTACATCACCATACAACACATCAACACAGGGATTTGAGGAAGGAGTTCACCCTTCCTAGGCTACATCTCCTTGGTCCAGCTTCCACGGCTTGGGCCTCTATATTATGCTCAAATTTTAAAAATGGTATATTTACAATGCTTTTCTGCTCCTAAAACATACACCAATGAGTTCATAATTCCCAAAAATGGTGCCTTAGCCTCTTTCTACTCTTGATTTGGTCAAAAATTGACTGAGTTATGACCTTTTTAGTTTGTTCCACAATTTCCTCCCTAAATTTAGCTAACTGCCACTAATTCGGGCTAGCTAGTGCCAAAACAGGAGTTCTGCCGAAATTGTCGAACTTCCAAGTTAATCCTGATTAACTAAATTAATCTACATCAGTGCTAATTAAGACAGATTAGCGCTTCATTAATGGTGTTTAGGGGTTAATAATGGAGGATTAAAATTTAATCTTTGTGCTTAGGGGTAGGCCCTCCACTCTTCTGTCGTGGTCTCCGGGACTGTGGTCACATGTATTGGGGGTTCGCCCCCACTCCCCCCAACGACATAAACATTACTCTTTAAATATATGCGAAGAACATTAAGGTTAAGAAACAAGTGATAGTGGAGATGGTGGCGCCTGTTGTTGGCGGGCGAAAGGTCTCGTGTTTGACCCCCACCGGTCCTTCCAGTCCTTTGCATAAATTTTACAACGGCGTGAGGGGGACACATGGTGGCCCCTAGCTCAATGACGTGCCTCCTCCTCATTGGCCCAAACTTCCACCAATCATAAAATGCCAAATCGCCATAATATTCGAACCAATCAACAACTACTACTTAGCAGTCTCTCATTAGCTGGAGGAAAAGTTTGACCAAACTTTGACCTCCCCAGTCAGCATGCCAGGTTAGTAGTACAGACTACTGAGTCGAATCCCTGTCTACATTTTTTTTGAAAATTTTGCATGTTTAGTAAAATGAACAAAACTTATTTTTGAAGCCATACATAGTCCATTTCACGCGAAACGAGTTGTGCCGAATTCAGAATGATGAGCACTACGTGGTCATTCAGGTTTTGAGTCATTCTAAGAACTTTGATTTTTTAGCATAATTCTAAGCAGCTGATCATTCCTCCCCAATAAAAAATTTGGGACCCCAAAATTTGTTTCATTAATGAACATGTGTATGAGGATACAGTTCCCTCACCCTTCTTGTCTCAATCCACTATAATTTTCCTAATTTCAACAATTTGAGTTTTTCATAAAAACTAATTTTTTTTCCTTCATTCTTAAGACCCTGTCTTACTGTTGTAGACATTGTCACGCTGCAATTTCCTAGAATTTGTAGAACAACAAGCTGTCCTTGAAGAAACAAAATCGTTCCCACCTAAGTTGTCAATCAAAGGAAACTTGAAAGTTGTCTCACCTCGAACATTGTTATCATGATGATTTTTAGCTTGTCTCGCATTGTGCTTGGCTCGACTCTTGATAAAAGGTGATCGCCATCGCCATGAAACATCCCATTTGAAAGACAATACTTTTTGAAAACCACAAGAAGAAATTTTGAAGCCAATGCCCTGTTTGTCAAATTGTTTTGGTGCTTTCTCTTTGACCTTTGCACTCTCTTACACTGACATCTTGTTCACATCACTGCTCAACAATGATATATGTCTCTGCGATTTTCTCACATCTTGTTTACCTCTTTTCATATTCAAAATGTTAGATCCTTGAAACATCTTATTACTAACATTAACAACTTCAATGAAATCATCTTTTTCATTTGATGCATCTTTTTGAAATGTCTCATTCAAAACATCACTAAGCTTGAACATTAACAAAGCCAAAATTTTACTTGTAATAGTGAATATTCTCAAGATCATCATACAAGTAAATAGTTTTTTCTACCATATAATGACCAATAACATCATTTAGTAATACCGCATGCCCACAAAAACCATAATTCATCTTCATATGATTTTTTCAAATTAATAAATTTAACTAAAAGGACAGAAAAAGTATAGTAAATTTCAACCTTTAATTTGTGACAATTATTAAAAATATTCCATAGATATTAAATATTTACAATACAATTTATAATTATTAATAATTAGCCCACTACACGTGGAATAGACATTGATAGTTGTACTATGAAGGCACTCAGTAATGTGAAGGTCATCAGTTCGACACTCCATGGGAAAAACATCCAACCCTGTTAGATATGTGGATCGTGATTTCTCAAACCAAAAATTAAACATACAGTTATCTCAAAACTCAGACAAATTAGTAAAAAAATATTTCAGAAACTTTCAATTTCTCAGTTTCAATAAATTTATGAAAGCTCGATGCTTTCTGAGAAATATTAGCCACCTTACATAAGTAGAAATAAGTACAGAATATTTGACAATCTTACCAAGGGATTGTGTTGTGTGGCATATCACATTTCAATGACTTTCACTTTCAAATTTTCGTTTAAGTTGTTGAAATTTGATATTGATATGTACAAAGATATACCGGTGTGCTTATATAAATACAAGAAAAACGTATTATGACGATTAAGTAAATGAACTAGATTTAAAGTTCTGAAAACCCCCTCTAAATACTTCATCGGTAACATTCTTTTTAATAACAAATTTAAATTAATTTGGTTGATATAACAAAATAAGAAATGGGAAAAAGAAAGTGCAAAAGCAAGGAAATAATTTCCAACCACTCATGGAAGAATTATAGTAAATGAAATTGAGAAAATTATGGATGAAAGTGACAAAAATTGATAACAGAAAAGAAGTGGAGCAAATATTTCTCTTTTCAATATTACGAATCAGTTAAATAAGATTACATTGGAGACATCAACATTAAATGATGGCAGTGAGATTGAACTAATACTGGACTAAGTGAAACTAAACTGGGATACTTCAATGGACAATTTTGACACCTAGCAGGTGGTTGGAATTAGATTCTCCAACACTCCCCCTTAATTACAACCACATAAAAATTTAATTAAGATGTCTGTTGGTCTATGTCTCAGCTAGGTTTACAATTTAAAATTTGATTTCAACTACATTTACTTTTCTTCTTCTCTTCTTCCAAATCTTATAGCCCCTAAATCGTTTCAACTTTTTCTTCTTGTTGTAGGCTTCAAATTTCAATTTCTTCATTTGCTGGTGTAGGTCTTCCATTTTTCTAGGTTGTCTAGGCATGTCAAGGACCTCTTCAAAAAATGACTTGCATGTGGGTTTCCGCCACATATTATCTTCTGTAGTGCACTTTTCATCATCAATATGCTCCAACATAAGATGAGAATAAAATTTGATCTCTTCAAAACTCCAATGTCTGAAAAGTTCATTGATGTGTTCACCATGCATGTTGTCTTCAACATCCATATCTACTACTTCTATATAGACTCCATCAAGACATGGTGTTGCAACTCATGTTTCAAGAAAATTTAACTCTTTTTCATAATCATCATATATACCTGCACACTGGAAATCAATGTCAGAATTAAAAATATTTTCAAAATCACATTGCTTTTGGTCCTTCTTCTCTACAATGAGAGCTTTCTCCGTTGCGCTTCCTTTTTTGCATCTACCTCTGTCCCTGTGTTTGTTTTCTCTTTGTGAGTTTATTTCTTTGCCTCTGCCTCTGCATCTGTCTCTGTTTTTTCTTTGTGGGCTTCTTTCTTTGCCTCTGTTTTTTCTCTATCTATTTCACTTATTTACTAACCTATGTTGCTACAAACAAGTTGTCTTCCACTTGGTTTTCAGACTCAAGTGGGATTATATCACCAAATAGTATCATGTCGATATCATGTTTTTGTTGAATCATGTGCAACCATCATCATTAGCCAACAAATATTGATCAAAATTTACATCAGCATTGACTACTCCAATGGCAGCTTCATTTTCCTCAACAACCTTTGTTGCTGGACTCATCAAATTGTCATCAGCAAGTTGTGTTGTTGGATTCACCAAATTTTCATCCACTTGTGGTTGTGCACAGTGGGGTTCATGAGCATCTTCGTGCTCCTTCTCTGTTGCTTCTGCAATATCTTCACAGACATCATCCACTTGTGGTTGAACACAGTGGGATTCAACAAATTTTTCATCTCATTATAGATCCTTTGCTATAGATCCACCTTTATATTCAACTTCAATACTCCCCCTCACACCGACATACCTCACAAGGGTATCCTGAGTCTCCTTGGTTGTCTTGGCTTCTCAAATCAAGGAAAGAATGTGGTCATCCACAGATTCTTTTATGCATTTCAATGTGAAGACATCATTTTGTCTCTTCATTTCTAAATCTAAAAAAATCTCAAACATCTCTTATTATCACTTTGACCTTTTAAATCTCTTGAATTTTCCCATTTATTGAAAATTGACTGAGTAATTGTAACTCAACAACAAAATCATTTTGTAAAAATAATAATTGTCTACAGCTGTACAATTCGCTCGACTTCTACAAAGTAGACTAGTCAACCATTTTTCTAAAAGATAATGCTTTTGAAAAGCTTTCACAAACCTTCTATTAACAAATTTGGAATGCCCACAATAGTTTTGAATTTTTTCTTTTTATAGACCCCTTCTCCTTTTCGAATCAAGCCACACTCCCTTTTTTTTAAGTTGTTTTTTTTAAATAGATAATACCCACGTATCTCTCTTTTAAGAAATTTCATGCACTTTCAATCATTTCAATCGGCTTTTTTTTATAAAAAATAAGCACCATTAAGAATAATATGGACAAAGTATGACATTGAATTTAAAAATCTCTTTAAAAAAACGAGTTACGAATCCCATTAAGGAGCATCTCAGGATCTCGATTTATCTCGTTCATTGAATTTTTTAGGAGTTGTTTTTAGTGAGATTTTTTAGAGTTTCAGGTGTCGGAATCAGGTTAATTTTTTTTTTACGTAAAATCTTGATTTATGTTATTTAAATTGGTTTTTTGACTATATATATAGATTCATCACCCTGAAAAACCTCTAAGACAGTTCGATTGTGCAAAATTACCCATCAAAATTTTATTTCAATGAGTTCCTACAAGATTTTAGAGAGATTAAACCAAAAAAACCACCATAAAAACCTTCAAAAAATCACACTAAAAACTACTCCATTTTATTTTTTTATGGCTCGTGTTTTCCATGCTTCAACGACGGTTCCACCACTCAAGAATTGATCTTTTTCCTATTAGCAAGCCCAATCACCTTGCCGTAACCGAATTTAGCCAACGCTCCTTTTGGAGGGTATGGCCGAGTGTGACAAAAATGGGCTCGTCAACAAAGTCGGGCCTCAGTAGAGAATGGGCTCTGTGGTCCCCGTGACATAGTCCAATCAACATACGCATGGCAAACTATTATTGGTACGAGATTTTGGTTTGCCCGCTCACCATGCAGAAAACCGGACCCGAAATGGTTATAGGTCGGACTTAATTTGGATTTCGGGTCACACTTAGCCCTCCGTACGCCGAGCCCAAATCGGACCCGATACAACTTTAGGGCGGATTTAATTGTGATTTCGAGTCACAAAGACCCTGACGTCATCGGGCTCCTTTTGTCACCCGAAATGGTTATGCAATCCGGTTTGATTTATCGTTTGAAATCCGGTGCGGAGTTTGATTAAGGTTTGCGCTGAATGTTTTACATAACACGTGAGAGGTTTTGACTTTGTCATATTTGCATGTGCGCAAATATTGTGTGGGCCCCAGGAGCATTTCAAAATGATTTTTTTTTAAAGTCTTTTAATGTAGTCTTGTAATGTTTCATATGTGCGGCATATAAAAAGGAAAAGGCCCAAGAGCCTGTTATGAAAATGTATTCGCATAGCAGTGAAATTTTTTGTAATAGAGACAGAACGTTGTAATTTTGTGTATGCACAACGGTGCGTTTTCTTAGCAGAGACAGAGTGGTTAAAATTTGCACAACAGTGCGTTGTTATAGAGTGTAGTGAAGTCTTTTGATTGGCACTGCATTTTTGAACCAGTCCAGATTTGTATTAGTTTTTTTTTGAAAGTTAATGAAATAGTTTTCAAGTGGAAACTCTGTCTCCTGTCAAGAATTTTTAAATTTTCTCTGTGTTAGAAGAGGAGAGTACTACTCTCTCCATTGTTGTTCTAGAATTGTCAAATATTCCAACATGGTATCAGAGCTAGTCCAGGCTCTTTGAAGATCAAAGAAGCTGAAGGAAGGAGTTCTTTGTTGCAGCAGCTTCTCCAGCAGTGTGAAGACTCAGCCAAAAAGAATTCAAGCTATTTATCTATACAGTTTATTATGTTACTGTTGCAGAGTAGTCAACTATTTTAAATACACAGTCAAGTGTTTTTTGAATCATAGTTAAGAGTGCAGAATGACTAGAGCCAGCACTAGCATGGGTATTGGAAATATCCACCTCCCACTATGTAATGGGAAAAATTATGAATACTGGTCAATAACTATAGAGCTTTATTTTTTTCCCAAGACTTATGGGAATTTTTTGAGGATGGCTTTGAAGAGCCAACAGATGAAGAAGAGTTTAATGATTTAACTCAGGCAGAGAAAGAGTTGTTGAAGAGCGATAGGAAGAAAGACTCCAAAGATCTCTTCTTATTGTATCAAGCAGTGCATGAGAGTGTGTTTCCAAGGATAGCAGCAGCCAATAGATCCAGAGAAGCATGGGAAACTCTCAAGACAGCCTATCAAGGCATGGAAAAAGTGAAGACAACAAAAATTCAGTTGCTGAGGAGAGACTTTGAGACTCTCTGTATGAAGGATTCATATAACATTGACTCATTCTTCACTCATGTGATTAGAATGGTCACACAAATAAGATCTCATGGAGAGACTCTTGAAGATAAGAGGATTGTGGAAAAACTCTTGAGGAGTCTACCCTCAAGATTCGATGTGATTGTTACCACCATAGAAGAGACCAAGGATCTCTCAAAGTTCACAGTGGATGAGCTTCATACATCACTGATGACACATGAGCAGAGATTGGGTAGAAGTGAAAACTCATCTCTGGAACATGCCTTTAAGACCCAGATGTCTTTCGGAAGAGGAAGAGGGCAAGGCAGAGGAAACAAGAGAGGAAGAGGCAGAAGCCAAAACAGAGGTGGAAGGAACAGTCCAGCAAATGCTCAAGGAAAAAGGGCAGCAATCCAAATCAGCATCAAGGCCAAGGCAGTAACCAACAAAGTGGACAGAAGAATGCTCAAGGACAGAGGTATGATAAGTCCAATGTCCAATGTCACTATTGTAAAAAATATGGTCATTATGCTAATGAATGTAGAAAGAAGCAGCATGATATGGGAAATAAAACAGATGCAAATTTTACTAGGGAAAATGTCAGCCAAGACAATTTATTTTTAGCTTGTAATATGGCTGAAGAAAAGAATGAAGACTTATTGTTTCTAGACTCCGGTTGTAGTAACCATATGACAGGAAACATAGCAATGTTTTATATGTTAGATGAGAGTGTGAAGTCACAAGTCACACTAGGAACTGATAACAAAGTTTCTATAATGGGAAAAGGAAATGTAAATGTTTTAACAAGGAAAGGTGCAAAGAAATCCATATCTGATGTGTATTATGTTCCAGGAATGAAGTGTAACCTCTTAAGTATTGGACAGCTTGTTCAAAAGGGGTACAATGTATTTTTTGAAGATGATTTTGTACCATCATGGACAAACCACCCAGCAAACAATGTATTGTTGAAGTGAAGATTACAAGGAACATGATGTTCCCTATTAGAATGAGAGCAGATTTGAAGAATGGTGAAGAGAAAGAAGCAATGGCACAAGAGGCTATCCAAAGCGAACCAAAAGATGAAAATTGGTTGTGGCACTTGAGATTTGAACATCTCAACTTTGGAGGTCTTAACTTGTTGAGTAGAAAACGAATGGTAAGAGGTTTACCATTGATAGAGAAACCAGACAGCCTTTGTGAAGGTTATATCTTGGGGAAACAACACAGAGAAAGTTTTCCTTCTGGGAAAAGCATAAGGGCAAAGGCACCCTTAGAGATTGTCCACTCAGATTTGTGTGGACCGATGCAAGCTCCATCGCTTGCTAGCAGCCACTACATGTTAACATTCATAGATGATTTTACAAGAAAAACTTGGGTTTACTTTTTGAAAAACAAAAGTGAAGTGTTTGAAAAATTTTGCAATTTCAAAGCACTTGTGGAAAACCAAAGTGGGCTGCACATCAAAGTCCTAAGGACTGACAGAGGAGGTGAGTATATCTCTAAATATTTTCTACGTTTTTGTAGAGAAAATGGTATTCAAAAGCAGTTTACAACTAGATATACTCCGCAGCAAAATGGAGTAGCTGAAAGGAAGAATAGGACCATAATGGACATGGTGAGGAGTATGTTGAAGGAAAAGAATTTGCCTAATGATTATTGGGCTGAATATGTACATTGTGCAGCGTACATTTTGAATAGGTGCCCTACAAAAGCAGTTATGAACGAAGTGCCGGAAGAGGCATGGAGTGGCACAAAGTAAGGTGTCACACACATGAAGGTTTTTGGAAGTGTGACTTATGCACACATTCCGGATCAGCTAAGGAAGAAGTTGGACAGCAATGGGGAGAAATGTATTTTCATTGGATACAGTGAGGAATCCAAAGCTTATAGGTTGTACAACCCATCCACCAAGAATTTTATTGTGAGTAGAGATGTTCAGTTTATTGAGGAGGAAGCTTAGGATGGAAGCATAGAGAAAACAGTGAATGTTAAACACTGTTTATCTCATGATGAAAATGATGATGAGTTGGCTGAAATACATCCCCAAACAGCAGCTCCAACATAAGAGCAACAAGGCACACCATTGAGGATAAATGAAAGTGCTTCTCCAAGCACACCACAAGGAGGAAATTCAAGTGCTTCTTCAAGCATTTGTACACCCGATGAAAGAGGTACGAAGTTCAGAAATTTGAATGACATTTATGCATAAGAGGCAGCAAATGAAGGTATCAATTCTTTGTATGCTTTATATTGTCATGTTGAAGACCCTATCCACTTTGAAGAAGCTATTAATGATAAAAAATGGATAGAAGCTACGGATGAGGAGATTAATGCCATAGAAAGAAACAAGACATGGGATTTGGTTGAACTCCCAAAAGGTAAAGATGTCATTGGAGTTAAATGGGTCTACAAGACCAAGAGTAATGTTGAAGGAAAAATAGAGAGACACAAGGCCAGACTTGTTGTCAAGGGATATAAGCAGAAGAATGGGATAGACTATGAGGAAACTTTCGCACCGGCTGCTAGAATGGAAACTGTGAGAACAATGTTGTCCATAGCAGCACAAAACAAGTGGAAAGTTTACCAAATGGATGTGAAGTCAGCATTCCTAAATGGAGTGTTAATGGAAGAGGTTTACATTGAACAACCTCTCGGCTATGAAAATAAAGGCCAAGAGCACAAAGTGTGCAAGTTGAAGAAAGCTCTTTATGGGCTGAAGCAAGCGCCAAGAGCGTGGTACAGTAGGATAGATTCCTATCTACTAGAAAATGGATTTGAAAAGTGTGAGGGAGAACCCACCCTCTACATCAAAGAAAAGGATGAAAAAATGTTGATTGTAGTTTTATATGTCGATGATGTTATTTTCACAGGTAATGATGATTACCTTATTGAAAATTTTAAAACAGTCATGAAAGAAGAATTTGAAATGACTGACATGGGTTTGTTGAAATACTTCTTAGGAATAGAAGTAGAACAAGATGAAAATGCGATTTTTATCTCACAGGAAAAATATGTTAATGAAGTGCTTGAAAGATTTAATATGCAGGAGAGCAAAGCAGCGATCACTCCCATAGTGATGGGATTAAAACTCAGCAGAGAGGACAGCAGCAAGGATTTTGATCCTAGCTTGTATAAGAGCATAGTTGGTAGCCTCATGTATTTGACTGCAACTAGGCCCGACATAATGCATGTTGTTAGTTTGATTTCTAGATTCATGGAGAAGCCAAAGGATGCACATTGGCAGGCAGCGAAGAGAATTATGAGGTATGTTAAAGGTACAAAAAGGTTTGGTATTTTATATACTGCTTCAGAAAATTCATATTTAGTTGGATACACTGACAGTGATTGGGCTGGAAGTGTAGATGATCGGAAGAGCACTTCCGGTTATGTTTTTCACATGGGTTCAGGAGCCATTTCATGGGCTTCTAAAAAGCAACCCATTGTAGCATTGTCTACAGCAGAGGCAGAATATGTGGTAGCTACAGCAGCAGCTTGTCAAGCAATTTGGATGAGAAGGATGTTAAGAAGTTTGTGCCAAGAGCAGACAAAAGGAACAGCGATTTATTGTGACAATAGCTCAGCTATTGCATTATCGAATAATTCTGTGTTTCACAAGAGAACGAAACACATAGACACAAAGTTTCACTACATCAGAGAATTGGTGAACAACGGAGAAATTTTTTTGGAACACTACAGAACTCAGGAGCAGTTTGCAGATATTCTGACCAAGCCATTGGGACAGAAAAGTTTTTAGTTTTTGAGGAAATGTCTAGGTATGACTGATAACCCAGCAGTTGAAAGTAAGGGGGAGTGTTGAAATATTACTTTCAACCACTACACTGTACAATGAGCCGCCTTCCAAAATTGTTTTCAAAATCACTGATAGTAGTAGCAGCTTTCATTTTTTCTTCTCCAGGTTGTTGTACTCAGCCGCTTGCCATTTTGTTGATCAGCCAAATTTTGTTTCGGCGCCAGTCCTGCACATTGAAAATAGAGGGTTAAAACAAAAAACAGAGTACATGGCTATGTATTTCAAAAACAGGTTTAAAATAGAAACAAAGCAAATTTTATATTGAACGCAGGAGTTTTTTGAACGCGGGATTTTTATTTTGAAGTTTGATGGTCCCCGCGACCATGTCAACAGGCCAGTCAGCAGCAGGAGAATGGGCTCTATGGTCCCCGCGACAAAGTCCAGTCAGCATACGCGTGGCAAACTATTATTGGTACGGGATTTTGGTTTGCCCGCTCACCATGCAGAAAACCAGACTCGAAATGGTTATAGGTCGGACTTAATTTGGATTTCGGGTCACACTCAGCCCTCCATATGCCGAGCCCAAATCGGACCCGATACAACTTTAGGGTGGATTTAATTTTGATTTCGGGTCACAAAGACCCTGACGTCAGCGGGCTCCTTTTGTCACCCGAAATGGTTATGCAATCTAGTTTGATTTATCGTTTGAAATTTGGGGTGGAGTTTGATTAAGGTTTGAGTTGAATGTTTTACATAACGCGCGAGAGGTTTTGACTTTGTCATATTTGCATGTGCACAAATATTGTGTGGGCCCCGGGAGAATTTTATAATGAATTTGTTTTAAAGTCTTTTAATGTAGTCTTGTAATTTTTCATATGTGCGGCATTTAAAAGGGAAAAGGCCTGAGAGCCTGTTATGAAAATGTATTCGCACAGCAGTGCAATTTTTTGTAATAGAGACAAAACGTTGTAATTTTGTGTATGCACAACATTGCGTTTTCTTAGCAGAGACAGAGTGGTTAAAATTTGCACAGCAGTGCGTTGTTACAGAGTGTAGTGAAGTCTTTTGATTGGCACTGCATTTTTGAACCAGTCGAGATTTGTATTAGTTTTTTTTTTGAAAGTTAATGAAATAGTTTTCAAGTGGAAACTCTGTCTCCTGTCAAGAATTTTTAAATTTTCTCTGTGTTAGAAGAGGAGAGTACTACTCTCTCCATTGTTGTTCTGGAATTTTCAAATATTCCAACATCTTTGTTGCTTCTTTGCATGAGCTTTCTTTAAACCTTTTTAAACTTTTGCTGCCCTCTCAAAGAGTTTTATTTAGGTTTGCTTTTCCTCTTTGCTGCTCCAATTTAGTTTAGGTTGTTTCTCTCTCAGAGAGTTTTATTCAAATTTTTTTTCTCTTTTCTGCTCCAATTTGTTTAGGTTGTGAGAGATTTTATGCAAATTAGCTCTCATACCATGACAAAAACTGAAAACAAAAAAGAAGTGGAGCACAAGATTGTTCTTCTCAATATTAAATAATAAATAAGATTGTTTTTCTCAATATTGGATGGACGTTTTTGACACATAACAGGTGGTTGGAATTAGATTCTCCAACAAAAAGGGAATTTTAACAAAGTTATGGATGAATTTTAAATGACGAAATTATGAGAATGATGTGTAATTTTGTGTACTTAATATGGAGTTGACATGTGTACCTTTTAAAATAAAAATAAAATATTATTTAGTAGAAAAAAAAATGTTGGCTATAATAAAAAAAATAAAAATAATTATGCTATGCATTTTAAGTAGTTGTACTCTATGTAACATCTAAAAATACAATTTAAACAATTAAAATTTATATAATCTATGTATAGAGAACCAATACAAATTTATTGAGATTTAACATTGGATGACAGGGATGTAATTTTTTTTGCCAATTTCTCAATGTAAAAAAAAAAAATTCAAAAGAGAAAAAAAAAATGGAATATATTATATTATAAGCATATATCATAAATTGTTCACATATATATTTATGAATATAGATGTCAAAAAATTTTGTACCCAAAGAAATTTAAATTTTTATTAGATTTGTGTTTAATATGAATTTTTTAAGAAATTTAATTTTTTATTAGATTTGTGTTTAATATGAATTTTTTAATAAATTTGTGATTATAATTTTAATGGCCAATAAAATTAGTGAATAAAAATTAATAATATTCAAATATTTAGATAGATTTCATAATTTGAAAAATAAATAAAATAAGGAAATTTTAACAAAATTATGTAATTGTTGTAAGATTTGATTTTATATGTAAAATTAATATTATTTAAATTAAAAAAAAAAAAATTAAAAAACACTTTATGGAAAAAAAAATTGAGTAAAAAGTTTAATAGTAATGAGGTACGATTTGATTTTAGATTAAAAATTAATATTATTTATAAAATAAATAATTAGTAACTTAAAAGATAATTATTAATGGCTCAATGTAAGTGTGTTTCTTGAGCACATGATAAAAGGACTTGGTTGCACTTTCTTATAACGCCTTTAATGTTTGAGCCTTTCATTTCATTGCATTTTGCTCAATAGCATGCATCATTTCACTCACATGTCTGGTTATTACATGGATTCCAGCACATTTAAACACATTTTCACATTCATAGAAGTGATTTTCCCTCCCATTGTTTGTTTAATGAATTTTAAGCAGAGAAAGATCTCACTAGGAGGTAGCTCAAATGTCCTTTTGCACACCACCATCTTGAAGGATTTTTGTTCAATTTCATGCTTCATACCATGTATATGGGGTGGAGACTCCGTTATCCCACTCATGTATGCGATGTTTATACTCGTCAAGTAGGTTGGAGATTTCTATTACGAGCTCTCATCTGTTCAGGGACCAGTCTAGGAGGGTTTCATTGGAAAATCCAATAAGAGTAAGTGGTTTCCTTCAATCCCATGACCTTTACCATCTTCTTCAAATTGTTATGGGTCTCTCTTAAGCCTTGGTCAAACTTGGAAAATATACTTATTCTGTAAAGGACCTAAGTGTTTAGCATATGTATTTTGGGTTTTGAATTTTTTTTTTTCTAAGCAGAAAAGCACAAAACTTCATTAAAAATAAGAGAAGTTACATAAGTCCAAACCAGAGGAAGAGAGAGACCGGTCGAGAGAGAAAGAACTAAGAAAAAGACAAAAATATCAATATGGAGCAAAAGATAAGAGACCTAACAGAACCAACAAGGAAGCAAGTCAATTGTAAGCTTAGAAGGCGAATAAAAAGGAGACATAAGAATAGATAACCAAAAATCAGAGCACTAAGGATCCCACTTGAGATATGGATCCATCCACCATATACTCTAAAAACATTCTTCCAGGTAGAAGGGAAAACCCTCTTTTAGACGGAGGATCCGCTTCCATATTTTTCTCTGTGTACGTGGAGAAAAGAAATGTCGTTGAAGGAAGAAAAGAGCACAGTAATATGAGCAATCCAATGGTATAACAATGATACCTCCAGATCATTTCTCCCCAACGACCAATCAATGACTATCTAGAATCACCCACCACCATCAAGGAATTGATAGCCAACCTTCCTTGAGAGCCAACCGAGCAGCGCTCTGTAGTAACCCCCACAACACTAGTACCTATGCCGACAATTTGTACTGCCTCCACCATTTCAAAAGAAGCGACAATCCATGTTAGGGTAGATTTTAATGATTTCTCCACAACCACAGACCCCAGCAATTAAGGCCCCATAAAAAAATCCCAACAGAAAAATAGATCCCAAATCTAGAAGTTGGACGGAATGCCGAGAAGGCATAGGACACCAGCGGTCGATCTCAAGGAATATCTAACTATTTTGACGCTGGCAGAATGATAGTCAGGGATCCGATCCTAAAAAATGGTGGCATTCCTTGAGCCCTGAATCCCCCAAAAGACATATAAATGGAGAGCTCGATAGCGTCTAAGACAGGAACCCTAATACATTAAGCAGCCGAAGATGGAGATCTAGAAAATTTCGATCCTAAGGTTCAACAATTATGCCACATGGTCTGAGATATCCTTCGCGAAAGTGCAGTCTATCAAAAGATGGAAGACATCTTCAGAGGAAGTATGACAAAAATGACATATTCCCGGACCTCAGAATCCGCTTTTCATCGTATTCTCCCAAGTCAATATTCGGTTGAAAACGGTCATCCATGTGAAGCACTTGATCTTCAGAGGGGCATTCCATTTGCACATGGGCACCGACCACTTGTCATAGGGACCTGGAGTGGAAGAACTTATAATATATTAATAAAATTATCTGACAACAATGTTATCTCCAATAACATGACCTCCCCACACGAGATCATATGATCTGTCATTTAAATAAATGTCATCCTCAACAAGATTGAGCCTTTATGTCTCCCAGTCTGGTTCAAACTCTACACTAAGACCCAATTCCTAGGAATGGGACCAGGAGAGGACATCACGCTCAAGAGGGAAAGCATTATTCGGATATTACTAACGGTTTAATACCTGCAGTGCGTTAATAAGGATTTGAATCTCTATACAGAGTCATGTTTTTTATTCTTTTGAAAATATTGAAATTCTAGGTATGCTCAAGTTTTCCTTAGCAATGTACTATATCAATATTCCAAGACTTAAAATGTACTCATATATTTTTTAAAAG
The DNA here is from genome assembly GCA_034641835.2 of Pinus albicaulis. Taxonomy (NCBI): domain Eukaryota; kingdom Viridiplantae; phylum Streptophyta; class Pinopsida; order Pinales; family Pinaceae; genus Pinus; species Pinus albicaulis. The sequence goes on from CM076579.1 coordinate 1,242,535,481, forward strand.
TTGATTTATTTAAGTAGTTATAAATATATTTTAAATAATTAAATATTATAATTTTGTTTAAAATTATATAGTTTATTTTAATTTTAAAAAAAATTAAAACATAAAATTATTAAATAATTTATTGTTTTTTGAAAAAATAAAAACGTGAAAATTATAATGTGAATATAGGTGTTGCAAGAAAATTTTCAAAAAAATTTAAATAAATTTGAGTGTTTGAATTATTTTTTTATAATGGAAATGAACACCATTAAAAAAGCAGAAAACATCTAAAATCTTGAAATTTGATAACTATAATTTGAATTTCCAAAAAAATTGCCAAATTTCTCAAAACCATATTAAAATTCTCAATATTTTTCAAAAAAATGGTAACTGATTAAACATAAACTTATATATATAAACAAAAAGAATACACTCTGCATGTGAAAGTGTACCGCTAATTATATTTATACTCGATTCACCCATAAACACATATCACTGTTATGAGTAATTGTTATGAGTAATGTCTTCACCTAGTCCACTGTATCATAGATACATACTAGCATTTTGCAGATGGATCTGCAAAAGAAAACGCCATAGTCAATAGAGACAGCTGGCTGACACTATAGAGATTTGGTGATTTTTGTCGTTCTACAATAAATCTCTACAGTGTCAAGAGCTAAACGCTCACAATAAAACACCTTCCACCTTAATAACAATTTTATAATCTTTATGACACATCAATTCCGTGCGGTACTCATTTACTATCTTAATAATTTCCTCACCAATGCTCTGCTTAAGTTCAACTTTTAAACCTAGAACCATTAATTAATTGTACCGACAACTTTGCTTTCATCTACAACATGAGAAACGACCTGTCACTGCACGTTGCGAGCCTTTGGCACGTGCGAATCCAACTACTAACTGCATGCATGCTGCGACCCGTAAGCACCAGAGTCTACAGATACAACTGTCTCTATCGTTTTCGTGTACACTTTTGAAAACATTACTTTGGAAATTTGTAAAGAAAAACAGATATATGCTTACTGCTCACAGTCTACGGTTAGAACACTCACACTTTTGAAAACACTACCACGGTCCCTAAATTTTGTAAAGAAAAGTAGATACATGCCAGGCATACACCCATTAGGCAGAGTATAATACAGTGATGAGTTTGTTTGATGTTTTTGTTTATCATTTAAGGAATTTTGTGGCAAATGTCTAAAATTATTAGAGCATAAATATGGATTAAAGAAAAATTAGAATTAAGAATTAATTTGATTCAACATTATTAGTTTGAGAATCAATATATAAAGCAACTAAGTTAAGTTTAGTTATACATGTAATAACTATAGATAATTAAAATTAATTGAAGCTAAGTGTGCTTTATGTTGTTTTAATGTGCACATGGACCGCATGCAAGCACTAGAGTTAACTGACTAACGCCAAGTGCACACCACATGTAAGCACTTGAGTAAACTAGCTAAAGAGCAAGCGCACATGACATGCAATAACTAGAGTTGAACTAAAACTAATTAAAACTAACTGTGTGCATGTACACCAACAAAATGGCCATATATTGGCAGAATTGAGGAAAAGATGATTTTTTGCTTAACTAAAATTAATTTATAATAACTTAGCAAAAACATATGCTCTTTTATTTGGACTTTTTTTTTCAAGAGCAAGAATATAATGCCTTTATTTGTGTTGGGAGAGAAACTCTTAGTTGATCATTTAATATACCGCTGCTGGTATTAACTCTTAGACATAGTTTAATTGTTAGAAATTGCAAGTTTTTTTTGTCAATTTTGCAGTCTTCAGTTTTAGTAATGCAATCTGCAAATATTTAATGTGAAAGGGGTTTATTAGGTTGTTGAATCCATTTATACATTCAAAAATTTATTTTGAACAATTTAAATCCACAATCTTGCTAACAATTGTATCCTCCATAGAGAAAAAAAACTTTTAATTGTTAGCATGCTCCCTAATTCTCTTCCACTTGATAATAAATCGTGCCATGTGATCAATAAGCTGCAAACCTATTTCACCTATTCAAAATTCTTTCATTTTCTAGGATCCCAATAAAAGAACATTGACAACATTTAGATAAATCGTTTTTAATGAACAAAACACTTTTTCCCATCATGAAACCTTCACTTATGAAATCTTTTATTTCAAAGATAAGATAGTAATTGGTTTATTCCTCATGACAACATTCCTTACAAAAATCAATGAAATATGTGATTGGTGAATGACAAATTCTTATAATTCAAATTATATTTACCATTTTGTAGGCATTAAAATACCCAGATTAACATCATGGTCTCAAAAATCAAGTGAAAATTATACTCTAACCTATATATCAAATGAATTACATTCTCTAATCTTATTTGGATCATTACTCAATGTTTAATATCAATTCACATTAATTCAAGTCTTAAATTTTAAGGTTTTCACATTTCTCCAACGGTTTTTACAAGTTCAATGAACTATTTTGATGGTTTTCCAAAATTTTTAATTGTATCTAATGGGAAAATTAATTGGATAATTTTCTGGTCAAATTACATCCTTACATAAAATAACTTTTGGCTTTGTTGAGTGCATCTTACCAAATAGGTATTTTTGTGATGTTCAGCTTTTCAAAGTAGAAAAGAAAGATATTCACATTTTACATTGTATTTATATACTTATCATACTTTTCAATTATTTTTAGGTATCTATGTGATGCTATTTTTCTTCTTTATGTAAATGTAATTAAATTTTAAAATAAAAGAAAAAAAAAATATTAATTAAATTTTAAAATAAAAGAAAAAATAAAGTAACATTATATTTATAATCTTTGGCATTTTTAAATTAATTTCATTTTTTTTAAGTAGAAGTTTCCTTAAAAAAATGATTTTTTTTCATTATTTTTAAGTAAAACTTTCCTAAAAATGAAATTTTTATTTCTTATTTGATTTGATTTATTTTTAAAATTTGTAATAAACATTATTTGTTTTTATTAACAACATAATTATTTAATATTAAATAAATTTTATCAATATTTTTAAATATAATTAAATTATTAATAACTAATTATTTTTACATATCAAATTTAAAATTAATTTATATATTAAGTTAAACTAATTTTATGGTATTGAATTGGAAAATAATCTGATTAATTATGAAATGTTATCTCAAAGACCCCGAAAAACTTAATCACCCTTTGCACAATTTTTATTACTTACAATTTACTGAGGAAAGATTGATGACCCCTCTTTATAGAATTTTAATTACTAGAAATTAAGTAAAAATTAAAAACATATCAAATTATTGTTTAATTAATTTTTTTTGGAAAAATCAAAATATTATTTGGAGGGCCTACGCGTTTAGAACTACTCAGTGTAATTTATTATCAGCTCATTGCCCACGATGAACTATACTAAGTAGTTCGAAACTCGTAAGCCCTCCAAATGATATTGTGATTTTTCCAAAAAAAATTAGTTAAACAATTATGGATCACAAAAATTTACAATCTGAAATATTAAATTATTATATAACCACACAAATTCACCTTCTTTAATAATTCACTATATCCCCAAATCAAAAAGTACATCCAGTAATGGTCATGTATTTCTTGATTCGACAGAAATCCCTTGCTTAATGGTTTTCAAACAAACTCTTTGCTGGAGATTTCTGTCAAAGGAACTGTAATGGTCCTGTATTTCTTGATTTGACAGAAATCCCTTGCTTAATGGTTTTAAAACAAACTCTTTGCTGGAGATTTCTGTCAGAGGAACTATGATGAGGGATACAATTGGACTGATAGCCTATTATATGGTGATTTCATTTTTATTTTTTTTAAATATAGCTTAAAAAAATTCCATACACATGCTGTGTAAAAGTGATTAAAACGGACACTAAAGTTGCAGAAATCATCAAATTTAGTGATTTTTTCAGATTTGAAATATTGGATCTTGAGTTGAGAGAATGGTGAGTTCAGTAGGCTGAGAGAATAATGAAATTTTGATATAATTTGAAGTTGAGTCGTGTAGGCTGAGAGAATAATGAAAGATAGATCTAATTTGAAGTTGAGTCTAGTAGGCTGGGAGAATGCTGAAAGATCTATTTGTTGAAAGATTGATCTAATTTCAAGTGACAGTTTATTTGTCTTATATTTTGAAGGGTTTTTTAAGTATATTTTTAAGTTTATTATGCATTGAATTAAGTTAATATTTATTGAAATAACTGTGAACTTTTTGTGTTAAATCTATATATAATAAAAACTATTTTAAATAACAAAAATCTTTGTCTTAAATTTATATATAATAAAAACCATTTTAAATTTTAAATAACAAAAATCTAGATATAAAGAAACATCTATTTTTAAATAATAAAAGTCTTGAACCTCTATATTATCATAAACCGATTTTAAATAACAAAAATGTAAATTTAAAAAAAAAAAAACCAAAAAATTCCATAAAAACTCCAAAATCGAAACACCACCAAAAAGCTCCAAAACTTGAAACTTGCTCTGGAATTTGGAAGCCGAACGAATTCGTTGACTGCAGTGAATCAAAACACGTTAAAGGGATTCGGGAATATCGACTGCGTATTAGCTAATTCCAGAGATTTCAGAATCCCGAATGGGTGTGAGCTAATTTCTAGAGTTAAGCGACACAAGATAAGCGAGAAATCAAGCTCAGTGCGGTATGGTGGATTCGGTTGGCGCGATTCCAAGAATCTTATGACAAACATACGCACATTTGAAACTTGAATGCACAGTAACTGATTACGATGGATTTGAAAATTGTATCCACAGGAACTGATTCGATGCACTAAAAGATACGAGATTTAAAAGAGTTTCTCCCCATTAATAAAAACAAAACCAAACAAAGAAAACCCACAACCATCGACGTCAATGATAAAATTTCTTTAAAATATAACAATCTTTAGAAAGCTGGTTTAGTGGTAATATGACGTTGTCATTAAACTCGTAAGAAAAGAACAGAAATCGATAGTATTTCCGTGCCTTCACAATATATTGCAGAAACAGAACCAAGTCGAACAGAATAGATCAGTTATCGATTCCTGTAAGGACAAGGAAAAAGTCGTTGAGAAAGCCGTTGATTTTATCCACAACATTTTCTCAAAATGTATAAACAACTGCGAGAACCTTTGTGAAAATATAGATATCATTAAACAATGTGAAACGAAGGTTTCGCGTAGACCTTCGATTTTTGACATACAATTTTGAGTGACAAGTTACACACGGCTATGACAGTTGACAAAAAATTACGTACAAAATGACGCGACAGGCTTGGCTCTGAGTATTTTAAAGTTGCAATCTCAATGGCGCTGACACGTCGGAAGGTCTAGATACAGATGTCAAGAAACTCGGCTCCCGTGCCTCCAAATTCTTCTTGCAGTGGTGATTCAGAATCATTTTGAACAATCAGCTGTTCGTTTAACTGCCAAATATCATCCTCCCACAGAGACCCATAGAAAAACTCCTGCGTCTCAACATCGTCATGCACGGCATCCGAATGCATAATATGACGCATTGAATCTCCATCGATATGGTTTTGAATGATGATTCCAAGTTCATTTGGAGTAATATCGTCTACAAAGAAATCAAGCTCTGCGCGAACATCTTCGTAATACGTGAAGTCTCCTATGTCAGATGTCACCGAGGTTGCTTCAGAATTGCTGTCTGCAGTTAATTTGCCTTGCTTATTTGAACCCATCAGATCAATACTGCCCTTTTCATCGGTGGACTCGATTTTATTAACTGTGTGCGCCTTTAAACCAATTTCATCTTGCACAGACTTGTTAACACCGTTGAGCCTCATTTCGCCCTCCAGCTGAATCACAGTGGCGGTTTCTTCTGAATTCCTGTGATTATCATCTATATTATCGATCATCTCAAGCAAGGCTATGAGATCACCATCATGCCTCAACCTTCCGCTACTGGCTCTCTTGGCATCTGGCAAATCCGGTTCACCGTTCCAATACTCATCTCTGGCTCGCTTATTCTGACAAACTTGTGAGGCGGCCATCTCTTCAAAGAACTGCTCTGATTAAAACGCAACAATGCATAAGCCTTCCTGTTTATATCACCTATGATAAATTCTTCGGAGTTCGAGAGTTAATGTAAAGTGTTGGATTATTGAAGTTTTCAACCACAAGTCTCGTCACGGCAATCCCGAAACTTGTCCACTATATAGATAGCTGGCAGCCTGGCAGTGGATGGCTTACAAGATATCCGGCATAATGTGGAAGCTTCTACCAAGAAAGACAATTGAGTGCTACGGCAATCCCGAAACCTGTCCACTATATAGATAGCTGGCAGCCTGGCAGTGGATGGCTTACAAGATATCCGGCATAATGTGGAAGCTTCTACCAAGAAAAAGACAATTGAGTGCGGTGTTATTTAAAACTTTGTTGAAACGGCAACCAATATATTTCCACTGCTATCTGCCCATTAATGCCATTAATGTGGTGGGAGATATACTGGCAAATACACTGTGCACCGTTAGATTTAAAATTATTTAAATTTGGACAGTATATCTGCCACCGTACCGTATTAATGGGCCGATAACATGGAAATAAGCTTCCCCGATCGAAACGGCAGTAGCTGGAATTTGGTGGGTCAATTACCCGTTGCCTGTCATATAGGGTTGGTTAATATCGGTACAGAACATCAACACTCTTCATTTAATTTTGAAAAGGAGTTTGGTCCAAAACATCAAATTTCAAATTTGACGACCCACGTCGCAGTCGAAGTCATGCCGTTGGACAATATTAGAAATCTTTATATAAGATTGTAGTGTTAATATGTAATATATTTTTAGAGTTTCTGATACATCTGTAGAATTTTGATTTATGGTGTTTAAATTCAATTTTTTTTAACTTTGTATATAAATTCAATACTTTGAAAAAAAAAGTTGAGATAATTTTATTATAAAAAATTCACAATTAAACATATGAATCATTACAAAATTCTCAACAAATTAAATTCAAAAACAAAATATATATTTTTTTAAAAAGATCTTTTTAACAAATTAAGTCAAAAAAATCAAAAAATAAAAATAAAAATTCAAAATATCTCACTGATAAGTTGCGCCTTAATTCATTGAGTCAAAACCCATTCACACACGATGCAGTACTCCGCAGGCTCGCACGTCACCCTATTGCACTTCCCGGTGATCGGCTGGGCCTGCGAGTCTGCAACATATTCAACGGTTAACGGTAACTGGGATGTAGAAAATTGTTGGAATTTGGTCAACTAAAACTCAAAAAATCAGGTGTTTGGAGTGTTTAGAATCTATTTTTGATGTTGGAAATGAATTCAGCACTATCAAAAACCCTTAAGACACTCAAAATACTAAAGTTTATCAACTGTAAACAAGATTCTAGATTCTGGGTAAATCTTTGCCAGATTTTCTGAAAATCATTACCAAATTCTGAGCGAAAATGCAACCTTTTTAGACTAAGTGGACTTTTAATCGGCACTTTGAATCACGTGAAATCACTATCAATTTATGGATGGGCTATGCAACAGGAATGGGCCTGTCACATATTCAACTGTTAATGGTCGATTTGATTTTGAAGCAGCATTTTTTATTATTTAAATTTATAATTAATTTTGAGATGGGTAATGTCAGAGTGGATTTAATAGTTAAAAGTATGTGTTTCTTTTTAAAAGGTCTCAAAATTAGTGAAGTAAAGTATGTAAATTTTTGTAGACTTAGTATTTAAATCACTTTATTCTATATATCACAAGCAAACATGTCATATACACTAATTTAATGTCTAACTTAATCATCACCTTAAAATTAGATAATAATAATAATAATAATAACTGATCAAAACTTTAAAATTAAATAATAATAATAATCACCATTGACAATTTCAATTTCCCTTAAACTTTCAGAAAAAAAACTCACGTTACTAAATAAAGCTGACTGGCTTCAATATATTTTCGACATTTCCTTATTCTAGAGGCAGTTGGTATTTAGAATTTTCATTTTTTTAATCTTGTTTGTACAATTTTCTGCCATAGTGAATTAATTTCTGAATTAATTTCGTTATTTAAAAATTCAATTTCAGAAATATCATATCACTCCATTCAAAAAAAAACCGAAAAAATCACTTCTTGGACTTAGCCGCCCACCATTTATGAAACCATGTGATTGTGAAAAAAATCTCCATCATTATGACCCACAAGTACAGTCAGGATCGTTGATGATGCCGGACTGCGGACTCCCGATGGACGTCTATATCGATCTTTTAATTACATGGAACGTAAGATAATTTGCACTTTTATCATTGTTGAATTTTGGGATTTTCGATTTCTGGAAAATATAAAAATTTATTCCAGCAATAAATTGTAGAAAAATATTGTCAACCATACATCCCAAAATATTAATGGTATTCTTGACTATTAAAATCAAGAAATAGGTCCATGTAATTTCATTTTGGCGTACAGTCCCCGCAAAATTGTCAACAATACATCCCAAATATTATTCTTGAATATTAAAATCCAGAAATATGTCTTCCATGTAATTTCATTTTGGCGTACAATCCTCGGACCGTTCTCATTAAAATCCCCGCTGACTTTTATTTCGCTTTCCAGAACTTCCATAGCAAAAAAAAATTTGAAATAATTGTTGGTCATAGGCGACCATCGTATACCACTTAAATAAGCAAGTATGGCATCGGTAAAACAGCCATGTAAAGAGAGATAGAGATATAAGAGATTTAAAAATTTTAAACTAGGAGAGAATTTATTGGAAAGAGGATTGACAGAATGGTCATTAACAATGACTTGAGAACTAAAATGGAAGGCATTACTGCAAGAGCGGAGGATCTAATTGTATCACACCATAGATTGATTTCTATAAAATGGGATTTTGAAAGAAGACAAGGGGGTTGCTTTTTTAAATTCAACAGAACATGGTTGGAGAATGAGACTTTCAATATCTTAATAAAGGAGTATATGGAACATCATAAAAGGGAATAAGGTTTATGAGCGATGGTCTATTTGTCCGACACTTTGAAGGGATTGAAGAAAGTGGTGCAGAATTGAGAAAAGAGGTAGAAAGCTCAAATGAAGAGTAGGATCAAGCCATTAGGGAGGAGAGGACTATGATCCTAAAGGAAGTGGAGGAAGGAAGGCAATCCTCAGATTTTTGGGAGAAACTAAAATCTTTAGAAGATTAATACAAATCACACTTACTAATTGAAGAGTAGTTCTAGAGACTAAAGAGCAGAGCCACCTCACTCAAGATCGGCGATAAAAACACGACATTTTTTCATAACTTTGCATCAGGTAGAAGAAGTGCAAATGCCATATGGCAAATTGAGGAGAATGGGAATACAATCTGCACAACGGGAAACATTAAGAGGGATGCGGTGGACTACTTTGAGAAGCTATATGAGAAGAAGGAGGCTTTGGGGATAGAAGCCCAAATGGATTTTATTGAGGGTTATCCTAACATGTTTGATGAGGAGGATCTGACAAAAATGAAAAATAAGGTAAGCCCTAACGAGATTAAGCACGTGCTAAAATCTTTTGCCGCGGACAAGATCCCAGGCCCAGATGGTTGGACCCCGCATTTCTTTCTGCACTTCTATGAGGAATTTAATTTAGTGATCACGGATATGGTGGAAGAAGGCAAATAGGGAGGATCCATGGGGCTATAAATTCGACATTTTTGGCCTTATTCCAAAGAAGGGGAAGCTCTCTTTTGATGATTATAGACCTATATCTTTATGTAATACCCTATACAAGATAAATTCAAAAGTAATATCGGAGAGGATGAAGGAGGTTCTGTCTAAGCATATCACCCCTGAACAGGCTGGTTTTTTAAAGAAAAAAAAAGTATACACGACGTTGTGGCTATTACTCAATAAATTATGCATACAATCCAGTCACATAAGATGAATGCTTCAGTTATGAAGATTGATTTAAATAAGGCATACAACAGGGTCGATTGGGATTTCTTGAGATTATTTCTGTACAAAATTGGACTTGACAGAGAGGTGGTAGCATGGATTATGGGATGCATAACTCAACCTCTATGGTTGACATCATCAATGGCACAGCTTCGAGTTTTTTCCACCCGGGAAGAGGGCTCAGACAGGGTTGCACCCTTTCTCCCCTCCTTTTCATCTTGATCATGGATGCCTTAAGCATCAAGATATAAAAGGCTAAATGATTGGATAGTTTTAGTGGTATTGAAGTCTTTTCGCGGAAGGAGGTTTCACACAACTTGTTTGTCAATGATGTTCTCATCTTTGGCACTATGCAAAGGAGAAGCTGGGAGGAACTCAATAGAATTCCAAATTGTTTTTGTCAAGCCACGGGAATGTTGATCTGCAAAGGGAAATCATGTATATATTACGTAGAGGGAGATGAAGAGGACTACAAAGACTTGGGGGTATTTTTTAACTTCATCATTGCTCCACTAAAAGGGGGATTGACTTACTTGGGTTTCAGGATGAAGCCCACGAATTACACAACAGAAGACTGGAAATGGTTCATTTGCAAATACCAGAAAAAGATGAACAGTTGATCTTCAAAATGGTTATCGAGGGGGGGAAGACTGATTCTGGTACAAGTGTTTTTACAACAATATACTATCTATTGGGCACACCTATACTTATTACCAAACAAAACTCTGACAGAGATTAAAAAAGTGATGGCAAGATTTATTTTGAATGGTGGAAAAAACTGCAGAACCATTCACTTGGCCCGCATGGATTGCATTACTAAGCTAAAAGAAAAAGGTGGATCAGGTATACTGGATCTAGAAATATTTGGCAAGTCTCTCATCTTTAAATCAATCTAGAGATGCTTAAAAACAAATGGAAAATGTAGTGAGATAGTTAGACTAAATATCTTGGACAGAAGGATATAGAGGAAATTCTTATTTCGGGATGGGAGGATAATCAAAATAGATCGAATATATGGAAAGGTTTTAGCAAGAGTTGGCCTCTGTTTACAGAGAACTTGAAGTGGTATTTTGGGAATGGAAACAAAATCCTGATTGGTAGCCAAACTTTACTTGGTCTGTGTTGGACCTCTAACCTTAGCAGGGAGACTTTAGGATACATTAATCAAAAGGGTTATTTTTACATGATTCAGATAATTAATGCATGGGAGAAGGATGTCCCAAGCTGGAAGAAAAACAAGCATATGGGACTAGATGGGAATAGGAAGGAGGAATGGAGAGATTACATTAAATCTATAAGAAAACTGGGTTTGAGGAGGGATGAAGGGGGAGATAGAATAACTTGGGAAGGAATATCTTCGAAGGAACAAATCAATTCAAAACAGGTTTATACAGAAATTTTTAACAAAAAACTAGAGAAAGAAACATACAGCTGGTTTAAGATCATGTGGAAGGTAAATGTGCAGGTAAAGATGGTTATCTTTATATGGTTAGTGTGGAAAGACAAAAACTTGACATGGAGAAATTTACAAAGGAAATGATAGCATGGCCCGAGGATGTGCACTTTATGTGGGGAGGAGTCTGAAGATAATCCTCATCTATTTTAAAGTTGCTCTTTTGCAAGGGAGACCCTCAACACTTTATGCACATATTTTAAGCTACAAACCCCTCGGTACAGGACAAATTTTGAATGCATTAGATGGTGGTTGTGAGGAAAACTCTTTAGGATCATTCTGTTTTTATTTCACTGGTACATATGGTGTGGAAGGAACAAGAAGATCTTCGAAGGGAAGTTGTGCACTCCACAAAAAATATTCTTACAAATCTACAACTAACTCGAAAAGATGAAATTAAAGCATAAGCCTCCTTGTGATTTATCGAAGAGGCTGCGACCTTTTGAAATACACTACCCTGCAGGCTTCTTCGATGGAGAATCACAAAATCAAAGCTATGGTTGTGGTGCTTGGCTCGTGATTTCCCCGGATTCCCATTATAAAATATATTGGAATGGAGGGAGGGGAACTAACATGAGGGCAGAACTGTTAGCGTTGTGGGGATTGTTATATTTTTCCAGTCAATTATATCTGGAAAATCTATGGGTTTTTGGAGATTCAAAAGTCATCATAAATCACATGAATAAGGGAACCCACCTAAATCCTGGTTACTTTTCACACTGGCTGTAGTGAATTTATGCAGTGAAAGAGACTTTCACTTCAATATATTTTTTCCATGTATACAGAGAAAAGAATAATGAAGTGAATCGATTATCCAAAAAAGGCTTGAATGGCATTTTTGGAAAAATGCATTATGAGTTATACAACTCATTTGGACCCAGAACAGAAGGTAAGGTAATTTCATATGAGGCTATGTAAAGACCCCAAGAGGTCATGTAAAAATGTAAAGTTTTTGATATTTGCTTGGATAGTTTTCATAGAGGAAGAACCTCTTTTTTATTATTTGAATGATGATGTATTGGAACCATTGTATGTACTTGGAACAATCAAAAGTTTATGCCCCGGTACTATATATAAATCAGAAATATTTTTCATGTTGAAAAATAAAATAAAATAAATTATCACGTAAAAAATATCGAGTGGCAGTAGCATGAAATATTGCATAACGTATTTCATAAAAAAATATCTAGTTGGAGTGGCATGAAAGATTGCATAAGTTCGCATGTGTGCAACATGAGCAATAGGATGGTTTTAGGTCTTTAACATTTTGAAGATAGGATGGTTTTAGGTATATAAATAGGTTGAAAATGTCAAATTTCTATTCGAGTTTGTTAGAATTAATGGAGAAAATTAATTTAGGGAGAGTTGGACGTTGAACAGAATCTTAGATTAGGGATTAGTTTTCATTTCTTAGATATTGGTTCTAACTTCCTTATAAGCATGTAAGCTATATATTGTTTGGATTGTAACCTAGTATAGTATTTCATTGTAGAGCTAACAAATATTGCTTAATAAATTTGATCATGTCATTTTTATCAGAATTGTTATGATCAACTATAGTTTTTTATACACTAAATGTGACATAGTGGATGTTATAATCTGATAAAATTTATCTTTCTATTGTTTACAACTCTCTGTATTCTTGTTCTTATTCTTCATGTTTATTTGTACATGTGTTTGTTTTAAGGCTATTAAAGCCAACAATTAGTTAGAAAATTTGGGGGTTGAGATGTGCATTGTTCACATAATATTTATTATTGGTTAATTTAAAATAAAATGTTGGATTAGTGGTCACTCTTTTCGTTCATCTTCACAGAGTAAATGGTTGACTGTGAAATTAATAAATTTTAGAGTTAAAAATCATGGTAAAAGTCCAAGGCAAGTGGATGTGCATCCATTCTTTTGAAGATTTGCATATTTAATGTATTTGATTAAAGGATTTATGAAAGTTGAGGTCATTCACATCAAATGTAAGAAGAAAGACTTCACTTCAAGAGTTAAAGCAAAAAGGTATGTATGTCCATGAGAAGTAAATGAGCATAAGTAACGGGCTTGTAATTTTTGAGTGGTATCATGTAAAATTGTCACACTCTGAATTAGAAAATCATTTTGCATGGATGTTGTATTTCATTTGGCATGATTTAATGAGGTTTTCTCTAAAGGGGTGTATGTTTGGTTGTACTCCATACCCTAAAAAGTTTTTTGCATGCATGTTGTATTTCATTTGGCAGGATGTAATGAGGTCTACTCTAAAGGGGTGTATGTTTGGTTGTACCCCATACCCTAGAAAGTTGTGGTCATGTAAAAGTATAAACATAGACAAGTTGTTTTTCCCCTAGTGTTTGTTAAGCTCTATCAAGTCATACCATGCATGTAGTAATCATGTAGCTTGTATAATGTTTCTAGAGAAATAATGTGACATCAAATCGTAGTAATCATGTAGTGTGTATCCTCTTTATAGAGAAATGACATGACATCAAATTTTGGAATTAACCATAAGGTAGGCATAATCTTAGAAATTTGGGATAATCTCAGAAGGTGAGGACCAAGTTATAATGAAGAGAGAGTTTAAGTTTATGAATCATGCAACCTAAAAGGATTCCTAAAAACTATCAAGTATAGGTTATAGTGCTAGTGTATTTCAGTAGATGGATTCCTTTTTATTTGGACATCAAATATACAATTTGTGGGAAGCATCAACGTACAAGAAGGAAAAATAAGATGGCTTAATGAAAAATGAAGGTTGTAGAAACTAACAAAATGATGAAATAATTTTATAATAGTGATAAAGATGCAATAGCAAAGAACAAAGAGAATGGAATGATGAAAGAGGACGATGACAAAGAGATTGATGCAATAGAAAATATAATCACCACTCATGAAAGAAGATGATGACAAAGAGATTGACGCGGCACCATGGGAAAATAAAAGTAGGAGATGAAGACACAAAGAAAAAAGAAAGGTGGAAAACATGCAAGGGATGAAGAAACAAAAGAAGCAAGGTAAGAATAATAGTATTATAGATGTAGATGAATGTAGATGCACATAAAAACACCCCTAAAAGAAAAATTTAAATGCAGATAAAAGATCCTTAAAAATTTTTACTTGGAATCACTTGTAATAGTTGAGGGTAAGGTACAAAAAAAACCCATAGGCATAATGGTTATGGGTCAACCACAAAAATAGTTGAGGGTAAGCCAAAGAAAAAACCTATAGGTATAATGGTTATGCGTCAACCACAAAAAACCCATGATGATGATTGGTCATGGTGTAGGAAGAGTGAAATATTTTGTGTTTGAAGGTACATAAACAAACAGTAGTGAGCATGGAAGTAAAATATGGAGAATGTGTATTTAGTTAAAAAGTAATCTTAAGGGGGAGTATGCTGAAGTAACACGTACTTGTGATCAGAGTTAGTTAGAGATTGTTATGTGGTTAGTTAAAACATAATAACTAAGTAGGCATGTTGTACACTAAATGTGTTGGTTTTAACCCTGTAGAGAAATTATCTGCAAACGAATTCTTAAAAACCGAAAATAAACAATTGTAAGAACATAAAACATAAAGCAAATATACACAAAGATTTTCCCCTCGATCCCAAAACTAGGACCACCAAATTGATTTTTTCATTATATTCTGTTTAATGTTACAATATATGTGTGTGTGTGTGTGTGTGTGTGTGTGTGTGTGTGTTGAAACATTCACAAACCCAATACATTAACCATCGATTAGAAAATAAATGTAGTTCCCTTGACTAGATCTACAAAATACCATGGATAAAAAACCATCATGCCCAAAACCATGTGCAAGCCCATGCACAAAACCATAGGTAGGTCCACTCGTCTATTATAGGGTCAAAAAAAAAAAACTCGAAGGCGCTGCACCCATTGTAACGAACTAGGGGGGGTTGACGTCCCCCATGTGCCCCCATGCCCCTTCGTGCGTGTGACTTGTTGTGGAAAGAATACAACACATACCCAAAAAAATGTAGCATAGGGTATGCCATAATCTAATATAATTTTCCCTTCCAAAGGTTACTCTGATAAGATAATTAGAGTGACTCTAACAATAAAACCAAATCTCATTGATCAAACTAATTGGACAACCAGTAGATTATATATGCACACATAGACAACCTCTAGGACAATCTAGATCCAAATAATTCATATCACCTATTCACAAAACCAACTATGAAGACACAACTCATGACAGATAGGTTCAAACTCTAACT
Organism: Pinus albicaulis; assembly: GCA_034641835.2. Lineage (NCBI taxonomy): Eukaryota > Viridiplantae > Streptophyta > Pinopsida > Pinales > Pinaceae > Pinus > Pinus albicaulis. Next base: position 1,242,551,080 of record CM076579.1, read on the forward strand.
GTGAGAACACAACTCATCAACTCTATCTGGATTCACCATTTCGAAATTATTCCAACATCCCCCCTTAATGGAGAAATGAATTTTCAATAATTCCTAGCTGTTGTGTACATATTTAAAGGTTCATCTTTCCAAGAGGCTTGGCAAATATGTTAACTACATTCTCACTTGTATTACAATAAAGTAAATAAATCTCATTTTATTGTATCTTTTTCCTTACAAAATGATGTTGAACTTCAATATGTTTTCTTCTGGCATGATAAATTGGATTATTTGCAAGGTTAATGGAACTCTGGTTGTCACATTTGATGCTTTTTGGTCCTCTTTGTTTTTCTCCAACATCTTCAAGAATCCTCCTTAACCAAATAGCTTCACAAGTTGCATTGGTTAAGGTTTTGTATTAAGCTTATGTGAATTCCAAAGAAATAGTTGGTTGTTTCTTCATGCTTCATGATATGATCCCCGATCCTAAATTGAATGCATATCTAAAGGGCGATATTCTATCAATAGGATATTCAGCCCAATCTGAATCGCAAAAACCTTCCAACTCAGCATCAGATTCATCAGTATACAAAATACCAAAATAAAGTGTTCCCTTCAGATATGTGTTATCACTGGAAAATTAGACAAGCAAATATGACAGTATTAAATGTCAAGCAGAAGGATTTACAGGGCTGAGACACATTAGAGAATCTGAAGAAATTAAAAAATCTTTAAGGTATAGAAGAAAAATCAAATTGCACACTCAAGAAACTAGCATAATGTGCCTTTGTGCGCATTTTTCTTCGATAGGCGCGCCTTTTCATGGATTTCCCTCAAAAATCCGCGTGGACCTGTTGTGGTAAAACACAACCCCCCCCATTTTTGACTTCTTCACTTCAAATAATGGGGACCCTTTCTATAATTTTTTGGCTAAACACCTTTTAGGATTTTTATTTATTTGATTATCCTACGCAATTGTTAATTTTTCATTTTCTTTGTATTCGTGTTTTGATTGCTTTGTTAAAATCAATTTTTAATAAGCTTCCCAGTGATGCTTGTTTTACCTCATTTGGTCAACTGGTTTGAAAATGGTGCTCCTTTAAAGTCCCACCATTTATCTAGTCTGGGTTAAAAATGCTATTTTTATTCTTTTTATTTATTTTCGAAGTGGCTGTAGTTTAGAAATTTTCATAACTAAACTAAACATCATTAAAATAAAACCAAAATAAAAAACTGATATTCAACATTAAATTTTGAGATTAATTAATTAATTATTATAATAAAATATAATTAATTTAATTCAAATTAAAACTTAATATAATAAAAAATAATAAAAAAATAAAAATAAAAAATTTGACATCGCATATCGCAATATCGAATCCATCGCAATTTTTATAACACACATTTAAAAAACTTCGATCCAAAGTTCTTGCGATATGCGATAAGGCCAAATGTGATGTGTTGAAAGATTTTAATATAAAGTTTTTTCACCCCTTATGCCTCCCGCACCTCCACCTCACTCACCCTCACGTCACCCTCACCTCACTCTCCACTCACCATATCCCTCCATAATCTCACATGGTTTGTTTGGATTGATTTCAATGGTTTGTTTTAAGGTTTGGATTGATTCCAATGGTTTGTAAATTAATGTTTATATTTTTATATTATAATTATAATGTTTATTATAATTTTAATATAATTTGAATTATAATATTAATTATATTTAAATTAACTTTTTCAAATCATTTGTATATTAATTTAATTTTGTAACTTAATTAATTTCTAAATTAGATGATAATTAATTAGAATTAATTGTATATATTAGTTAGTTAATAATTAATTTATAATTAATTATTAGATAATTAGAATCTAATTTAGGATTAAATTTCTAATTAAAAATTCTGATTTTTAGCCCAGCAACAGAATTTCCAGAATTATGTCAGATTTGACTCATCAACTTTGGAAGCTCATAGAATGAGTTTTACTTGGCCAAATGAGGCCCATGACGGCTCATTGGAAAGATAAAATCAAGGAGAACATTTTTGAGGAGGTTCCACTAATAGATTTGGTCATTAATTGGGTCAAAAATCATGCAGAAGATCAAGCTCCGAATTTTTAAAACAAAATCATTTTTCTGATTTGTTTTCTGCATTTTCATTTGTCCAAGCCTCTTTTAATTGCATATTCATTCGTCAATAGTATACTTGGCCAATTAAACCATCCCAGGCATCAATAGAGAGCTTATATTTTATTTTCAATTATTTATTTAAATTAAATTTGATTGGGTTTGTTTTAATGCCAGAAATTGTATTTTGATTTTATTCGTTGCATCTTAATTTATTTTTGATTTTTTTTTGCAGAAAAACAGTAGAAGAGATCAGGAGAGAAGATCTCAATCAATGAGAATGCTCCAACAATTAAAGATTGGAATTCTGAGCAAATAAAATTGGATTGGGCAGATTTCTCTTCAACAAACTTTCCTCTCAAGAATTCCTTTGCAAATATTATAAATAACAGATTGCATAATGTAATAGGGGCTGCTCTCTTCTGCAATTCTGGAATTCTAAAAGCACTTTTGTAATAGGGATTTAGAGTTGTAGGTGGGAGGAGTAAAATCTCAGATCTGAAGATTATTGAGGTTTTTCTTTTACATTTTGGGTTATGTATAATGAACAGAGTTTGCACTATTGTAGCTCTGCTTTTGAAAGCAGAAGCTTAGGCATTGTAAAGGACTATTTGAGACCGGAGCTGGAGAAATGGATTCGATAAATTGGTATTTCGAATACTATTATTTTAAATGCTGGTTTTATTTTATGATAACATGAATGGTGTCAATTTACTTACATATTTGTGCACTTTTTTTGGTATGAGTAATTTGCTTCTATTTTATGTTGTTATTTATCTCTGCTCTTATGGGCTGAATTCTGATTTCTATGTAACTATTTACTCATAAATCTGTCTTTTAATATTGGATGAATAAATAGTGATATGTTGTGAACTTCTTCCACATATTATTGTTTAATAATTCAAGTTACTGATTAAATGATCAATACCATTTTGTGAACTACTTCCTGAGTGTTGTTGATTGATTATTTCAGTTGAAAGGTCTCAATAGGATGTGTTTTGCTATCCATAATGTCAGTTAATTGAACTATTTCATTAACTTGATATTCATTATAAACAAAACATATTTCAATCCCAATATTTTAAGTACCTGCTCTTGATTGGGTTAGATCTATATCTGCCTAATTGAGATAGGATTAAGATAGTTCATTTTGCCTGTGTCTTAGAATAAGTTTGCATTTAGAATAATTTCTACATTCTCTTAAGTCCTCTTCCCAAAGAGGCAAACTTTAGTAGTGGATTGGTTGATCCCTAAGTCAACTTAAGGATCACTTTCTTGTTTGATCAACAAGAAGAATGATCTGATGTCTCTTTTCCATTGGTTAATGAAATTCATATTTTAAAGCCATTGGAGATTGAGAGAAGGTAACTGGACCTAGTTGAACCAGTCGGAACCACCATTCCAAACGGAAAAGGAGCTGCTTTAAGGTCCGGACCGGGTGGTCATCCCCCATGTTGTTGCAGCGATTTTTGAGGCTTCAACAGGACCTGAGAGTGGTAAAAGTCACTTTTTGAGACCACAAGGCACACTCCAGGAAATTGATCCCACACTTGAGGTCGCCCAAGGATAGTCGCATTAACCTCCTTGGGACCTCAAGGGAGCATACAATGGAATAATGTGGCACACAATGGAATCATCCTCCTCTCTTGGGTCAAAATCCACCAATGTACCAAGAGAGGGAAGGAGAGTTTGAATTCATCTATAAAAGGCTACCAAGAGATGAACAAATGGAGAGCACAATGTTATGCTGGCCAAAATTGCTTCCAATAAATCCAACAGTGTGTGATCCGGAGGAGAGGCAGAGAGGGGCTTTAGTTGTTGGCCATCCAAAAACTCCAATCCTTTGGAGTAGAGAGAAGGACCTTCCGCCAAGGAAACTCGGAGGTAAAAACGTCCTTGCATCGGGGCTTAGAACTCCCTAGTTCTGAGGGCCCCTTGGCAAGTGTGTAAACGTTCTACGTTTTATTCCTAATAGCACATAATGAGAGGGGACATAGATGCCACCGTTGGTATTATTGTGTTGTTTGAATATATATGAGCTTTCATGTTATTTTTTTTATTTTAGCTTTGTTTTCTCTCTACATATGCATACTATGTCATTATCTAGTGTTTTTTGTTTTATGGCATGTTCATTAACCTACTAACTCTTTTGTTTATCGACCTGTGACCAGGAACTTAAGAGGAAACAACCACTCCTCTTAAGCAAGTGTGGATTAGTACACTCGCGCACCAAATCCACCTACACAGGATTGAAAACTCCACTTGCTTTACTTCCTAGTTAATGTGGTTATTCCTTTTGTAGAGACCTATTTCTCTGCTCTAGAGTTTGACTTAAACAAACCCTCTTCTGTTCTTTTATGCCTGTTCACCCTCAATGAGAGGCCGAAGCTCAGGAGCTCCAAAAAAATTTTGCATGAAGTTTGCACGGCTTGTACACAGATATACATGCCCGACCGTGCGCATTCAACAATGACCTGTGCAAAGACTGTGCGCTTGTGTGAGACTTTGGCACGCGGAAACCAGAGGCAAAAAATCTTTGTCATTTTCTTTCATTTCCTGTTTGTAAAGTGACTGGTAACCCATAAGAAATTTTCCAGCACTATGTGAGGTGTCCCGTGACTTGTTAAAAATCACTGTTGGCTACCTTTCTATAGTTTTAGGTGTTAGTTTTAAAATTTCAAAGTTGATTTTCACAAAGTGAACACATAGTTTAAGTAGGGGGAAATTAAATTGCATTCTGAAATAGCTTATGTTTTGTGAATTTAGACACCAAAAAACACATAGGTGATGAGCCAAAGTAAGTGGCCCTAGTCCATGCATGCCTAACTAAATTTTTTTAGTTTTCCTAGTTTAAAGTCATTAATTTTATTCAATTTTTGGCACTAGGAGTTAGGACTAGGATTTAATTATCCTTAGAGAGAAAGTAATATCTGTTGCCTTTGCACCTTTTGGTGACCCTAGGAAAGCATATGAACACCCTCTGCTGATAATTTTTCATCTCCCTTTAGTTGATCATTTATATTAACTAGGCAACATTGTAAGTGGCTCATATCCGCACATGTTTTTCTTTTGAGCAAGGAACAACCAAACGCAGCTTAATAGGGTATTTGAAAAGGATCAAAGGATATGCACATGGTAAAACAATGCGATTGTTCACCTCTTTCTCACAAACTTTCACACCTTAAGTGAATCAAAGCCACCCTAAAACTAACTTAACTAAACTCATTAAACTCTCCTCATAGGGGCCACAAGAGAATTTATAGTTTAAGTTAGGAGTAAGGGGGTAGGCTTCCGATAAGCCGCCTTGGTCATTTTACATCTTGAAACACAGAAGTTGAATTTTTAGGGAAATTTTAAATCTGTCTATCTGCCCATGGAAAAGAAAACCTGAGTGCCACAGAGACTCGATCCAGAGGGGTTAAGCTGAGGCCCAGTGGGTGCGGTATTATTCAGGGCTACCTGACCCATCTAATACTCGTACCTGGTAGCTGAATTACCAAGAAGCTCAAGACTTGAATGCTCATGTGGGACGATAGTACTTAGTGAACAAAACTAGGGCATCCTTCCCTATAGGTGATGGTGCAGGTAGCACTAGATCCTTTACCTTTACCTTGGTCAATTTTCTTCGGTTGACTGGGGGCGTTGCCAGTTCTTTCAGGACGTTGTGCCAACATTCACAAGATATATTCTCAAGGCCCAATTACATTTGAGGGTGTAGGACGATTAGGTCTTCTAGGATTTGTGTATCATACGCGAAAACAACAAAAACCATATTTTTTGATTGACTGGTCACATAGGATTAATATGAAGGAAAAATTTCCCTTTTATTTTTCGCTTTGTTTTATGTATGCGATTAGATTTTTACTTTGATTATAATCTCTATCCTCTCAAATATTCCCAAAACCATATCTAGTCGACGCCATAACAGACCCAACGAGACCTCATCATTATGGACGTCTTTTGGACCTCCCCCCATTACCGAGAAGGATTCGAGGTCTTTCTCCATTTAGGCGTCAAATATGGAACACTGCCACCCATATCGGTTCATCCTTTATCAAGGCAGCTTTAGTTGGGAACCCTCAATGGTCATCCTACGCCACACCAGTGGGAACCCCCACAGGGTCGCCACATTCCACTCCTCTCACAACCCCTAGGGGGCAGAGGAGCGCTACCCATTCGAGGAGCCAAGTGAACTCACAGCCGGGTGCGTCGTAGACAAACTCTATACCTAACCAAAACACTATGTCTTCACAGTGTGCAATGGCTCTCAATTCACAACCACCATTCTTAGCTTCGTTAAACCTATCATATTTGTTGGGTGTGGAGCCTGACTATCTTGTCTAATTTGTATCATAGTGTTGGACCCCTATACCTTAATGGGGTGGAAACGCCGCCCGTAATTAAACGCTGCTTGGGGGGTCCAAGGGGGACGACTGCCGAGGGGTTTCGGGGGCAGTGCCCCCGAAGCTAAAAACAAATGTAAAATTGCCTTGTAAAAGTATAGTAATTTCTTTTCAATCTGGGTCGTTCATTAGGTAGATGATCTGACGGTAGAAGTTATGTTTAGTTTAGGGGTTTTTTACCTAGAAGGAAACCCCTCGCTTGTATGAGGGTATTGTATTGCGGCTGTGTATTTTATGTGTATTCTTAGAGCAAGAAACAGATAGGGAGATTGTGAGAGAGAACAAAGGATATTACAGCAGATCTACTGTAGGTTGTCTCTTCATTTTGTTGGATTATAGAAAGGAAGAACTAGTTGTTCAGGGTGGATGTAGCCCAAACTGGGTGAACCACGTATATCTGTGTCTCTCTGGTTTGATGTGTTTTGTGTGCTTGTGTTTTCCACATATTCAATGTGTTGCATTGCTCTGTAATATATAATTTTATAACAGGATTTAACCAAGCTAAAAAACGAACCCATTGCACACAATTCAATATGGCCACCCATGTCCACGAAGCTCCCTTCAGACATTCCAAAGTTCGAAGGAAAGCAAGTGGAAGACCCTAGAAATCATGTTATGACTTTCCACCTGTGGTGTTCGTTGAACAACATCATTGACGATACTATTCGACTGAGAGTATTTCAGTGCACCCTAACCAGACCAGCGGCAAAATGGTATGTGGAGAAATGATATGCTACGCATGGAAATTTAAGTGCCCTAACTACTATGTTCCTTACCTATTCTTAGTTACCCATCCACCATGATTTCAGGATGGAATTGTTGACCCACTTTAGGCAGACACCCATCGTTCATATCTCAGACCATCTCCACGAATGGTGGTGGCATCTTAGTTTGTGCAAATCCAAACTCGACGATCGAATTATGTTGGACCTGTTCCTGAAAACTCTCACTGCAAATATTTCAAAGGATGTGGCAACCCAAAATCCCACATCCTAAGAGGGCGCCATCAGTAAGGCCGAACAACTCGAGCTGGTCTATATGCAGTCAAGATATATTTACAATATCATGCCTAACGCCCCGCACCTGCAAACTTAAAAATAATTCCCAGGCGTGTCTAACTCCGCAAAAATTTAGATTGGGTCGTTGACCCAAAATCACCTAAGCAACAATATTCAGTACCCTGGCTACACGTATGATTCTAACTAGAACATCCCCCAACCCAACTACTAGAGTCATCATGCACCTTCGCAAAACATGACCAATAGGGAACCATCGTACCACGATCACCAAGGAGGTCCATATCCTCTGGCTTAGGGGACCTAGTATGCAGCTAAACATGTTGATGGAAGAACTCCCCCCCAATAGCCATTCATAAACCAGGGACAAGGACCACAATATGCCCAGCCCCTAACATAAAACCCACCCATGCAAAATAATGTACAAGTGAAATTTGTGCAACCTTTCGAAGCACAATCGTACCAATCATACAATCAGGAGAATCTGAAATATCCTCCTAACACGGCTAGGAAAAAAGGAAAAAACAAGCCTAAGGGAAATCCTAGACAAGGGGGTAATAATCACAACGCCCTTTGCAGTCTCAGGGTGGAGGCAACTCCAGCCGAAACAAAAAATAGGAGCCAAGCAACTCCTAAGGGCAAGACAAGAGGGCGAACCTTCAGACGAACCACTCTTGTTCAATTTGTGGTGAGTATGGCCATTACACTCACCATTGTCCTGGTCTCCCTAAGCTAAAGAAACGGCAAGGTAATCATGGACAAAGGGGGATCCTCACAACAGATAGCCATCATGCATGATCCTTTCCCCCAACAAGGGACAGTTAGCACCCAACATCGGCAAACAACTCCTGACGATTCTGGAAAAAACATCCATGAAATCTACATGACTGGCGAATGTTGAAATTTGGTTACCGGAGGATAGGTGGTTCCCTAAGGCTTTGATCTTTGGCCTAGGGAAAAGTGTCCAAAAGAATTTAATTTTTCTTCTAAAGTGACTTTATAATTTTTATAAAGTCAAATCTAATTTAAAAGCGACTTTAAGTGATAAAGTTACTAAAGTCTAATTTAAAAGTGACTTTAAGTGATAAAGTTACTAAAGTTTAATTTTAAAATGACTTTAATAAAGTCAATGTAAACTTAGAAAGGAAAAAGGACTTTGGAAATAAATGACTAAGTAGGTCTTTATTAAAGTGGGGTGAATTAAAAAATAGAATGTGAGATTTAAATGAGCACTTAATCTCAGCTCTAGATCTCAATCTATTTCAGCCATTGGATTTAGAGATTCTCCAAAAGTCACTTAGGGTTAGGTTAAAGGAGGGAAAGGAGGAAAAGATCATTCATTCTTTCATGAACAGATTGAGAGAGGAGGAGAAGGAGAGCTGGAGACTTTTTTCTGAAGAGAGCTTGAGAAGGTGAAGGAGAGGCAAACTCAGCAAATCAGTACAGCAGCAAGGGCGGCACGGTTTTCGAGGCAACAAGAGGCTACACGAATATCGAGGCAGCAAGGTCGTACAACAGCATGAAAATCGAGACAACAGTCCATATAGCTGTTTTGTGGCACGTTTTTCGACGAGAAAGGCAACATGATTTTTTAGGAAAAGTACAGCAACAAAGGGCTCGATTTCCAAGGTTGCTAGGCACGTTTTTCAAGGCAGCCAGCATAGTTTTTGAGAAAGGCAGTTTGCTGTAGTAAATTTCTGTTTTGAGTATTTTGCTGTTCTGGCACATTTTCCAAGGCAGAAGCAAGCACGGAAAACTAGATAAGTCTGTAATTAATTTGCTAAAAAATTTTATGTGTATTTCACCTCTCTTTAAAAGCATTTTCCAGAAATAAGAAGGAGCTTTCAAACTGGTTTTCCCCAAGAGTTGTAGGGGGTTTTTCCAGGGTCATGTTGAACAAAAATCAGTGTTATTATGTGTTGAATGGCTGTTTGTATTTGCTGATTTTTATTTCTGCATTTTCCAACATTCTGTAAATTTTCCAGAATTTGTGTTTTCAGCAAAAATTTATTTTCCAGATTGTTGAATGTAAGGATATGGGAAAGGGCATCTAACTATTTGGAGAAATAAGGTGAAACTGAAAACCGGGGTGGGAAACAGGAAATTTCTACATGCTATCAGAGGTTGAGTGCTGAAAGTGCAGTTTCGGACAGCAAGAAGAAAAATACAACCTACTAATTTTTTCACTCAGAAAATTCCAGCAAGCTGATTTTTCACAGACAGAATTTTTATCTTTACTACATCAGTGCTATTTTTCATTTTTAGGACAGCAGGATGTCATTGAGATTGAGGGTGGAGGATAGGTTGGATGGGCATACCAATTACAGCGTTTGGAAGGAGAGAATGCAGAGTATCTTTGAGGAGGCAGAAGTCTAGGACATCATGGTGCATACCACACAACAGCCTGTTAATGTGCCTACTGATGCTGTTCAGTTGGCAACATATAATAGAAAGAACAACAAGGGTAAGAGACTGATCCCAGATGGAATCAAAGACCATTGCATTCCTCATGTGAGAGGAAAGAGAAATGCTCATGAGATGTGGACAACATTGTCCAATCTCTACCAAAGTACCAATAAGAACCGAAAAATGGTCCTGAAGGAGAAGCTGAAGACCATTAAGATGGGTAAGACTGATAGTGCAGCTGGATATCTCACAAAGATTACTAATGTGAGAGATAAGTTGGCAGCAATTGGAGAGGTCATTCCACCCACTGAGTTGGTGCGGATAGCAGTGAATGGCCTCCTCAGTTCATGGATGAACTTTGCTGATGTGGTTTGTGCACGTGAGATCCTTCCCACATGGGAGAGGTTTTGGGATGATTACATTCAAACAGAGATCAGGAAAAGTCAGTTTGGGGCAGCCAAGCCAGTTGAGCAGGATGAGGATGTAGCACTGTTGGCAGGAGGCAAGAAGCAGGCTTCCACAAGAAATGGTGGGGGCAATGGCAAAGGTAAAGGTAAACAGGGTAACACACAGAAGGACTATTCCAAGGTGAAGTGTTGGAATTGTCAGAAGATGGGACACTATGCAGTTGTGTGTCCGGAGAAGAAAAAGAAGAAGGGGAAGAACCAGAGCATGGCAGCATCAGCAGAGGTTGAGGACTTTGCAGATCGCTTTGACCGGGATTTTGGGTTCATTGCGTGTGAGTCCTCTAGTGCAGGATTACCTGCCACAGAGGTTCAGAGGGAGCATGCATTTCCCTCGACTAGCGGAGCATCTTCGGGTATCTGGGATGTAGACAGTGGGGCTTCACGTCATATGGCAGGAGTCCGTGAGTACTTCTCAGAGCTTTGAGAGAGTGGCACTGATATGGAGGTAGTACTCGGTGATGACAGAGTTGTTAGAGCAGTCGGTGTGGGAACACTGACATTTCAGAGGAAGTATAAACCTCCCTTGAAGGTGTCAGATGTTCTTTATGTGTCAGGGATGAGGAAGAACCTCATATTCGTCTCAGCTTTGGAGGACAGAGGATATGATATACTGTTCAAGGGTGGACAAGTGTTGATGTATCCCAGGGGCGCTCGAGCTGATTCAGCTAGAGTGATAGGTGTACGCCATGCAAAGGTGTACAAGTTTGCATTTCAACCCCTTTTGGCATTGAGGAGTAGTACTGACAGCAGAGCTAGCAGTTCTGAGCTGTGTGAGATTTGGCACCGCAGGATGGGGCATATGTATCATGGAGCCTTGAGGACTTTGCGGGTGATCACTACAAGTGTGCCATATTTCAGTACTGATCACTTTGATACTTGCAGAGTATGTGCGATGGGCAATTTTTCCAAATCCCCTTTTCCCAGCAGTGACAACAGAGCCACTGGGATAATTGATTTGATTCATTCCGATGTGAGCGGTCGGATGTCTCATGTTTCCTTGAGTGGATATGAGTACTATGTTCTATTCATTGATGATCTCTCCAGGAGGACCTGGATTTATTCTTGAAGACCAAGAGTGAGGTCTTCAAACGGTTTCAGGAGTTAAGAGCTCTTGTGGAGAGAGAGACAGGTCAAAAGATCAAGTCCCTGAGGTCGGACAATGGAGGAGAGTACACCCTTGGAGAGTTTGTTGACTATTGTGCGGAGGCAGGCATTAGGAGGGAGTTCATTATTCCTTACAACCCCCAACAGAACGAGGTTGCGGAGAGGAAGAACAGATCCATCGGAGGGGCTGCCAAAGCCATGTTACATGATCAGGGGTTGCCATTGTTTTTGTGGGCAGAGGCCTGCAACACAGCTGTTTATTTTTAGAACATGAGTCTGCATCGTGCCTTGGGGCATATGACTCCAGAGGAGGCTTTTTCTGGGAAGAAGCTTGATATTGGTCATCTTCGTATCTTTGGGTGTATCACATACTCCTACATACCCAAGGATAAGAGGACCAAACTAGAGCCCACCGCAGAGAAGGGTATCTTTGTGGGCTACAGTGAGACCTCAAAGGCCTTTCAGATTTACATTCTTGCAAAGAGGAAAGTTGTTGTCAGGCGGGATGTGAAATTCGAGGAGGATAGGGCCTTTAGGAGGTCATGGGAGTTAGAGTATCTGGATCAACCAGACCCTTAGCAGCAGCTGAGTCAATCATAGGGATCCAGTGGGTAGGGATTAGGAGGATCCGGAGGAACATCTATGACGATTTCAGGTCCATCAGTGAGCAGTGGCTCACAGAGTCAGAGGGGTGGTGCTTCGAGCAGCATGCAGACCCGTCCATAGAGCAATTCACTAGGGAGTCCACTGATGGACAATTCACACGGTACCTCAGCTTCTACAGGTTCAGGTGTAGGCAGGAGGACAGCAGACAGACAGTCGGGAATTCAGGCTCCTGATGATAATGAGGAGGAGGAGTTTCATTCTCCAATGGGAGAAGTATGCTTAGGGAAGAGGAAGCCCAAGTGGTTTCAAGACACCTTGAGAGAGGCCACATCTGTTGCTGGGCCTAAGAGGCCGGTCAGAGAGAGTAGACCACCTGAGAGGTTTTGTAGCTATATGGCAATGCATACCAGCATCCTTGACTCTGAGCCTTCTAGCTATGAGGAGGCAGCTAGCCAGCAGGTCTGGAGAGAGGCCATGCAGGAGGAGTATTCTTCGATGATGTTTGGGAGGTGGTGCCGAGGCCTCAGGGAAACTCCGTGGTTACTTCCAGATGGCTTTATAAGGTAAATCATGCTGCAGATGGCAGCTTTGAGAAATTCAAAGCGAGGTTTGTGGCTAGAGGGTTCTCCCAAGTAGAGGGAGTTGATTATGAGGAGACCTTCGCTCCCGTGGCTCGATATATTTCGATCCACTCCATTATATCGATAGCAGCAGAGATGGGTTGTAAGATCCACCAGATGGATGTGAAGACCACATTTCTTAATGGCTTCATACAGGAGGAGGTGTACATTGAGCAGCCACAGGGCTTTGAGGTGCATGGGAAGGAGTCCCATGTGTGCAGACTGAAGAAGGCTCTTTATGGCCTGAAGCAAGCTCCCAGAGCTTGGTACTCCAGGATAGATACATACTTGCAGGGGATGGGTTTCAGAAAGAGTGAGGCAGATCCGAACCTTTACTATATTGTGATAGGTGAGGAGCCTCTCATTCTGGTGCTGTATGTGGATGACTTAGTCATTACAGGTGCAGAGATACTCATAGAGCACTACAAGATAGATCTTGCGGCGGAGTTTGAGATGAAGGACATCGGCTTGATGCATTAATTTTTGGGTTTGGAGGTGTGGCAGGAGGAGGGGCATTTCTTCCTGGGGCAGGGGAAGTATATTGTGGATATCCTTGGTAGATTCCACATGGAGGATTGTAAACCCATGTCGACACCGATGATCACCAACTGGAAGAAGCTTCATGCTTCGGATTCCGAGTTGGTGGATCCCACATTGTACAAATAGTTGATTGGTTCCTTGATGTATTTGGTTAACACTAGGCCAAATATTTGTTTTGCAGTTAACACGACGAGTCAGTTTATGTGTGAGCCTAGGAAGGTTCACTGGGTGGCTGCAAAACACATTTTGCAGTACTTGCAGGGGACAGTGGATTATGGTCTGGACAACAGGTAGGGGGATGGAGTGAGATTGGCAAGTTACACTGATTCTGATTGGGCAAGTTGTACTTCTGATAGGAAGAGCACTTCAGGGTGTTCTTTTGGTTTGGGTTCGGCAGTGGTGTCATGGTTCAGCCGAAAGCAGCATTCAGTAGCATTGAGTTCATCAGAAGCAGAGTATATGGCAGCCAGTCTAGCTAGTTGTGAGGCCATCTGGCTTCGTAAGATGTTTGGCTTATTTGGTCAACCGTTGAGACCTTCAGTGATTTACTGTGATAATCATAGTTGCATTAAACTCACGGAGAATCCAATATTTCATGACAGGTCAAAGCATATCAGGATCAAATATCATTTCATCAGAGACTATGTTCAGAAAGGAGCAGCGAAGCTTGAGTATATTCCCACTAATGAGCAGGTTGCAGATATTCTTACCAAAGCCTTACCACGGGGCAAACATGTCTACTTCAGAGACAAGATGGGTGTGGTGAGGAACACCTTCCTCGGTAAGAGGGAGTGTTGAAATTTGGTTACCGGAGGACAGGTGTTTCCCTAAGGCTTTGATCTTTGGGCTAGGGAAAAGTGTCCAAAAGAATTTAATTTTTCTTCTAAAGTGACTTTATAATTTTTATAAAGTCAAATCTAATTTAAAAGTGACTTTAAGTGATAAAGTTACTAAAGTCTAATTTAAAAGTGACTTTAAGTGATAAAGTTATTAAAGTCTAATTTTAAAGTGACTTTAATAAAGTCAATGTAAAATTAGAAAGGAAAAGTGACTTTGGAAATAAATGACTAAGTGGGTCTTTATTAAAGTGGGGTGAATTAAAAAATATAAAGTGAGATTTAAATGAGCATTTAATCTCAGCCCTAGATCTCAATCTATTTCAGTCATTGGATTTAGAGATTCCCCAAAAGTCACTTAGGGTTAGGTTAAAGGAGGGAAAGGAGGAAAAGGTCATTTATTCTTTCATTAGTAGATTGAGAGAGGAGGAGAAGGAGAGCTGGATACTTTTTCCTGAAGAGAGCTTGAGAAGATGAAGGAGAGGCAAATTCAGCAAATCCGTACAACAGCAAGGAGGGCATGGTTTTCGAGGTAGCAAGAGGTTGCATGAATATCGAGGCAGCAAGGCCGTACAACAGCACGAAAACCGAGACAGCAGTCCGTACAACTGTTTTGTGGCACATTTTTCGAGGAGAAAGCAACACGGTTTTTGAGGAAAAGTACAGCAACAAAGGGCTCGATTTCCAAGGTTGCTGGGCACATTTTTCAAGGCAGCCGCATAGTTTTCGAGAAAGGCAGTTTGCTGTAATAAAATTTTTTTTTGAGTATTTATTTGTTCTAGCACATTTTCCAAGGCAGAGGCAAGCACGGAAAACCAGATAAGTCTGTAATTAATTTGCTGGAATTTTTCCTGTATATTTCACCTCTCTGTAAAAGCATTTTCCAGAAATAAGAAGGAGCTTTCAAACTGGTTTTCCCCAAGAGTTGTAGGGGGTTTTTCCAAGGTCATGTTGACCAAAAATCACTATGTTATCATGTGTTGAATGGCTGTTTGTATTTGCTAATTTTTATTTCTGCATTTTCCAGCATTCTGTAAATTTTCCAGAATTTGTGTTTTCAGCAAAAATTTATTTTCCAGTTTGTTGAATGTAAGGATATGGGAAAGAGAATTTAACTATTTGGAGAAATAAGGTGAAACTGAAAACCGGGGTGGGAAACATGAAATTTCTACATGGTATCAGAGGTTGAGTGCTGAAAATGCAGTTTGGGACAACAAGGAGAAAAATACAGTCTGCTGATTTTTCACAAACAGAATTTTTATCTTTACTACAACAATGCTATTTTTCAGTTTTAGGACAACAGAATGTCATTGGGATTGAGGGTGGAGGATAGGTTGGATGGGCATACCAATTACAGTGTTTGGAAGGAGAGAATGCAGAGTATCTTTGAGGAGGCAGAAGTCTGGGACATCATGGTGCATACCACACATCAGCCTGTTAATGTGCCTACTGATGTTGTTCAGTTGGCAGCATATAATAGAAAGAACAACAAGGGTAAGAGACTGATCCTAGACGGAATCAAAGACCATTGCATTCCTCATGTGAGAGGAAAGAGAAATGCTCATGAGATGTTGACAACATTGTCCAATCTCTACCAAAGTACCAATGACAAGTGGAAAATGGCCCTGAAGGAGAAGTTGAAGACCATTAAGATGGGTAAGACTGATAGTGCAGCTAGATATCTCACAAAGATTACTAATGTGAGAGATGAGTTGGCAGCAATTGGAGAGGTCATTCCACCCACCACTACTACATTTGGCGGAAATTCCGACACTTGGTTCCGACGCTTTTGACCAAATGTCTGAAATTTCCCCAAATTTTTTCCATCCCGCCCGAAACCGTCACTATACCGACGTTTATAGAAAAGTGTCGCAATACCGACACTTAGAAAAGTGTCACAATTGCGACATTTGGAGGAAGACGTCGCAATTGCGACACTATGGCCCAAAGCGTCGCTATTGAGACGACTCCAATCGTCGCAAGTGCGACACAATGTCTAGGTGTCGCCATTGCGACGTTTAGGTACCCGTCGCAATAGCGACGCTTTTTCCGCCGTCGGTATAATGACACTTATATGCGCGCCACATAAAAATACGAAACTTATATGCGCGCTACATAAAAATTCGAAACTTATATGCGCGCTGCATAAAAATGATTTTATTGTTTCGTATGTGTCGCAATAGCTACATTAATGTCTGATATGACGCGCGCATTCGCCCTCCTCTCTTGCAGAACAGCATTCGCCCTCAGCTCTTGTAGAATAGCATTTGCCCTCAGCATTCGCACTCAGCTCTTGCAGAACAACATTTTCCCTCAGCATTCACCCTCAGCGTTCGCCCTCAGCTCTTGCAGAATAGCATTCACCCTCAGCTCTTGTAAAATGGTAATTTCTTACTGCAGGCCCTTCCTCCTATAGTAGGGTTGACTCTATTTGGGTTTTTTTTGGTCAATTCCATTGGATTGTGTTAGGCTGTAGGGTTCTCTGTAGATGTCAAGAATCAAGATTCAATACCCTCTATTATCTTCATCACCCAATACAAGATTTAAATTTTTCCCAAAGAAACGCTTATTAATTTGGCAGCCATTATTTATCCCTGCTTTAAAAACCCTACATTTAAATGAAAACAAGCATTGCATTTCAAGTACAAAAATCTATTAGTGTTCAAATGTACATGTGTGCTACATTAACGTCCGATATCACGCGTGCATTCGCCCTCCGCTCTTGCAGAACAACATTCGCCCTCAGCATTTTCCCCCGCCTCTGTGTAACAAAGATTCGCCCGAGCTCTGCGTACGCATCTGCCTCGCATTCGCCCAGCTTCGTGCACGCATCGCCTCTCGCCTCTTTCTTTTGTAACGCATTCGCTCGCTCGTAATAGCATTTTTTCCTCGCATTCGCTCTCTCGTCCGCCCCCGCCCTCTTAACAAAGATTCGCCCTCGCTCTTGCAAATGGTGGTGCTCTATCACAGTTCTTCCTCCTATAGTAGGGTTGACTCTATTTGGTTTTTTTTGGTCAATTCCATTGGATTGTGTTAGGCTGTAGGGTTCTCTCTAGATGTCAAGAATCAAGATTCAATACCCTCTATTATCTTCATCACCCAATACAAGATTTAAATTTTTCCCAAAGAAACGCTTATTAATTTAGCAGCCATTATTTCTCCCTGCTTTAAAAACCCTACATTTAAATGAAAACAAGCATTGCATTTCAGAAAACAAGCATTGCATTTCAACTACAAAAATCTATTAGTTTTCAAATGTACATGTGTGCATCACTTGTGTATGGTATTCCTTTTCCACTTGCACATTATCCAAGAATGTGTGCAGTATAGTTCATATTTTTTGTGATTTAGATTGTCTTGAAAAAGGAAAGGTAAATTATTTCCCATGGAAAAAGAAGGTTTTCCCTTTTTATAGGTTGTTTGGACTTACGTGGAAAAATTTATGGTATGCCTTTCATATTATGTAGTTTAAATTTGAGTTAACAGATTATTCTACATGAGAATATAATTACCTATGTGATGTCCTTCATCAGTAATTAAAGTTATAGGGTTTCAATTTCCTAGACTCTAACTCATCTGATGCTAAATTCTAGGTTCTCATTGGTGGATCACCCTTCCATTGATTTCCTTTCCCTCTGGATCTTGTCATACTTTAAAAGTCATCAATGATACATATATTATTTCAAGTATCCCAAAAGGCTTTATAGTAGAACATATTGTGAAGTTTTTTTGACACTTGAGGATTATTTTTAGAACTGCAACGCGGTCTATGCTATCGAGTTATATATCAAGCAACTTGTCCTTAATAACCACACTATGAGGTAGGTTCAACCAGTTTGAACTTGTTGGGACATAGTATATGAAGTTGTGTGATGAGTCCATATCACAGGTCTATTATGGTGAAAAAAGTGAAGACATGTAATGATAGTTATTATGTTAACATTACTAGAAACATTTTCGAAATTATCCATGCTATCAAGATGTCAAAATTCCAAGCATTAGGTGTCAATACTCGTAGCTAATAGATAATAATAATAATATAAAAAAATCACAACTTTATTCTTGAAATATGATTGTTACACATTGGTAACCTAGTTCATGAGTTACTATCACCCAAATATTGCAAAAAAAACTTAAAATATAAATTAAACCAACATGAGAATCCAACTAAGGGTTTCTCGACAAAAATCATGCCATAACCTGGCATTTTGAAACCCAAATTTGAATCCATCATAAGTAATACAATGCAAACTCAGATGGATTTTCAATGCATGTTTGCATGCTACACTTATTCTCTGCCTAGATATCATTTTTTAAATGGAACCATTAGTCAAGCCCACAATCCTTTTTATGTGAAAAATTTCAGCTCTATTTGAGCTCTTTTTTGCTCCACCACCTCCATAAACCAGTGTTACATGGGGTCTCGCCCCCCCACCTAGGGGTTTAGATTCCTCGCCCCCTCGCGCTCCGGGGTCTTGGGGACTTCTAGGGGATGTTTCCCTCACGCCCCCTCACGCCCCCGCACACCCCCTTTCACGTCCCCCTCACACCCCCTTCACGCCCCCTCACATCCCCTCATCGCCCCTTTTAGTTTATGGTTTCGTGTTAAAAGTTGATGTGCCACTTAGCATATTTGAGAATCCAAGTGATTCTGATTCATATGGTGACATGGTTGATCTTGATATATTCGTGCAGAAGTTGGATGCAGAGACTAGTGGGGCATTAACTTGAGCATTTATGCTCATTTATCATTATGATGATATCATTTGATATTCATATGTTATGTTTTATGTTTTATGTTTCAGACATAACTTATTTTCTTTTAAGTTTTATGTTTCAGACTTGAGTTGTAAACTTCAGTTTAAACTTTATTTTGAATCTTGATATAATATGTCATATGATATCTTAAACTTTATTTTCATTGTACATTGTTAGTAGTTACATTAATGATTATATGGTTACAAACTTACAAACTTACATGCATGATTGTATGATGTATGTTTTAACTTTTAACTTTTAAATTTGTTTCAATTATATGATTCATCATTCATCGATTTGTAATTTTATCATTTATGATTTATATTTCATGATGCAAGTGTATGATGATTGTATATACATTCCTTGCAAAAATATAGTTACATTTTAAATATTAAATTTTATAATTTTTATGACCCCGACGTCCCCCCACGTTTCCTGAAAATTGGTAGGGAGCTTTTGCATAGGCCGCTCCCGCGCTCCCTCGTCCCCTCGCTCCCACCTCCAAGGGACTTGGTGGAACATTTCCATAAACATATGCAAACATATATCATGATCTTGGAATTCCATTACATATGTATGTGCCAATGTTCCATAATCATGCCCCATCATCAATTTAAGAAATTTCCATTGAATATCAAATTATGGGGGGGGGGAACTTTTTGCTGCAACATTTGGCTCAAAATCAGGGACCATCTCCGTATGAGGTGAATGAGAACTATAGATATTTGAAGAAGTAGATTAGTGCCTTTTCCTCTGGCCATGGAGTCATATACAATCATCCATCACAAAAATTTGTCTTTGTTCATTCTCACCTTGAAAGTTGCAAAAATTCGTGCCCTAATTGAAACGACACTAAATTTGAAAGATATAATAAAAATGCAAGCTAGAAGTGCCCTATTAATACAAAGGGAAAACCTTCCTACCTACCCTAACCGAGATAAATTTTGATTGAATAGGAAACATGATATTTCCTATGGAGTTGATCCAACAACTTGTTAAATGTATGGGACTAAATCATGCATTTGATTTCCAGTGAAACATGCGCATGAAGAGAAAAAGTGCAGAATTAATGGAAAATCCATACATGCCACTTATAAAAACTACACCGAAAGGTCAAAAAATACTTAAGGCCTTAACTTAATTTGAATCCAAAAATGACAAAACAAGATTAGTGAAAACACGAGAGTGGTGTGGGTGAACAACATAAATAAAAAGTGAGGATACCTTTCCCCAAGATGCCTTTGTCACCGTTGTATGAAAACATGTTTTCCTTTCCCTTTATACATGCAAGTGAATGCATTATAAGTATGGTGTTTTCCCAGAATAGGAGAAGCCTACTTAAATATATCATTCGTGGATTGAATGTTTGGGTGCCTTAATGTGCAATGACATGTTACCAGGACTGAATTCAATGCAAGGCATATTTGAAACTCTAACTCTGTCTTCCGGTGTCTTATTAGAAATTATTTCAGTTTTCATTTTGTGTTTTCAAGTTAGATATTGTTTTCAAGTTCTTACATTTATAATTTTATTGCAATGTGGCAGACTAATCAGAGCAATGCAGGAACAACCCCGAGACGGAATGATCGCGGAAAGAGGCCAGCGGAAGAACATGTAAAGTGCCAGCATTGCTCTATCTTCAGGTATTTTAGTTATTTACATAATTGAAATAATATTAATTTTGTTCAAATATGCAGACACCTAGCCATGGTACGCCCGATGATTCCCTCTTTGAGGAAGAGCTTTTTTCATCCCTATCTCCAGTGTTGTTGTTGCAAAAAAAGGCACGAGATGCAACGTCGGAATTTAACGCTTTGATAGATGCGCCTCAAACACCTGAAACAGAAGAGAGGATACAACATCTTATGAGGCAGCTAAATAGATATCAGGTAATAATAAAAAGTCAAAAGAATATTTTTTTTGTTCTGCATGAGATGAATTGTGATAGTTTGATTTTTAATTTTTACATTGACTAAACTAACAAAAAGTTCTTTTGTATGTAGCGTTTTCTGGCATTTGCTGAACTCGGTGTTGGTGGTAGTGGGACACAAGGGCAAGAGATTGCCCAACAACCCTCTCGTACACCTTCTACTCCTTTAGGTGCTAGCCAAGAAACACACCCTGCCCAAGCAGACACCCAGCCAACCGCTGAACGTGTTGGCAATGATGAGGCCGATATGGCCAACTACATTATTGCGTTTCCTGGAGCTACACGTGTCAGCTCCACAGGGACCATTAATGGCACGTTGTTGGTGAACGATGAGGGTGTCCCTATAAAGCATGTACAACTCCCAGGTAAATTTTAATATTTTAACTATGTCATGTACTTTATCTAAAACATATTTATCATGATTTTTATTTTTAAATTAATGATAATATCTTCTTTTTCTTTTGGTTTTATTCTGTGTAGGAAACTATGAGTTCTACAGGATTCTGGAGAGCCATGCGTTGGTAATTTTTTGCCCAACCATACGTACAGGGTGGAATTCCCAGAATTCCAACCTGAAAAAAGAACTTCTAGATTATCTAGAAGCCCTTTTTGGGGTCGGCACATTTGACAGAAAAGCGGTGGCTCAGGTAGCCGGCAAATATTTTAAATATACCAGGGACACCTATAGGACACAATTGCAATTTAACCCTAGATATGAGCGTCCTCTCGCAGTTCCAGAGAGTGAGTGGAGAGCACTCATCCATGACGGAAAAGAGAAAAGGGCAAAGAAAGAAGGAAAAATGCCAACTGAACCCGCAAGGTAAATTACAACTTTAATTCAATAGCTTTAATTTTCTTTATGTCTAAAATAAAAGTGTGCTACGTCATATCTGACTTCAATCTTTTGATGCTAGGTTGCCCGACACCTCAAAGGCAACCAAAGCTAGGATTGAGAAAAAGGGCCATCACAAGCTCGACCAGGGTGGCTACTTGAAATTAGCTGCAAGAATTGTAATTAAGTAGCTAAACATCTTATAATTAATTGTATCACCTTCCAACGTTTTTGTAATCCTATCAGATATGATTAAAAATACACAATCATATGTAATGTAGGGTGATGACTTTGGAACAGAAACTGCAGAGGAAGATAAAAATATCGCTTTCCGTTTTGGCTATCAAGCTGTAGTTGAACGTCGCAGAAGCTTGGGGCAGGTCCCAAGATCTAGAATGTCTGATAAGGTAAAACATTAACCTTTCAATATTTTTGTTTTCGTCCATAAATTTAATGTCTAACAACTTTTTTTAAATCAGGGGAGCAGCACTACCGACGAGACAAATAACCCAGTTTTAGAGCCAGATGTAGATGATCCTCTCGTGTAACTTGATCATTGTAGTGGGGACCAGGCCGACAATGCTGCTATCAGTGAGGGCCGTGACGGTAATTAATTTCCACTTATAATTTTTTCTAATTATACCTTGATGGTTGTCCTTATAAAGTTTTTTGTTTAAATGACAGAGAATGTTTCCCTTGAGGATCTTACCACCAGAGAGAAAGACAGGGCAACAGTCCCAACGGCGACAACTGGTGCACCAGGTAAATAATCTCATTGCAATTTTTTTTATTAATATTACCGAACTAGTTCAATGATATTTAAAAACTGACAATTAAAATTTAATATTATCTGCTTTTGTAGGCGTCGCCACCGGATGAGACCAGACATCGTGACTACACAACTAGGTCAGCGCCGACAACTGGTGCACCAGGTAAATAATCTCATTGCAATTTTTTTTATTAATATTACCGAACTAGTTCAATGATATTTAAAAACTGACAATTAAAATTTAATATTATCTGTTTTTGTAGGCGATGCCCCGCCACTGGATGAGCCCAGACATCGTGAATACGCAACTAGGTCAGCAGTGCGGGTTGAAAGGCACGAAACAGGAGAAGAGCACGATGATATTGATGATGTAATTAGGAGCTTTAAAAATAGGAAGAAGAAAAAGAAAATTTGACAATGTAAAATATTGTATTATTATAAGACAAACGTTACCATACTTGGAACGTTTTTTTGCGTTATATAAAAACTCATTTATCATACTATTTTTATGTCAAGCATTAATTGCAATGTTTCCTTGCGTACTTTTTGTTGAATTGTTTTTTTATTAGTTATTGAATATTTTTTTATGCTCATGAAAGTAAAAAATGAAATATAGATTGGGTATTGGGGAATTGAGAGTGATGTGAGGGGGGGGGGGGGAGAGGCCATAAGAGCTTCCACCTTCACGTGGTTGGCCCTGTTTAGTAGAGAATAATTTATTGGAGCGATTTAATCTTGGAGCAAACCACCCTCGATCCAGTGTAGCAACAAAAAAGTCACTGTTGACTTAGTTGCTACTCTTTCAGATCGTGGGAGGCTTGTTCCAAGTTCATGCGACTCCAATAAATTGTTATTGAAATGAAGAGGAGCTTATTCAGGTATGTTTTGACATTTTCAACATATGTTCTAACATTATCATAAGAATGCATCTTAGAGTAAAAACTACTACATCAATTACTTGTATTTATTGTATAGATAATGATGGATTTTGATTGACTTGGCAGTGCAGGTACAAATCCTCTTGCATCATGAGCAATACAACTTGTCAACCAGGGTCATGTCCAGGATATTTTTGCTTGTGCGCTTGACCAGTTTCGTAATGTCACATTTTGTAAGTTCCTTTACAGTTCATAATTCAATATTAAGCTTGTTCATGATTATTATCTAGGTTTTTTGTATGTGTTTTTTCATCTATTTGATTGTAAGCAACTCTGCATGTTTCCTGTTGTTCACTATGATTTCTCCCATTACCACCCCCAGGATGAATCCGACTTTATTGTTACATAGGTTACTTTATTGTTACTATGATTTCTCCATTTACGATTTCATAGGTTACATCATGTAAAGTTGTCAATCTCAGGTTGGTGATGAGCTTTAATTCTCCATATTTGGGGCTTTTCTGATATTTTCTCCCTCATGTCATTCCTGCATCACCTCGTTGTTTGAGCATGCCAATTGTCTACCACTTGTACCAATTGGCACATGTCAATCTCTGAGTGGTGCCACATTTCACCTATTTTCAGTGAGAATTTAGGGTTTCTCTAACATAGCTTCAGAAATCCGATTCAGTGCTTGCTTGAATATTGTCACATAATACTTATGGTTTGGATTGATGAGCATGTTCTGAATGGTTGGTTGATTCATAAGAACCACCCATATAGTCATCTTGAGATATTTCAGAAGATTTCTTGGGTTTCCTTTTTCACCGTTTCTAGTGGGTGGGATGGTGTGGGGTGATCCATCAATACTGGTGCTCTTGTAGTAGGGAATTTGTTTTTTGGGATATAAAGGAGCATTTGATGTAGATATCCCATTGGATGCATTCATAGATGGGCACGAGAGGTCAAGAATTTAAATTAAAAATATGCAACCTCTAGCATGGCAACCTGAAGGCCACGAGAGACATTGGTTAAAGATTGTTTTGTGCTGGCCTTAATATAGTCGTGATTTCTTTCTATTATCTTAATGCAAATATATAGTCCGGTCTCATTAAAATGAGGATTGTGGTTGTATTTCTCTTTGGTTGTTTCTCTCTTAATGCTCTGGATGTTGCCAAAAGTTGCGATAGTTGTTTAGTTTTCCTGCTACAACTTAAAAGTGGTTTTTAGCAATGGGAGTCATGTTTTTTAAGGTTCATACTAATATGAAGATCTTGTAATTCTATATTCAGCATAAGAGAAGATGGCATCTGCTTTGGGCGGTATGACAACAATTGCCACATCTACCTCATTGGGTAACAATGGAAAGGGGAAGAAGTTGGGTGCAATGTTTGATAATTATGGCAGACAATTGTCTTCTCTTTCATTTTTTCACCCATTTCCTTTAATCGCTCAAGCAGAAGAGGGACTCTGAGATTACGCGACAGAGAGAAGGTAGTTAATACAAGAGCTATGGAAAATGAGTTGTACTTCAACAAGGATGGCTTAGTGACAAAAAAATTGCAGGTCAGAGAAAAAATTATGTTTAAAGGAAGGTCACCTGCACGTGAAACTTCACCGCGGTGGATCTTTCCTTGTCCACTTATATTCGATTTTAATGTGTTATTTTAATTTTTCATGGAGGGTTGTTTTGGCATATGGTCTGGCATTCAATTGCACACTTACCGAAAGCATTGTCAATTTGTCTTGCAGGCGGTGTGAACAAACTTGTTGATCTTGTTGGAGTCACCCTTGGGGCGAAGGGCAAAATGTTGTCTTGGAGAGCAAGCATGGTTCTTCGAAAATAGTTAATGATGGTGTGACAGTAGCTAAGGAGGTAATTTGTAGATGTGTGCTCTGGTTTTCTTTTTAACGTTGTATTAGTTCCTCTTAAATTTCTTAGATTTGGTAGGCATAATTTGAAAACTCAAAGGTGAAAGGAAACATATTTGTTACCCAGTGGTCTACTTGGCCTATGGACTAGCCACATTAGAGTAATGCATAAAGATTTTCACAACAATAAAAGGAAAGGGTTATGGCTGAGTCAAATTTTATTGTTATTGACAGTGTAATGAAATGTATCTCAATGCTATGGTTTTGGCATTTTTATTGGTTGAATTAGAGGACCCAATTGAAAATATTGGGGCCAAGTTGGTAAGGCAAGCTGCGGAAAAGACAAATGATTTAGCTGGGGATGGAACCACAACATCTGTTGTTCTTGCACATGTTGGAATATTGAAAAATTCCAGAACAATGAATGGAGAATAAATCTCCCTTCCTCTAACACACAGAAAATAAAAATTTCTTTGACAGGAGACAGAGTTTCAATACTTTGAAAACAAACTTCTATTCCCTTCAATAACTCAAAAAAAACTATTACACTACTTCCTCACTGAGAGGGATTACAAAATTATGACTGCTACAAAACGCAGTGCATAAAACCAACTCACCGTCTGTTCAAAACAAACATACTCTGTCTCTAAGACACTCTGCTGTGTTTTTCCCTTTCGCACTGCTGTGCATACACACTTAAAAAGTTACACTCAGTTTTTCACTTTTTACACACTGCTATGTAATAAAAAATTTACGTATTGTCTATAAAAAAAACTACCAAGCTTTTTCGATCTTTTTATTTTTATATGCCGGAACATATAAAACATATTATAATAAACCCTCTTTTAAAAAAAATAAAATTAAAACTAAATTCTATGGCCCACCTTTCATTTCGCATATGATATATATATAACATATGTATATATTAAACTATCAAAACATTAAAGAACCCTTTCCGTCGGACTTCAAAAGTCTCAATAGATTGAATTTCAAACCAAATTCGCGTTCCAAAATGGGATGCTGACGTCTGCCTAATTTTAACTCGAATTCTCAATCCAATGTGCCCTATAAAAAATTCGGGTCCGGCTTTCAGGTTTTCAGATTCCCTTCAATTTCATGCGATCCAATATTAATGCTCCACGTGTCCTCCTTTTGAATTTACAAAACTGTCGGGTAAATTTCTGTTTGTTTAATTTATGGTTGGTGAATTGCGTTAATGTTGGTTGTTGTGTTTAAATACAATCCTGTACAGAAATATGGCTGCGGCCGTCTACAAAAAAAACTTGCAGGAATTTTAAATGCTGAATTAAATTTCTGGATGGCATGCAAGCAACCCCCAAAAAAAAATGTTGCTGCTGCATCCGTCCTTCTGCTGCAGCAGTTGAAGTTAAAATTCAACAGCACAGGGTTTAATAAGTGAGGGTGTAAAGGTAAATTTTTGTCGATAGTACTGGATTAAGATCATCTATTCATTTTTGTAGGGTCTTCTGGTGTTTGGTTTTTTAGTTTTGGGTTGGGCTTATTGAGTCTAAGATAGTTTTTGAGTGAAAAAATTGCTATCAGGTATTAAAAAATTTTGGTTCTCTTGTCAAAATTTATGAGCTTGTTAGGAAATACAAAACTGACAATGGTTGTATCTTAAATTTGTGGAAAATAATTTGAAATGAAACCTTTTTGTTTAGGTTGTTGCAGCAGGTGCAAACCCCATTCAAATTACTAGGGGCATTGACAAGACAATAAAGGCCATTGTTTCGGAACTCAAAATTTTGTCAAAGGAGGTAAACGCTTGCCTTTTGAGTAGGCTGGTTTTCCT
Source organism: Pinus albicaulis (assembly GCA_034641835.2). NCBI lineage: Eukaryota > Viridiplantae > Streptophyta > Pinopsida > Pinales > Pinaceae > Pinus > Pinus albicaulis. The sequence goes on from CM076579.1 coordinate 1,242,578,034, forward strand.
TTTTGCTGATGGTTTGGTGTATCTAATTGAATTAGTTGCCTAAGGTATTTTTGGTTGCAAAATCCTTTTCATTTTTCATACAATATTGGCCTTGTGGAATACATTTTATTGTGTGGTATTGTTAGATCTACAACATTTGTAGTTGTTTAGTCTTATGGCCGAGGTGCACTTTTATTATGGAAATAGTTGATGCAATATTGTCATTTAATCCTTACTGCAGGGTAGCATGTTGAGAAGTTTCTTGTGAAAAATTTGGTATTCAAAATGACACTTGATCCTATATAGCATCATGTACTTGACTTCAAAATTCATATTCAAAGTGTGCCAGACAATTCTTGCAAAATTTCAAATATTTATGTTGTTTTAAACCATTATCTTTTTCATGTATTGGATGTTGAAAATGTGAAAAAGACTTTCGTATGAAACCAACTGGTGAATAATTTCCAGCACAACAACCACTTCCAAGACATGATTTAGAAGTAGAACAAATGTGCTTATGAAGCATAGAAATATATCCTTGATGCATTGTCAATGTTTGGCTAGGTTATTTTTGGAGAAAATAACTCCTTATTCCTAGAATAGTGATCTTCAATACAAGTAAATGCCAGAGAAGAGAGATCATCGTGTGATGCAACAAAACTGAAATTGGACCCCCAAGGAGAGCTGGTGTGTCTACAATCGTTGTGTCAGCATTTTCCCTTGGTGTACCCTGTTCTTTTCCTCCAGCCTGAGTCTTAATTGACTTCTTCTTTCTTCGGGTTTATTTATCAAATTCGTAGAATTTGATAAATAAATACTATCCACAATGGTTGGACTTTAATTTATATTCCCGACTTTATATTATCTCCAAGCCTTATAACCAATGTTTAATTTTCAACACTTTGTATTTATACTCCACGTTTCTTTTTAAATAAATAACTTGTAATGAACTTTCGGCTCTATATTTCACCACCCAGCCTTACAACAATCACGCTCCAGACTTATGCTAATTATCCGCTAATCGTTTAATTAAATAATTTCATTATACTCCGGCCCCACCTATATATATCAATAACCAATCATACACTCATATCGTACCTGGCTATCCTCCGCACACCTTAGTTAACCTCCGGGCAAGTTCAATGTGCGACCACCGTCCAATGGCCCTTCTCCAAATCAACGACTCTTGCCAATTTCGCTCGGCTTCCAACGTCGGGCTTTAACGTGCGATGGTGCGGGTTAAACGGTGGTTTTCCGGGGGTCACTTCGCCACGTGTCGCATTCCCTATGGAATCGCTCGTGAATAGGAAATACCGCCTACTCCGCAAAAGCGGTGCGATATGGGCAACCCGCTTTTGTGATTCCGCTCGTGGTTTTGGTAGAGGGCTTGACCACGGGTGCAAGTCTGGTTCCGCTATCCTTTTGTTTGTTAACTCATGTCCAATCCTCGGGTCAAGTTCCGAAAGCACAACAATTTTTTCTCTTTATTAAGCGGGATTTTTATATTTGAACAATTTTCACGACCCCGGTTCTCTACACAGACCTCGCCTTGGATATTTTTACATAAAAATGATTGTTCTCAATAATTATTTATATTACTTTTCCACATGTTTAGTGTGGTATTCCCATGATTTATTATAAATATGTGTATTATCAAAGAAAACCAACACAAATTTTATAAGATGGGATCAAACAAATTTGTTCTTAAGTCAAGCCCGCCGGACTTCAAATGGCGATCAATCATAATTCAAACCAAATTCGCGTTCCAAAATAGCCTGCTGACGTCGGCCAATTTTGTGATGCGAATTTCTTATCAAATTCGCCCTAATATTTTACGGGTCCGGATTTCCACTGCGCGAGCGGCCCAAACAAAGATCTGCTCCAATCAATTTCTGCCACGTGTCCTCAATAAAAACTTGCCCTGCTCCCGGCTACGGGTGCATTCGATGGCGTTTAAGGTGATGGGACATGGATATGGCGATTTCATATCAATTGCATTAACATTTAACGCCGTTTAATTAAGTTTTCACATCAAATCTGCATTAATTAATTTTTAACACTGTTCAAGATCGGATTTCCGCTCCTCTTAGCGATTCCGCACGCTCCAATTTGATCCGGCCTTCGGCTCTCATTATTAATGATCAGAGATTAATTATGACGGGCGTCCTATGATTGCATTGCAGACGGGTCGACAAAATGGCGTTTAGCCATGGTTTTTCAGACAAGTCGGTTGCTGGATTACACTGCTTGCTAATTGTGACGATAAGGAGAAGTGGCCAGCTGAACTGCTGCCTAGACCTTGCTGCTTTTTTGCATTTCTCTCGGTTCTGTCTCTATCTGTCTTCCTCTGTTAATTGGAATTCTGCTTCTTCGTCTCCTCTTGTGCCCATTTCGCCTGAGATTGCACCCATGCCTCGCGTGCGTCATAGGATGCATTGCCGTAGGGGGAGCACTAGAGGTCAACCCCGACGCGCTCCCTCCAGCCCCTCAACAGAGTCGACTTCCGGCCAGTCCAGTGATTATTACTTAGGTCAATATCCAAATACTAGGAGTGGGCGGGGTCGGCTTGTAGGATCTGGCCACCGTATGGATTCCTCGCTCCTAGCTTCCCCACCGCTAGTTCACCTTCTCCCCACGACGTGCACGTAACACTTTTTCCTTTAATCGCTTCTCTAACCGCCTGGAGAATCACGCTTTACCATCGTGGGTTCTCCTGCGAGGAGGCCCAACGAGGAAGAATGCACCCGTCCTATGTCCGAGTGCTTGAAATATTGATCATTGCCGCCAGGAGGGGAGCCGTGGCATGTGGAGGGTAACACCCAGCGATCCGGACCTTTCGAAGGATGTGCCGAATCGTGGAGGAACCAACGAGGAGTAGTTTGTTAATTGTTTTTCTTATGAAGTGCCCACTTTTTTTGGGCCGTTTACTTTATTTGCCCGTGTCGAACCTTTAAGTAATATTTTTGAATTCTGTAAATTAAACGTTCAAGACTGGTTTCCCCGTATGAGGGCAGTCTTCTTAATTTTTTTATTTTTTGATGACAAATTTTCCATGAGTATGGCCAGGCAATGTTTTTGACTTCGGTGTAATTTTATTCGCAATGTTAATAGATTAACTTTACTTAGAATTCTCACATGATTAGCGTTTTTCTTGATCTGTTCAATGATTTTGGGTACTTTAATTTGTATTTGGAACAATGGACGTCGGTACTCTATCTGTTGCTTTACTATTCTACATACTGCTATTTCACTTTCTTATAGATGCCTCTGGCATATTTGGATGCTTTCTCAGATTGTCGATAATCTCCATGTGGACCGTTACTGGGTTTTATATCAAGTCCCTGTATGTGACATGGGGTATTTTTCTATCACTGTCTGGGGTGGGATTTCCACTTTTCTGGATGGATATTTGGGTTCCAATCTTCAGATGTGAAAATGTAATGACTTCATGGACTGTTTTACTTCATATAATATATTCAAAATAGCATTTTTTCTCTTCTGAAAAAAAAAAATGATTAATGTTTATCATTATGCCTTCAAAACTAGCGATGTTGGTCTATGTTGCTGGTTTATTGATATGGTCTGATGGTCTTTTTATATTTTGGACATATCACACTCCTCACATGATTAGCGTTTTTCTCTGTTCAAGGATTTGGGTACTTTAATTTGTATTTGGAACAATGGACGTCGGTACTCTATCTGTTGCTTTACTATTCTACATACTGCTATTTCACTTTCTTATAGATGCCTCGGGCATATTTGGATGCTTTCTCAGACTGTCGATAATCTCCATGTGGACCGTTACTGGGTTTTATATCAAGTCCCTGTATGTGACATGGGGTATTTTTCTATCATTGTCTGGGGTGGGACTTCCACTTTTCTGGATGGATATTTGGGTTCCAATCTTTAGATGTGAAAATGTAATGACTTCATGCACTGTTTTACTTCATACAATATATTCAAAACATCGTTTTTTCTCTTGTGAAAAAATAAAATGATTAATGTTTATCACTCTGCCTTCAAAACTAGCGATGCTGGTCTATGTTGCTGGTTTATTGATATGGTCTGATGGTCTTTTTATATTTTGGACATATCACACTCCTCACATGATTAACGTTTTTCTCTGTTGCGGGGTTTTGGGTACTTTAATTTGTATTTGGAACAATGGACGTCGGTACTCTATCTGTTGCTTTACTATTCTACATACTACTATTTCACTTTCTTATAGATGCCTCGGGCATATTTGGATGCTTTCTCGGATTGTCGATAATCTCCATGTGGACCGTTACTGGGTTTAATATCAAGTCCATGTATGTGACATGGGGTATTTTTCTATCACTGTCTGGGGTGGGACTTCCACATTTCTGGATGGATATTTGGGTTCCAATCTTCAGATGTGAAAATGTAATGACTTCATGGACTGTTTTACTTCATATAATATATTCAAAACAACGTTTTTCTCGTGAAAAAAAAATGATTAATGTTTATTACTCTGCCTTCAAAACTAGCTATGCTGGTCTATGTTGCTGGTTTATTGATATGGTCTGATGGTCTTTTTATATTTTGGACATATCACACTCCTCACATGATTAGCGTTTTTCTCTGTTCAAGGATTTTGGGTACTTTAATTCGTATTTGGAACAATGGACATCGGTACTCTATTTGTTGCTTTACTATTCTACATACTGCTATTTCACTTTCTTATAGATGCCTCGGGCATATTTGGATGCTTTCTCAGATTGTCGATAATCTCCATGTGGACCGTTACTGGGTTTTATATCAAGTCCCTATATGTGACATGGGGTATTTTTCTATCACTGTCTGGGGTGGTACTTCCACTTTTCTGGATGGATATTTAGGTTCCAATCTTGTGAAAATGTAATCATGGGCTGTTTTACTTCATATAATATATTCGCGTTTTTTCTCTTGTGAAAAAGAAATGATTAATGTTTATCACTCTGCCTTCAAAACTAGCAATGCTGGTCTATGTTGCTGGTTTATTGATATGGTCTGATGGTCTTTTTATATTTTGGACATATCACACTCCTCACATGATTAGCGTTTTTCTCTGTTCAAGGATTTTGGTACTTTAATTTGTATTTGGAACAATGGACGTCGGTACTCTATCTGTTGCTTTACTATTCTACATACTGCTATTTCACTTTCTTATAGATGCCTCGGGCATATTTGGATGCTTTCTCAGATTGTCGATAATCTCCATGTGGACCGTTTCTGGGTTTTATATCAAGTCCCTGTATGTGACATGGGGTATTTTTCTATCACTGTCTGGGGTGGGACTTCCACTTTTCTGGATGGATATTTGGGTTCCAATCTTCAGATGTGAAAATGTAATGACTTCATGGACTGTTTTACTTCATATAATATATTCAAAACAACGTTTCTCGTATTTTAAAGTTTTAATTTTTTTTTTTTAAATTGAACCCTCCGTTCGTCTACCGACGCTTTGTAGACGTCGGAACTGTGACAACCTAGAAACGTCGAAAGAGAGACAGTATAAAAACGTCGGACCACATTTCGTCGGAATTGCGACAGATTACAAACGTCGGAAGAGCGACGTTATAAACGTCGGAAGAGCGACGTTCCAAACGTCGGAAGAGTGACGTTCCAAACGTCGGACCACATATCGTCGGCATTGCGACATCTTACAGACGTCGGAAGAGCGACGTCCAAAACGTCGGACCACATTGGGTCGTAATTGCGACTGTTTAGAAGCGTCGGAAGAGCGACGTTCCAAACGTCGAACCACATTTCATCGGAAGTGCGATAGTTTACAAACGTCGGAGGCGCGACGGTTTGTGAGACGTCAGAAGAGTGACGCTTGTTCGGAAGCGACGGAAGAAGTGTCGATAGTGCAACACTTTTTATGTGCGTCGGAACTGCGACGGCAGGACAAACCACGGTTTGTCCGCCCTCTAACTGTCGCTCTTGCGACGACTATGTGTCGGAATAGCGACGAATTGGCCGTCGGAATTTCCGCCAAATTTTCTAGTGCACTGAGTTGGTGTGGATAACAGTTAATGGCCTCCCCAGTTCATGGATGAACTTTGCTGATGGGGTTTGTGCACGTGATACCCTTCCCACATGGGAGAGGTTTTGGGATGATTACATTCAAACAGAGATCAAGAAAGGTCAGCTTGGGGTAGCCAAGCCAGTTGAGCAGGATGAGGATGTAGCACTGTTGGCAGGAGGAAAGAAAGACAAAGGCAAGAAGCAGGCTTCCACAAGCAATGGTATGGGCAAAGGCAAAGGTAAAGGTAAACAACGTAACACACAGAAGGACTATTCCAAGGTGAAGTGTTGGAATTGTCAGAATATGGGACACTATGCAGTTGTGTGTCTAGAGAAGAAAAAGAAGAAGGGGAAGAACTAGAGCATGGCAGCATCCGCAGAGGTTGAGGACTTTGCAGATCGCTTTGACCGGGAGTTTGGGTTCATTGCGTGTGAGTCCTCTAGTGCAGGATTACCTGCCACAGAGGTTCAGAGGGAGCATGCATTTCCCTCAACTAGCGGAGCATCTTCAGGTATCTGGTATGTGGACAGTGGGGCTTCACGTCATATGGCAGGAGTCCGTGAGTACTTCTCAGAGCTTTCAGAGAGTGACACTAATATAGAGGTAGTACTCGGTGATGACAGAGTTGTTAGAGCAGTCGGTGTGGGAACACTGCCATTTAAGAGGAAGTATAAACCTCCCTTGAAGGTGTCAGATGTTCTTTATGTGCCAGGGATGAGGAAGAACCTCATATCCGTCTCAACTTTGGAGGACAGAGGATATGAGATACTGTTCAGGGATGGACAGGTGCTGATGTATCCCAGGGGCGCTCCAGCTGATTCAGCTAGAGTGATAGGTGTATGCCATGCAAAGGTGTACAAGTTTGCATTTCAACCCCTTTTGGCATTGAGCAGTAGTACTGACGGCAGAGCTAGCAGTTCTGAGCTGTGTGAGATTTGGCACCGCAGGATGGGGCATATGTATCATGGAGCCTTGAGGACTTTGCGGGAGATCACTACAGGTGTGCCAGATTTCAGTATTGATCACTTTGATACTTACTGAGGATGTGCGATGGGAAAGTTTGCCAAATCCCCTTTTCCCAGCAGTGACAACAGAGCGACTGGGATACTTGATTTGATTCATTCCGATGTGAGCGGTCGGATGTCTCATGTTTCCTTGAGTGGATATGAGTACTATGTTCTATTCATTGATGATCACTCTAGGAGGACCTGCATTTATTTCTTGAAGACCAAGAGTAAGGTATTCAAGCGGTTTCAGGAGTTCAGAGCTCTTGTGGAGACAGAGACAGGTCGGAAGATGAAGTCCCTGAGGTCGGACAATGGAGGAGAGTACACCCTTGGAGAGTTTGTTGACTATTGTGTAGAGGCAGGCATTAGGAGGGAGTTCATTGTTCCTTACAACCCCCAACAGAACGGGGTTGCGGAGAAGAAGAACAGATCCATCGAAGGGGCTGCCAAAGCCATGTTACATGATCAGGGGTTGCCATTGTTTTTGTGGGCAGAGGTCTGCAACACAGCTGTTTATTTGCAGAACAGGAGTCCGCATCGTGCCTTGGAGCATATGACTCTGGAGGAGGATTTTTTTGGGAAGAAGCCTGATATTGGTCATCTTTGTATCTTTGGGTGTATCACATACTCCTACATACCCAAGGAGAAGAGGACCAAACTAGAGCCCACCGCAGAGAAGGGTATCTTTGTGGGCTACAGTGAGACCTCAAAGGCCTTTCGGATTTGCATTCCTGCAAAGAGGAAAGTTGTTGTCAGGCGGGATGTGAAGATCGAGGAGGATAGGGCCTTTAGGAGGTCACGGGAGTTAGAGTATTTGGATCAGCCAGACCCTCAGCAGCAGCTGAGTCAGTCACAGGGATCCAGTGGGCAGGGATCAGGAGGATTCGGAGGTACATCTATGACAATGTCAGGTCCATCAGTGAGCAGTGGCTCACAGAGTCAGAGGGGTGGTGCTTCAGGCAGCATGCAGAGCAGTCCACAGAGCAGTTCACTAGGGAGTCCACTGATGGACAGTTCACATGGTACCTCAGCTTCTATAGGTTCAGGTGTAGGCAGGAGGACAACAGACAGACAGTCAGGAGTTCAGGCTCCTGATGATGATGATGAGGAGGAGTTTCATTCTCCAATGGGAGAAGTATGCTCAGGGAAGAGGAAGCCCGAGTGGCTTCAGGACACCTTGAGAGAGGCCACATCTGTTACTGGGCCTAAGAGGCCGGTCAGAGAGAGCAGACCACCTGAGAGGTTTTGTAGCTATATGGCAATGGCTACCAACACCCTTGACTCTGAGCCTTCTAGCTATGAGGAGGCAGCTAGCGAGCAGGTCTAGAGAGAGGCCATGCAGGAGGAGTATTCTTCTATCATGAAGAATGATGTTTGGGAGGTGGTGCCGAGCCCTCAAGGAAAATCCGTGGTTACTTCCAGATAGATTTACAAGGTAAAGCATGCTGCAGATGGCAGCATTGAGAAATTCAAAGCGAGGTTTGTGGCTAGAGGGTTCTCCCAGGTAGAGGGAGTTGATTATGAGGAGACCTTCGCTCCCGTGGCTCGATATACTTCGATCCGCTCCATTATATCGATAGCAGCAGAGATGGGTTAGAAGATCCACCAGATGGATGTGAAGACCGCATTTCTCAATGGCTTCATACAGGAGGAGGTGTACATTGAGCAGCCACAGGGCTTTGAGGTGCATGGGAAGGAGTCCCATGTGTGCAGAGTGAAGAAGGCCCTTTATGGGCTGAAGCAAGCTCCCAGAGCTTGGTACTCCAGGATAGATACATACTTGCAGTAGATGGGTTTCACAAAGAGTGAGGCAGATCCGAACCTTTACTATATTGTGATAGGTGAGGAGCCTCTCATTCTGGTGTTGTATGTGGATGACTTAGTCATTACAGGTGCAGAGAGACTCATAGAGCACTGCAAGAGAGATCTTGCGGCGGAGTTTGAGATGAAAGACATCGGCTTGATGCATTACTTTTTGGGTTTGGAGGTGTGGCAGGAGGAGGGGCATTTCTTCCTTGGGCAGGGGAAGTATATTGTGGATATCCTTGGCATATTCCACATGGAGGATTGTAAACCCATGTCGACACCGATGATCACCAACTGGAAGAAGCTTCATGCTTCGGATTCCGAGTTGGTGGATCCCACATTGTACAGACAGTTGATTGGTTCCTTGATGTATTTGGTCAACACTAGGCCAAATATTTGTTTTGCAGTCAACACGATGAGTCAGTTTATGTGTGAGCCTAGGAAGGTTCATTGGGTGGCTGCAAAACACATTTTGCGGTACTTGCAGGGGACAGTGGATTATGGTCTAGACTACAGGCAGGGGGATGGAGTGAGATTGGCAGGTTACACTGATTCTGATTGGGCAGGTTGTGCTTCTGATAGGAAGAGCACTTCAGGGTGCTGTTTTGGGTTGGGTTCGGCAGTTGTGTCATGGTTCAGCCGAAAGCAGCAGTTAGTAGCATTGAGTTCAGCGGAAGCAGAGTATATGGCAGCCAGTCTAGCTAGTTGTGAGGCCATCTGGCTTCGCAAGATGTTGTTTGGCTTATTTGGTCAGCCGTTGAGACCTTCAGTGATTTACTGTGATAATCAGAGTTGCATTAAACTCACGGAGAATTCAGTATTTCATGACAGGTCAAAGCATATCGGGATCAAATATCACTTCATCAGAGACTATGTTCAGAAAGGAGCTGTGAAGCTTGAGTATATTCCCACTGATGAGCAGGTTGCAGATATTCTTACCAAAGCCTTACCACGGGGCAAGCATGTCTACTTCAGAGACAAGATTGGTGTGGTGAGGAACACCTTCCTCGGTAAGAGGGAGTGTTGAAATTTAGTTACCGGAGGACAGGTGTTTCCTTAAGGCTTTGATCTTTGACCTAGGGAAAAGTGTCCAAAATAATTTAATTTTTCTCCTAAAGTGACTTTATAATTTTTATAAAGTCAAATATAATTTAAAAGTGACTTTAATAAAGTCAATGTAAAATTAGAAAGGAAAAGTGACTTTGGAAATAAATGACTAAGTGGGTCTTTATTAAAGTGGGGTGAATTAAAAAATAGAAAGTGAGATTTAAATGATCATTTAATCTCAGCCCTAGATCTTAATCTATTTCAGTGATTGGATATAGAGATTCCCCGAAAGTCACTTAGGGCTAGGTTAAAGGAGGGAAAGGAGGAAAAGGTCATTCATTCTTTCATGAGCAGATTGAGAGAGGATGAGAAGGAGAGCTAGAGACTTTTTTCTGAAGAGAGCTTGAGAAGGTGAAGGAGAGGCAAACTCAACAAATCCATACAGCATCAAGGAGGGCACGGTTTTCGAGGCAGCAAGAGGCTACACGAATATCGAGGCAGCAAGGCTGTACAGCAGCACGAAAACCGAGACAACAGTCCGTATAGCTGTTTTGTGGCACGTTTTCCATGGAGAAAGGCATCACAGTTTTTGAGGAAAAGTACAACAACAAAGGGCTTGATTTCCAAGGTTGTTGGGCACGTTTTTCAAGGAAGCCAGCATAGTTTTCGAGAAAGACAGTTTGCTGTAATAAATTTCTGTTTTGAGTATTTTGCTATTCTGGCACGTTTTCCAAGGTGGAGGCAAGCACAGAAAACTAGATAAGTCTGTAATTAATTTGCTGGAATTTTTCCTATATATTTCACCTCTCTGTAAAAGCATTTTCTAGAAATAAGAAGGAGCTTTCAAACTGGTTTTCCCTAAGAGTTGTAGGGGGTTTTTCCAGGGTCATGTTGACAAAAAATCACTGTGTTATCATGTGTTGAATGGATGTTTGTATTTGCTGATTTTTATTTCTGCATTTTCCAGCATTCTGTAAATTTTATAGAATTTGTGTTTTCAGCAAAAAATTATTTTCCAGTTTGTTGAATGTAAGGATATTGGAAAGGACATTTAACTATTTGGAGAAATAATGTGAAACTGAAAACTGGGGTGGGAAACAGGAAATTTCTACAACAAAGAACTATTTTTTTCAGATACGAAACTGAACTTATGAGACCCCACCAGACATTAATTCGTCAGGGGCTAGTACAAGTGCACCAACAACACCTTTGACCATATTAAAGATGCTTATTGAACCTTTGCCAAAAATGGCTAAGAGACCAACTAGGCAGGCAAGAAACCATTCCAAAGCGGCCCATAAATATAACATTGTGAATGATCTAGCTCAATCTCCCGCTGCCATGTCAGCTTTGGAGGTATTACAATCATGCCCAAAGCAAAGGAAAGCCTTACTTTCCACAATAGGTGCCATCGAACCTGCCAATTCATGCCTAAGGTATTTTTATTTAGACAAAGCCGCCCCTAGGCTTCCTTCGATGGTCGCCTTCTAGATACCGGTGTCAGTTCAAAACATCACCATTCACTGATGTATCATTGACAAGGTTGAATCCACATGGATCATGTCACTGGAAGAAGTTAGGGTCTCCCAAACTAAAGCCATCAGACATCACACTTAGAGCATACGATGATCACCCTTCAGCTCCAGTCGGTCTCTACCAAAACATCCCAATCTACTTAGCTGACAAGATGGTCCTTATAGACATTGAAATCTTGGATGCTCAATTGGATTACAATATAATACTTGGCCAAAGTTATATGTATGCCATGTCAGCCATAGCCTCCTCCGTCTTTCAGACTATGATGTTCCCCCATTAGGACCACATCATTACTATCAACCAATTGACATACCATGATAAGTGACACTTGAAAAATACAGAAGTTGTCCTATCCTATGTAGGCACATATGCCAAGGTGCTTACATGGTACCAAGAATATGGCCCTTGCCAATTCAAACTGTCTTCCATCCTTGGGTCATTCCTATCAAATCCCCCTGTCATACCAGAGTCATCATCTGATGTCACACAGGCCCTGGTGTGCATGATCTCCACATCAAGCATCGAAGCCAGCCAAGACGCGGAGACAAGTAGTAACGATACTGAGTCCTCGACTACAACAACTTCTCTAGCCTATGCCACCTCCCAAAATATCTTTCTTCTATCACCTAGCTGGTTTTGTGTCACAACAAGTATTGGTCATTGTGGTGTTACCAAACTTATCATTTGCAATTCTAGTTTGGTACCTGATCCCTCCTAACATGAAAGGAGCCACGCACATCACCTCTACAGGGTTAATCCCCCTCAGTCCAGAGGAGGCCCCACCCATTCTCGAGAATGTCGCAAACGTACCTTCGAAGGAAATTCCCATCGCAAAGCCGATGGTTACGACCAATAACACCAATAAAAGAGGAAATAAGGTAGAGAATCCCACCACACAACGAGAATTATAACCTCGCACCATATGTGACATAGTAGGCCACCCTACCCATATTTTCCCAGAGCTGGACGAATTAAAACCACTCCTTAGCTCTATAGTAAATATCATGGCAACAAGTTCCCGTAAAAAGGAACTAGCCATGAAAATAAAGGGAAGGAATTGCGTACCAATCACGCATGCGCTATCTGTGGCCATTATGGGCACTACACCCATCATTGCCCATAAATTCTGTGATTCAGGGACGCCTTACACGCCTTCGAACAATCCTATCAAGAGGATCTCTCCACCCAGTCAGCTGTAGATGAACCTCGCGTCATTCTATACCTGCAGGAGGAATGAAAGTCACCTGAAAGACTCTCTCATTCATATTCCCCCCTCCTATCATACACTGCACATTGTGCAACGAACATGACCACTTCATCGACGAGTGTGTAACCCTGGAACTAATCCACAGTTGGTATCCAATAGAGTGCGTATACTATGTTAGTTTGCGAGTGACACAATTTACATGACCTTTATGTGCTGACAACCACACTTTAGAAGAATGCCATTACATCCCTTGATTTCTCTTAGAACTAGCTATTTTGTGCTCAACCATAGTCTTGCTCTCCCAAGAAGATGGCTCTGACTCTGAATCCATGAACAACACGACAACTCAAGAGGATGTGACGAGTAGAATGCTCCAATTAGTAAAAAATGACTCTTCATTCACTCTGAATGGGCGAAAATTGAGTCTCCTACTCTTTTGACCAGTTTCACCTAGAAAAGGTCCACTAAAAGTGGAGAACTCCACTTAACTGGAGCTAAAATAGTAAATCCCGCCATTTTTTAGGTGCGCTCCAAACTTGCCGCCGAAATTAACCATCACAATAAATGTTAGCAGTTGAGGTGTCCAAATGACAACCCCAAAACTAGCGGTCTTGTTTGGTGGTTAGCAGAACCTTTGGAGCAGAACTTGGCAGTAATAACTAAAGTTTGATAAGGGTTGAACTCTGGTTGAATTCGTGGGTTTTTTGTAGACTGCGCAGAGAGTTGACAACAAACGTTTCCATGTGACAACATATGATAGACGTTGGTAGGTTGTTGAACTGTCGGAGGTTACATTTTATGTTGGAGTTACATTTCAATGCGACCAACCATTGCGAGGACCACTGGCGGGTTGGGACACATTAAACCATAACATAAAGTTGCGACTTATGAAGGTAAAGCAACAGCATGTAGAGCAGTTGGAAACTTGTATGCGTGCCTGGAGGGAGGTCACTGAGTCGAGCCCTGCGGACCTCACCAAAATTTATAATGTGGTTCAAGGGCCATGTGGTGGACTCAGGGCTAGACACGTGACACCTCCTAATTGGCCCTTAAAAAAATTTACAAACTCATTCGACCAATAGGAATCAAACACTTGTAAACCTATAATTGGTTCTAAGGAAGGAATATTCCTCATAATATTCCCTTTTGCTAACTGTGCATCCACCCACTTGTTGATTGTGCATCCCCGTCAAACCTGGTCAAACTGTCAAAATTTTACCTATTTGGCATTTCGATGAGAACACGATATCTCCCTCATATGACATTGGTTTTTCGAACCGTTCACAACACCAGAATCAAGAAGACAAGATCTACACAACCATCCTAGTTTCAACCCAATCTTGTAATTTTGAATTTTGAGCAAAATTTATGAACTCATGATCACTCCTACCCATTGGGAAGCTTTTGGACCCCAAAAGACTTGATTACCTATTCAGTATATGAGGGTAAAACTCCCTCAATTTTCCAACCTCCATCCATTTTTCCTTTCTTGGTTTAGTGCCTTTGAGCCCAATTCGAAGGTAGTCAACGCTTCCCCCCTTGGATGCTCTTGTCCTTCTATCAGGAATTGTATATTCTTTGAGCTCATCTAGAAATTTTGGCGAGAAATATTCAATAGAATGTAGTTGAACATCACTTCCTTGATCATCGATCATAGGTGGCTTATACAAACGTAAGTTTTCAACATTAACAACTGAATACATTTGCATATAAGAAGGCAAGTCAAGTTGGAATGCATTGTTACTAACTTATTTTATGATCTTGAATGGACCATAACAAATGGGTTTGAGCTTTTCACCTTCCCCTTGCATCCTTTCTTTGTTAATGTGAAACCATACATCATCTCCCTCTTGAAACTTGTGATCAACTTGATGTTTTTCATGCCTCTATTTGTATTCGCTTTGACTTTTCTCAAGCTGTTCTTGAATTTGTTGATGTATAACCTGAATTTTCTCAATGAAATTTTGAGCCTTATCAATGTCACTATGGCCATCAATTGCAACATCCTTCCCAAATATGAAGTCTAATGGAGATTTTGGAAAATGCTCAAAGTATACTTCAAAATGTGATGGTTGTGTAGAAGAGTGCTTTGCCTAGTTATAAGCATGCTTAATGTAATGCAGGTGTTCATCCCACAACTTAGGATGTTTGCTGCAATATCCTCTCAATAGATGCACAACGGTTCTGTTCACCACCTCGGTTTGTCCATCTGTTTGTGGATGAAAATCGGTACTCTTTTTCAACTTTGTGTCCATCATCATCCATAGATTTAACCAAAAATTCCCAGTGAACCTGGAATCTCTGTCACTAACAATAGAAGTTGGAAATCCAAAATGAACACAAAGATGTTGAAAATAAATTTCAGCAGTTTGTTCAACCGTAATGGTTTTCTTACATGGCATACGTATGCACATTTTACTGAATCTATCCACAACTACATAAAAGATAATCATGTTGTTTTCTTGACATAGGTAGACCTCCAACAAAGTCCATGGAGACACTCTCCCATTTCCTTGATTGTACCGGTAGTGGTGTGTACAACCCAAGCTTCCTATTACTAGGCTTACTTGTTGCACACATAGAAAAACCTCTTAAAAAACGTGACACACTATCTACCATGTGAGGCCAATAGCAATACGTCTGTAGATGTGCCACTTTTTCTCTTACCCCAAAGTGTCCAGCAATAAGAGATGAATGAGCTTCTCTCATGACACTTAGCCTCTCTACTTGTGAAATACATAGCTTGCCCAAATGAAACAAATTTTTTTTATGTATGTAATAATCTTTTTCTTCAGCTTGATTCCCTTCACTCAAACTAGCATACACATCTTGAAAATCAATGTCATGTGCATATTTTTCTATGTAACTCTCATGTACAACAGAATCATTTTTCAGTAAAGTAGATGCACTAATGATTGGTCTTGAAATCATATCTGCAAATTTATTGAAAATGTCTTTCTTGTACCTTATACCCAAGTGAAATTGTTGAAGAAATCCCATCCACCTGAAATTTATTGATTGTTTCAATTTTGTTTGCGACTGCAAGTACTGTAATGGTTGGTGATCGGTATGCACAATAGTCTCTTTACCCATCAAGCAATGTTTCCACTTCTTGACACTTTGTACAAACGCATATAGTTCTTTGTCATATGTAGGATAATTTTTCATAGCACCATTAAAAGTTTCAGAATGAAAAGCAATAGGCTTACCATGCTGCAAAAGCACTATGCCCATGGCATAGTCACTAACATCGGTTTGAATCTTGAATGGATGTCTCAAATTTGGTAATGCAAGGGTTGGAGATGAACTGATATTGTCTTTTAAAGCTTTGAAAGCTTGTTGTTGTTTTCCTCCCCATTGGAAGCCTTTCTTCACACTTGTCACTACATGCATAGGTGTTGTGATGGAAGAAAAGTTAGCAATAAAATTTGTCCAATATTGAGCTGCACCTAAGAAAATTCTTACCTCGGTAACTGTTTTGGGTGTGGGCCAGTTCACAATGGCTTCCAATTTAGAAGGATCAATCCTCAATTCTCCTCCTCCTACAATATGTCCCAAATAGACCAAAGAAGTCTTTCTAAACTCACACTTTGACATCTTGAGAAACAATTTCTCTTTCTTCAAAATATCAAGCACTCTATTCGCATGCAAGACATGATCTTCTCTTGTTTTGCTGAAAATTAAAATGTCATCTAAGTAGACAATAACAAAGTCATCAAGGAGTGGCTGAAAAACACTACCATAACACGCATGAAAGATGTCAGTGAATTACACAAACCAAGGGGCATAACTACCCACTGAAAGAGTCCATGTTTGGTTTTGAATGCAGTTTTCCATATATCATTTTCTGCAATTCTTACTTGATGATATCCACTTTGTAAATATAACTTAGTGAAAAAATTTGCTTCTTTCGGTTGATCAAGAAAATCATCTATTCTTGGGAGTGGGTAACGATTTTTTACCATAATCTTGTTCAAATCTCAAAAATCTACACACATGTGCCAAGTCCCATCTTTCTTTGGTATCAAGACTATGGGTGAACTAAATGAAAAGGTGCTTGGCCTTATGATTCCTTTATCGAACATCTCTTTAGCTTGCCTCTTTATTTAAGCATTCTCCATTATCGACAAGCGATATATACCAATTTTTGGAAGAGGACAATGTTGTTGTAATCCAATTATCAAGCTTTTCTGCATTGATTTCACCATTAAACATTGGAAATTCAAACTTAACATCAAGTTTTATAAAAGGACTTTTACCAGTGTTATTTGACTAGTGTGGCTGATGTACTGAAGAAGAAGTAGAGGATGATGATGATGGGGGTGAGGATGATGGCTCTCCATTACCTCCATTTCCTCCATTTCCATTCTTTGACTTATCTTCATCATTGTGACCTCCTGAAGAACCTTGTCCTTTCTTGTGAAGTTTAGATCCTTCTTTTTGGGGCAAAATAATTGTCTATCATTTAATTTGTCAACCCGAGGATTTCGTAAGATTTTGAAGCATGCATGCACTGTATGTGATATAAATTATATTTCAGTTTAGATCAATCTAACTACAGAATAACGAAAACTAATTCATCTAATATATGAAATCAAATAATGAAAATGAAATTCAACTAACATATGAAATCAAGTAATGAAAAGAAAGAAAACAAATTTAAAAGAAAATATAGCATGCAAACACACTTGCAGGAATGAAAATTTTAATCTAAGAAAGCATTTCAAAACATGTAAAGGAAAACAACTAATGTATATTTGGTTACTCCAACATTCAATATGAAGTGTCACCTTCTTGAGATGATGTTAAGTAACCAACTATACTAGTGATCTAGAAAATCAAGTAAAGTATGCAGAAGATAACTCCGTAATTGCATTAATTAAATATTAAATCATTCAATCTTGAAATATAATAGAATCAACTTCTTGGAATGACCTTTAGGAATATCAGTGATGCAACTAAATGAGAATCTAAAAGAAAATGTAGAAAACATGTAAATTTAACTAATGTATGTTTTGATTTACTCCAACAATCAATATGAAGTATTAACCTCTTGACATGTTGTGTAAGAAATCAATTATACCTTAGTTTCTAAGTTCCTAGAAAACAAGTAAAATGTGTAGAGGAAAGGCTCAATAACTGTATGAATTAGGCATTCAAGGATTTAGTTTAGAATTATCATCTTGAAATGACCTTTAAGAACATCCATTGATACAATTAATTGATATTTCTAATCTAGCAAAGCAAATGACAAAATAGTAAAAGGAACTGTATAACTGTGAATTCTTATTGCTTCAAACTTAGTTCAATTTGAAAATAGAAAGATCCGTCCTCACAAAATGTTTTAGAAGAACAATGATTACACAATTATTCTAAAACTAATACTAAGAAATCAAATAAACTTTAATCTATAAAATCAAGTAAATCTCACACATTTTATGTAGCTGATCTAAAAGTATGAGAGATGGTAAATCGAGATGCTCCATATTTAAGCAAAACCAAGTGAAAATGAAAGAACATTCATGAGTAAGGTGCCATAATCTATTTTTGTATTCGAATCTTGAGCATAACTCCAATTTTACACATGAAGGTATAGGGGAAAGCTTCCCCTATTTATACTAAAAGATGAGAAGCTATCTCATTAATGAGAGTCTATGAATCTCTCCTTATATCTCTAGAGTTACAATCCAAATTGGAAGTGATAAGGCACATGTCCTCTTAGAGTTACAATAAAAATAGGAAATGAGACACATATCCTCATAGTCCCATGATCTTCTCCATTCAAATTCGAATTTAGCTTTAGGAGGCCACACAAGACCCTTCTAGAAGCTTCTTTTTGACGTATACATGGCAACAAACTCATTCCACTTGTTAGGTATAAGTATGTGCATATTATTTTCTAATTTTTAACCACAAATTCACTTAAAAATACTAAGAATTAATAAAGTTTGGAAAAAGATAAATGTAACCCAATAGTGGTAATGGTAAGGTAAATGTAATGAAATGGAGGTGGAGTGAAGGTGATAATATGGGAATATGAGTGAAAATGTAATGGAAGTAAATGAAAATTTCAAGGTCTAACATACCCCCCAACTGAAGTTATTGCATGTCCTCATGCAATCTATTACATTAATACATTTTGATCCTTTGAGCTTTGGCTTATCTTTGCATGATATCATTTGATAGCTTCATACTTCTACAAAGTCTTTTAGTTGAATTGAAACATGGTTGGTTCTTGTGTTTCAACCGTATTTCGTTGTTGCATTCGATTTTGATCTTTGAACTTTGCATGATGATACTTTGATTATTGTTGCAAAATATATTTCTATTGGATTGCATCATGGTTGGTTCTTGTGTGACAACCATGATTGTGTTTGTATTCAATTATCTTTTAAGTACTTTTGAAAAGCCATTGTATGCTCATAATAATAATGTAATAGTTAATATATTTTGAAAGTATGTGGGCTTTTGAATGTAATAGCTACAGTGCTCTAATGGTTGTTTTCTCTGCACCAATGGCTCCAGAATGCTCAATGGGTGAAAATTGAGTCTCCTACTCTTTTGCCCAATTTCACCTAGAAAATATCCACTAAAAGTGGAGAACTCCACTTAACTGGAGCTAAAATAGTCAATCCCTCCATTTTTTAGGCGCGCTCCAAACTTCCCGCCGAAATTCATCATCGCAATAAGTGTTTGCTGTTGGGGTGGCCACATGCCAACCACAACACCCACGGTCTTGTTTGGTGGTTAGCAGAACCTTTTGAGCGGAACTCAGTGGTAATAACTGTAGTTTGATAAGGGTTGAACTACGGTTGAAGTCATGGGTTTTTCGTAGACTGCGCAGAGAGTTGAAAAAAAACGTTGCCATGTGAAAACATATGACGGATGCTGGCGGGTTGTTGAACTGTCAGAGGTTACGTTTTATGTTGGAGTTACATTGCAATGTGACCAGCCATTGTGGGGACCACTGGTGGGTTGGGACCGCCAGCGCTCCCCAACCCCCACATGCCAATACATTAAACCATAACATAAAGTTGCGACCTATGAAGGTTAAGAAATAACATGTAGAGCGGTTCGAAACTTGTCTGCGTGCCCAGAGGGAGTTCGCGAGGTCAAGCCCTGTGGAACTCTCCAAAATTTTATAATAAGGTTCAAGGGCCACATGGCGGCCTCAGGGTTAGCCACGTGGCACCTTCTAATTGGCCCTCAAAAAAAGGTATAAACTCATTCGACCAATAGGAATCAGACACTTATAAACTTGTAATTGGTTCTAAGGAAGGAATATTCTTCATAATATTCCATTTTGCTGATTGTGTATCCACCCACTTGTTGACTATGCATCCCAGTCAAACCTTGTCAAACTATCATAATTTTACCTGTTTGGCATTTCGATTAGAACGTGATATTTCCCTCATATTACATCGGTTTCTCGAACCATTCACAGTGACAGAATCAGGAAGACGAGATCTACACAACCATCCTGGTTTTAACCCAATCCTGTAACTTTGAATTTTGAGCAAAATTTATGAACTCCTCAACATTAAAGATGTTAGCTACATTCTCACTTGTATTACAATAAACTAGATAAATCTCAATCGATTGTATCTTTCCCCTTAGAAAATGTTGTCTAACTTTAATATGTTTTGTTCTAGCAAGATAACCTGGATTATTTGCGAGATTAATGGAACTCAGGTTGTCACATTTGATGCTTGTTGGTCCTCTTTGTTTTTCTCCAACATCTTCAAGAATCCTCCTTAATAAAATAGCTTCACAAGTTGCATTGGTCAAGGCTTTGTATTAAGCTTATGTGAATGACAAAGAAAGAGTTGGTTGTTTCTTCATGGTCCATGATACGATCCCCGATCCTAAATTGAATGCATATCCAGAGGGTGATATTCTATCATTAGGATTTCCAACCCAATTTGAATAAGAAAAACCTTCCAAATTAACATCAGATTCATCAGTATACAAAATACCTAACCTAAGTGTTCCCTTTAGATATGAAAGGAATTTCTTTGCCAGTTTCATATGGTTTTCACAAGGCTTATCCATAAACTGACTAAGGATGCTGGCAAAATATGTTATATCTTGCCTAATAGTGGTGAGGTATTTCAAGCTTCCCACTACTTGACGATACAGAGTTCCATTTACTTCTTTAGATCCATTACCACTGTACAACATGGAATTTTGTTCCGAAGGAGTTGACACTATTTTGAATTCAAATCTTTCAAGAATTGTCTTTGCATATTTTCTATGTGTGATGATTGTCTTACCAGATTCCCTCCAAATTTCAACACCCAAACAATAATGCAATTCACCAAGATATTTCATTTAAAATACATGTGATAATTGAATTTTAATTTCTTCAATCAACCTGAATGCACTTCCTGTTATGATAATATCATAAATATATAAAGATATCAAGGCAATATTCCCATATTCATATTTCTTGATATACAAGTTAGGATCACTTTTGCTTCTCTCTAAACCTTCTTCATAAAAGAATGAATCAATTGTGACATACCAAGATCTTGGTGCTTGCTTCAAACCGTACAAAGCTTTCTTTAACCTATAAACAAGATGATATTGTCCCTGCTTTACAAACCCTTCCAGATGAACCAAATAAAATTATTATTTTAATTCACCATTCAAGAAAACATATTTGACTTCTAATTAATGCATTTTATAATTTTTTGTAGCTAATGCAATCATGATTCTAATTGTATTAATTTTAGCTACATGTGCAAAAGTATCTTCATAACGAATGTGTTATCTTTTAGAATAGCATTTTGCAATCAATCTAGCTTTATACTTATCAATATTTGCATCAACATTAAATTTTAGTTTGAATAACCACTTTCATCCTATGGAGACTTTATTTTTAGACAATTATGTTAATTCCCATATGTCATTCTTCTTTATAGAGTTGTGTTCCTCATCCGTTACATCTCTCCATTCTTTATATTCTTTAGCTTCCTCATAAATTTAAGGTTTGAGAATATTCATTACATGAGACATCAATGCATAATATTTATACCTTATAGGTTGTTGAATTTGACGTGATTTCCTCTTTGGAGTTTTACTCCTTTCATCCTTCTTTCTGGTTTGTGGAGCCTCTTGTTCTCTTCTTGGAGTGTCATGACTACTAGATACTTCCTTCTCTTAAACTTGTGCCTGCTCATGTACCCGTTGTTGTACCTGTTCATGTTCGTGTTCAACACATGCTTCTATTTTAACATAATCATTAGTATCATGTCATACACCTGTATTATTCATTTTATCACCTTCATCTGCATTTTCATGAAACAACACATCCCTACTTGCATGCAATCTATGTGAACTAGGATCAAACAACTTGTATGCCTTTGGATCATCACAATAACCATTGAATGTGAACTTAATTGATTTTGCATCAAGTTTTCTTCTTTCATCTTTTGGAATATGAGAAAATGCCTTGCATCCGAAAAATCTTAAATGATTCACTTTTGGTTTATATCCATAAAAATGTTCAAAAGGTATTTTCAGATCTAAACTTTTGGTTAGACTCCTATTTTTCAAATAAAAAATAGTTTTAATGGCTTCTTCATCCTCTCTTCCTCTTGTATAATAATACATTTCAATTCATCAAAAGTAGGAGGCTTCTCTCTAGCTAAAAGAATTGAAACAAAAAGGTGGTAATCTTGCACTAATCCATTTAATGTGATGGTGACCGAGTCAATACTAGACACCTTTCATCAATATCTCCTAACTTATCACTTAGCTTTTTGACACGTGAAATAAAATTGCTTATACATTTATTGGCCTCCATTTTGATTGAAAAAATATTGGTCTTCAAGAACAAAATCAGGTTGGTATTAGATGTTTCATACAATATTTTGAGAACATGCCATGTTTCTTTGGATGTTTTACAATCCCTAATATGAGGAATGATGTTTTCCTTCATTAACATTATTATCAACACCCATGCTTTTGTTTCCCCTTTTTTCCTAATCTGGAATAGATACAACAACAGTGGGTTTGGGATCTGCCCCACTCACTATGGACCACAAATTATTTCCCTCTAAATATGTTAATACCTTGAATTTCTAATTTTCATAGTTTCCTACATAAAGTCTTGTGGACTCATTCAAATAAGTTTCACCCAAAAAAATTGACACGATGACAAAAAAAAATCCCAAATCAATAAAATGTAACCAAACCCAACAGATATGCACCCAAATTCACCAAATCTGCAACTAAATGCACCCAATCTAAAGCCAAATGAACACGAATTCACTAGATCCAAAACTTATAAAAAAAATTGTAACACCCTTGATCTGAATGGGGAATGTTAGTATTGTTGTGTTAATTCATCTTTCAGATTAAACCAATGTTCTATATGTTCTTAAGGGTTCTAGTTCTCTTGTAAATTATTGAGTCTCATGAGTTTTTTTCATGTTAATTTTATTAACAACTTAAAAAAAAAAAAAACTGAAAACCAGAAAAATAAAGTACAGTACATCACCATACAACACATCAACACAGGGATTTGATGAAGGAGTTCACCCTTCCTATGCTACATCTCCTTGGTCCAGCTTCCATGGCTTGGGCCTCTATATTATGCTCAAATTTTAAAAATGATATATTTACAATGATTTTCTGCTCCTAAAACATACACCAATGACCTTTTTAGTTTGTTCCACAATTTCCTCCCTAAATTTAGCTAACTGCCACTAATTCGGGCTAGCTAGTGCCAAAACAGGAGTTCTGCCGAAATTGTCAAACCACCAAGTTAATCCTGATTAACTAAATTAATCTACATCAGCGCTAATTAAGAAGGATTAGCGCTTAAACCCATGCTTTGTGGTAATCCATACTAGCGCTTCATTAATGGTGTTTAGGGGTTAATAATGGAGGATTAAAATTTAATCTCTGTGCTTAGGGGTAGGCCCTCCACTCTTCTGTCGTGGTCTCTGGGATTGTGGTCACATGTATTGGGGGTTGGCCCCCACTCCCCCCAACGACATAAACATTACTCTTTAAATATATGTGAAGAACATTAAGGTTAAGAAACAAGTGATAGTGGAGATGGTGGCGCCTGTTGTTGGCGGGCCGGAGGTCTTGTGTTTGACCCCCATCGGTCCTTCCAGTCCTTTGCATCAATTTTACAACGTCGTGAGGGGGACACATGGAAGCCCCTGGCTCAACGACGTGCCTCCTCCTCATTGGCCCAAACTTCCACCAATCATAAAATGCCAAATCGCCATAATATTCGAACCAATCAACAACTGCTACTTAGCAGTGTCTCATTAGCCGGAGGAAAAGTTTGACCAAACTTTGACCTCCCCAGTCAGTATGCCAGGTTAGTAGTACAGACTACTGAGTCGAATCCCCGTCTGCATTTTTTTTGAAAATTTTGTTTGTTTAGTAAAATAAACAAAACTTATTTTTGAAGCCATACATAGTCCATTTCACGCGCAACGAGTTGCACCGAATTCATAACGATGAGCACTACGTGGTCATTCAGGTTTCGAGTCATTCTAAAAACTTTGATTTTTTAGCGTAATTCTAAGCAGCTGATCATTCCTCCCCAATAAAAACTTTTGGACCCGAAAATTTGTTTCATTAATGAACATGTGTATGAGGGTACAGTTCCCTCACCCTTCTTGTCTCAATCCACTAGAATTTTCCTAATTTCAACAATTTGAGTTTTTCATAGAAACTAATTTTTTCCCTTGATTCTTAAGACCTTGTCTTACTGTTGTAGACATTGTCATGCTGCAATTTCCTAGAGTTTGTCGAACAACAAGCTGTCATTGAAGAAACAAAATCGTTCCCACATCAGTTGTCAATCAAAGGAAACTTGAAAGCTGTCTCACCTCAAACATTGTTATCATGACGATTTTTAGCTTGTCTCGCATTGTGCTTGGCTCGACTCTTGATAAAAGGTGATCACCATCGCCATGAAACATCCCATTTCAAAGACAATACTTTGTGAAAACCACAAGAAGAAATTTTGAATCCAATGCCCTCTTTGTCAAATTGTTTTGGTGCTTTCTCTTTGACCTTTGCAGTCTCTTACACCGACATCTTGTTCACATCACTGCTCAACAATGATATATGTTGCTGCAATTTTCTCACATCTTGTTTACCTCTTTTCATATTCAAAATGTTAGAGCCCTGAAACATCTTATTACTAACATTAACAACTTCAATGAAATCATCTTTTTCATTTGATGCATCTTTTTGAAATGTCTCATTCAAAACATCACTAAGCTTGAACATTAACAAAGCCAAAATTTGACTTGTAATAGTGAATATTCTCAAGATCATCATACAAGTAAATACGTTTTTCTACCATATAATGACCAATAACATCATTTAGTAATACCACATGCCCACAAAAACCATAATTCATGTTCATATGATTTTTTCAAATTAATAAATTTAACTAAAAGGACAGAAAAAGTATAGTAAATTTCAACCTTTAATTTGTGACAATTATTAAAAATATTCCATAGATAATAAATCCTTACAATACAATTTATAATTATTAATATTAGCCCACTACGTGTGGAATATACATTGATAGTTGTACTATGAAGGCTCAGTAATGTGAAGGTCATCGGTTCGACACTCCATGGGAAAAACATCCAACCATGTTAGATATGTGGATCGTGATTTCTCAAACCAAAAATTAAACATACAGTTATCTCAAAAATCAGACAACTTAGTAAACAAATATTTCAGACACTTTCAATTTCTCAGTTTCAATAAATTTATGAAAGCTCAATTCTTTCTGAGAAATATTAGCCACCTTACATAAGTAGAAATAAGTACAGAATATTTGACAATCTTACCAAGGGATTGTGTTGTGTGGCATATCACATTTCAATGACTTTCACTTTCAAATTTTCGTTTAAGTTGTTGAAAGTTGATATCGATATGTACGAAGATATACCGGTGTGCTTATATAAATACAAGAAAAACGTATTATGACGATTAAGTAAATGAACTAGATTTAAAGTTATGAAAACCACCTCTAAATACTTCATCGGTAACATTATTTTTAATAAAAAATTTAAATTAATTTGGTTGATATAACAAAATAAGAAATGGGAAAAAGAAAGTGCGAAAGCAAGGAAATAATTTCCAACCACTCATGGAAGAATTATAGTAAATGAAATTTAGAAAATTATGGATGAAAGTGACAAAAATTGAAAACAGAAAAGAAGTGGAGCAAATATTTCTCTTTTCAATATTACGAATCAATTAAATAAGATTACATTGGAGACATTAGCATTAAATGATGGCAGTGAGACTGAACTAATATTGGACTAAGTGAAACTAAACTGGGATACTTCAATGGACGATTTTGACACCTAATAGGTGGTTGGAATTAGATTCTCCAACACTCCCCCTTAATTACAACCAGATAAAAATTTAACTAAGATGTCTGCTAGTCTATATCTTAGCTAGGTTTACAATTTAAAATTTGATTTCAACTACATTTACTTTTCTTCTTCTCTTCTTCCAGATCCTATAGCCTCTAAATTGTTTCAACGTTTTCTTCTTGTTGTAGGCTTCAAATTTCAATTTCTTCATTTGCTGGTGCAGGTCTTCCATTTTTCTAGGTTTTCTAAGCATGTCAAGGACCTCTTCAAAAAATTACTTGTATGTGTGTTCTGCCACATATTATCTTTTGTAGTGCACTTTTCATCATCAATATGCTCCAACATAAGATGAGAATAAAATTTGATCTCTTCAAAACTCCAATGCCTGAAAAGTTCATTGATGTGTTCATCATGCATGTTGTCTTCAACATCCATATCTACTACTTCTATATAGACTTCATCAAGAAATGGTGTTGCAACTCATGTTTCAAGAAAATTTAACTCTTTTTCATAATCATCATATATACCTGCACACTGGAAATCAATATCAAAATTAAAAATATTTTCAAAATCACATTGCTTTTGGTCCTTCTTCTCTACAATGAGAGCTTTCTCCTGTTGTGCTTCCTTTTTTGCATCTACCTCTGTCCCTGTGTTTGTTTTCTCTTTGTGAGTTTATTTCTTTGCCTCTGCCTCTGCCTCTGTCTCTGTTTTTTCTTTGTGGGCTTCTTTCTTTGCCTCTGTTTTTTCTCTATCTATTTCACTTATTTACTAACCTATGTTGCTACAAACAAGTTGTCTTCCACTTGGTTTTCAGATTCAAATGGGATTATAACACCAAATAGTATCATGTCGATATCATGTTTTTGTTGAATCATGTGCAACCATCATCATTAGCCAAAAAATCTTGATCAAATTTTACATCGGCATTGACTACTCCAATGGCAGCTTCATTGTCCTCAACAACCTTTGTTGCTGGACTCATCAAATTGTCATCAGCAAGTTGTGTTGTTGGATTCACCAAATTTTCATCCACTTGCGGTTGTGCACAGTGGGGTTCATGAGCATCTTCGTGCTCCTTCTCTGTTGCTTTTGCAATTTCTTCACACACATCATCCGATTGTGGTTGAACACAGTGGGATTCAACAAATTTTTCATCTCGTTGTAGATCCTTTGCTATAGATTCACCTTTATATTCAACTTCAATACTCCCCCTCACACCAACATACCTCACAAGGGTATCCTGAGTCTCCTTGGCTGTCTTGGCTTCTGAAATCAAAGAAAGAATGTGGCTTCAAACATCTCTTATTATCACTTTGACCTTTTAAATCTCTTGAATTTTCCCATTTATTGAAAACTGACTGACTAATTGTAACTCAACAACAAAATCATTTTGTAAAAATAATAATTGTCTACAGTTGTACAGTTCGCTCAACTTCTACAAAGTAGACCAGTCAACCATTTTTCTAAGAGATAATGCTTTTGAAAATCTTTCACAAACCTTCTATTAACAAATTTAGAATGCGCACAATATTTTTGACTTTTTTCTTTGTATAGACCCCTTCTCCTTTTCGAATCAAGCCACACTCCCTTTTTTTTTAAGTTGTTTTTTTTAAATAAATAATACCCACGTATCTCTCTTTTAAGAAATTTCATGCACTTTTAATCATTTCAATCGGCTTTTTTTTATAAAAAATAAGCATCATTAAGAATAATATGGACAAAGTATGACATTGAATTTAAAAATCTCTTTAAAAAAACGAGTTACAAATCCCATTAAGAAGCATCACAGGATCTCGACTTATCTCGTTCATTGAATATTTTAGGAGTTGTTTTTAGTGAGATTTTTTAGAGTTTTAGGTGTCGGAATCAGGTTAATTTTTTTTTATGTAAAATCTTGATTTATGTTATTTAAACTGGTTTTTTGACTATATATATAGATTCAGCACCCTGAAAAACCTCTAAGACAGTTCAATTGTGAAAAATTACCCATCAAACTTTTATTTCAATGAGTTCCTACAAGATTTTAGAGAGATTAAACCATAAAAACCTTCAAAATATCACACTAAAAACTACTCCATTTTATTTTTTTATGGCTCATGTTTTACATGCTTCAACGACGGTTCCACCGCTCAAGATTGACTTTGCTTATTAGCGCCTCCAATCAACTTTGCTGCAACCGAATTTAGCTAACGCTCCTTTTGTATGTGGTCGAGTGTGACAGAAATCGTTGGGAGTTTTTGAAACTAACGCTTTTCTTAAATCTTCTCAACTGCATACCGCGTAACGCTTCTTCTGAACTTTTGGACCGCGTTAATAATGCAGTTTTTGAATTTCTCCGATACACTTCAAATAGTTGTTTTTTTAAATCTCTGCTTTCTTTTTCAAAATTGGCTCTCTTGCTGTGGATACAATTTTCTGTTGAAATATTACTTTCAACCGCTACACTGTACAATGAGGCACCTTCCAAAATTGTTTTCAAAATCACTTACAGTAGTAGCAACTTTCATTTTTTCTTCTCTAGGTTGTTGTACTCAGCCACTTGCCATTTTGTTGATCAGTCAAATTTTGTTTTGGCTCCAATCCTGCACATTGAAAACAAAGGGTTAAAACAGAAAACAGAGTACATGGCTCTATATTTCAAAAATAGGTTTAAAATAGAAACAAAGAAACTTTTATATTGAACGCAGGAGTTTTTTTAACGCGGGATTTTTATTTTGAATTTTGATGGTCCTCGCGGCCATGTCAACAGGCCAGTCAGCAGCAGGAGAATGGGCTATGTGGTCCCCACGACAGATTCCAGTCAGCATACGCGTGGAAAATTATTATTGGTACGGTATTTTGGTTTGCCCGCTCACCATGCAGAAAACCGGACTCGAAATGGTTATAGGTCGGACTTAATTTGGATTTCGGGTCACACTCAGCCCTCCGTACGCTGAGCCCAAATCGGACCCGATACAACTTTAGGGCAAATTTAATTGTGATTTCAGGTCACAAAGACCCTGACGTCAGCGGGCTCCTTTTTTCACCGGAAATGGTTATGCAATCCGGTTTGATTTATCGTTTGAAATCCGGGGTGGAGTTTGATTAAGGTTTACGTTGAATGTTTTACATAACGAGCGAGAGGTTTTGACTTTTTCATATTTGCATGTGCACAAATATTGTGTGGGCCTCGGGAGCATTTTAAAATGAATTTGTTTTAAAGTCTTTTAATGTAGTTTTGTAATGTTTCATATGTGCGGCATATAAAAAGGAAAAGTCCCGAGAGCTTGTTATGAAAATGTATTAGCACAGCAGTGCAATTTTTTGTAATAGAGACAGAACGTTGTAATTTTGTGTATGCACAGCAGTGCGTTTTCTTAGCAGAGTCAGAGTGGTTAAAATTTGCACAGCAATGCGTTGTTATAGAGTGTAGTGAAGTCTTTTGATTAGCACTGCGTTTTTGAACCAGTCCAGATTTGTATTAGTTTTTTTTGGAAAGTTAATGAAATAGTTTTCAAGTGGAAACTCTGTCTCCTGTCAAGAATTTTTAAATTTTCTCTGTGTTAGAAGAGGAGAGTACTACTCTCTCCATTGTTGTTCTGGAATTTTCAAATATTCCAACATGGTATCAGAGCTAGTCTAGGCTCTTTGAAGAGCAAAGAAGCTAAAGGAAGGAGTTCTTTGTTGTAGCAGCTTCTCAAGCAGTGTGAAGACTCGGCCAAAAAGAATTCAAGGTATTTCTTTATACAGTTTATTGTGTTACTGTTGCAGAGCAGTCAACTATTTTAAATACACAGCCAAGTGTTTTTTGAATCATAGTTAAGAGTGCAAAATGGCTGGAGCCAGCACTAGCATGGGTATTGGAAATATCCACCTCCCACTATGTAATGGGAAAAATTATGACTACTGGTCAATAACTATAGAGCTTTATTTGTTTCCCAAGACTTATGGGAATTTTTTGAGGATGGCTTTGAAGAGCCAGTAGATGAAGAAGAGTTTAATGATTTAACTCAAGCAGAGAAAGAGTTGTTGAAGAGAAATAGGAAGAAAGACTCCAAAGCTTTCTTCTTATTGTATCAAGCAGTGCATGAGAGTGTGTTTCTGAGGATAGCAGCAGCCAAGAGATCCAAAGAAGCATGGGAAACTCTCAAGACAGCCTATCAAGGCATGGAAAAAGTGAAGAGAGCAAAACTTCAGTTGCTGAGGAGAGACTTTGAGACTCTCTGTATGAAGGAGTCAGATAACATTGACTCATTCTTCACTCATGTGATAGGAATGGCCACACAAATAAGATCTCATGGAGAGACTCTTGAAGATAAGAGGATTGTGGAAAAACTCTTGAGGAGTCTACCCTCAAGATTTGATGTGATTGTTACCACCATAGAAGAGACCGAGGATCTCTCAAAGTTCACAGTGGATGAGCTTCATGCATCACTGAAGAGGAAGAAGGTTGAAGTGAAAACTCATCTCTGGAACATGCCTTTAAGACCTAGATGTATTTCGAAAGAGGAAGAGGGCAAGGCAGAGGAAACAAGAGAGGAAGAGGCAGAAGCCAAAACAGAGGTGGAAGGAACAGTCCAGCAAATGCTCAAGGAAGGGGTAGCAATCCAAATCAGCATCAAGGCCAAGGCAGCAGCTAGCAAAGTGGTCAGCATAATGCTCAAGGACAGAGGTATGATAAGTCCAATGTCCAATGTCACTATTGTAAAAAATATGGTCATTATGATAATGAATGTAGAAAGAAGCAGCATGATATGGGAAATAGAACAAATGAAAATTTTACTAGGGAAAATCTCAGCCAAGACAATTTATTTTTAGCTTGTAATATGGCTGAAGAAAAGAATGAAGACTTATGGTTTCTAGACTCCGGTTGTATTAACCATATGATAGGAAACATAGCAATGTTTTCTATGTTAGATGAGAGTGTGAAGTCACAAGTCACACTAGGAACTGATAGCAAAGTTTCTGTTATGGGAAAAGGAAATGTAAATGTTTTAACAAGGAAAGGTGCAAAGAAATCCATAACAGATGTTTATTATGTTCCAGGAATGAAGTGTAACCTCTTAAGTATTGGACAACTTGTTCAAAATGGGTACAATGTATTTTTTGAGGATGATTTTTGTACCATCATGGACAAACCACCCAAAGAACAAATGGAAGCTGTTGAATATTATATGAACAAAGGAGCGTTCTCTGTGAATAAAGAGCAGATTTGAAGAATGGTGAAGAGAAAGCAGCAGTGGCACAAGAGGCTATCCAAAGCGAACCAAAAGATGAAAATTGGTTGTGGCACTTGAGATTTGAACATCTCAACTTTGGAGGTATTAACTTGTTGAATAGAAAAGGAATGGTAAGAGGTTTACCATTGATAGATAAATCAGACAGCCTTTATGAAGGTTGTATCTTGGGGAAACAACATAGAGAAAGTTTTCCTTCTGGGAAAAGCATAAGTGCAAAGGAACCCTTAGATATTTTCCACTCAGATTTGTGTGGACCGATGCAAACTCCATCGCTTGCTAGCTGCCACTACATGTTAACATTCATATATGATTTTACAAGAAAAACTTGGGTTTACTTTTTGAAAAACAAAAGTGAAGTGTTTGAAAGATTTTGCAATTTCAAAGAAATTGTGGAAAACCAAAGTGGGCTGCACATCAAAGTCCTAAGGACTGACAGAGGAGGTGAGTATATCTCTAAATATTTTCTACGTTTTTGTAGAGAAAATGGTATTCAAAAGCAGTTTATAACTATATATACTCCGCAGCAAAATGGAGTAGCCGAAAGGAAGAATATAACCATAATGCACATGGTGAGGAGTATGTTGAAGGCAAAGCATTTGCCTAATGATTATTGGGTTGAAGCTTTACATTGTGCAGCGTACATTTTGAATAGGTGCCCTACAAAAGCAGTTATGAGCGAAGTGCCGGAAGAGGCATGGAGTGGCACAAAGTAAGGTGTCACACACATGAAGGTTTTTGGATGTGTGGCTTATGCACACATTCCGAATTAGCTAAGGAAGAAGTTGGACAACAAGGGGGGGAAATGTATTTTCATTGGATACAGTGTGGAATCCAAAGCTTATAGGTTGTACAACCCATCCACCAAGAATTTTATTGTGAGCAAAGATGTTCAGTTTATTGAGGAGGAAGCTTGGGATGGAAGCATAGAGAAAACAGTGAATGTTAAACACTGTTTATCTCATGATGAAAATGATGATGAGTTGGCTGAAATACATCCCCAAACAACAAACAAATAATAAGAAAGAAGACACCCTTGAGGAGAAATGAAAGTGCTTCTCCAAGCACACCACAAGGAGGAAATTCAAGTGCTTCTTCAAGCATTTTTACACCCAATGAAAGAGGTAAGAAGTTCAGAAATTTGAATGACATTTATGCACAAGAGGCAGCAAATCAAAGTATCAATTCTTTGTTTGCTTTATATTGTCATGTTGAAGACCCTATCCACTTTGAAGAATCTATTAAGGATAAAAAATGGATAGAAGCTATGGATGAGGAGATTATTTCCATAGAAAGAAACAAGACATGGGATTTGGTTGAAATCCCAAAAGGTAAAGATGTCATTGGAGTTAAATGGGTCTACAAGACCAAGAGTAATGCTGAAGGAAAAATAGAGAGACACAAGGCCAGACTTGTTGTCAAAGGTTATAAGTAGAAGCATGGGATAGATTATGAGGAAAATTTCACACCAGTTGCTAGAATGGAAACTGTGAGAGCAGTGCTATCCATAGCAGCACAAAACAAGTGGAAATTTTACGAAATGGACGTGAAGTCAGTAATCCTAAATGGAGTGTTAATGGAAGAGGTTTACATTGAACAACCTCTCGGCTATGAAAAGAAAGGCCAAGAGCATAAAGTGTGCAAGTTGAAGAAAGCTCTTTATGGGCTGAAGCAAGTGCCAAGAGCGTGGTACAATAGGATAGATTCCTATCTACTGGAAAATGGATTTGAAAAGTGTGAGGGAGCCTACCCACTCTCTACATCAAAGAAAAGATGGTAAAATGTTGATTGTAGTTGTATATGTTGATGATGTTATTTTCACAGGTAATGATGATTACCTTATTGAAAATTTTAAAACAGTCATGAAAGAAGAATTTGAAATGACTGACATGGGTTTGTTGAAATACCTCTTAGGAATAGAAGTAGAAAAAGATGAAAATGGAATTTTTATCTCACAGGAAAAATATGTCAATGAAGTGCTTGAAAGATTTAATATGCAGGAGAGCAAAGCAGCGATCATTCCCACAATGATGAGATTAAAACTCAGCAGAGAGGAGAGCAGCAAGGATTTTGATCCTAGCTTGTACAAAAGCATAGTTGGTAGCCTCATGTATTTGACTGTAACTAGGCCTGACATAATGCATACTGTTAGTTTGATTTCTAGATTCATGGAGAATCCAAAGGATGCACATTGGCAGGCAACAAAGAGAATTCTGAGGTATGTTAAAGGTACAAAAAGGTTTGGTATTTTATATACTGCTTCAGAGAATTCAGATTTAGTTGGATACACTGATAGTGATTGGGCTGGAAGTGTAGATGATCGGAAGAACACTTTAGATTATGTTTTTCACATGGGTTCAGGAGCCATTTCATGGGCTTCTAAAAAGAAACCCATTGTAGCATTATCTACAGTAGAGGCAGAATATGCTGCAGCTACAGCAGCAGCTTGTCAAGAAATTTGGATGAGGAGGATGTTAAGAAGTTTGTGCCAAGAGCAGACAAAAGGAACAGTGATTTATTGTGACAATAGCTCAGCTATTGCATTATCGAAGAAATTTGTGTTTCAAAAGAGAACGAAACACATAGACACAAAGTTTCACTACATCAGAGAATTGGTGAACAACGGAGAAATTGTTTTGGAACACTGCAGAACTCAGGAGCAGTTTGCAGATATTATGACCAAGCCATTGGGACAGAAAAGTTTTTAGTTTTTGAGGGAATGTCTGGGTATGACTGATAACCCAGCAGTTGAAAGTAAGGGGGAGTGTTGAAATATTACTTTCAACCGCTACACTGTACAATGAGCCACCTTCCAAAATTGTTTTCAAAATCACTTACAGTAGTAGCAGCTTTCATTTTTTCTTCTCCAGGTTGTTGTACTCAGCCGCTTGCCATTTTGTTGATTAGTCAAATTTTGTTTCGGCGCCAGTCCTGCACATTGAAAACAGAGGGTTAAAATAGAAAACAGAGTACATGGCTCTGTATTTCAAAAATAGGTTTAAAATAGAAACAAAACAACTTTTATATTGAACGCGGGAGTTTTTTGAATGCGGGATTTTTATTTTGAAGTTTGATGGTCCCCGCGGCCATGTCAACAGGCCGGTCAGCAGCAGGAGAATGGGCTTTGTGGTCCCCGCGACAGAGTCTAGTTAGCATACGCGTGGCAAACTATTATTGGTACGGGAGTTTGGTTTGCCCGCTCACCATGCAGAAAACCGGACTAGAAATGGTTATAGGTCGAACTTAATTTGGATTTCGGGTCACACTCAGCCCTCCATACGCCGAGCCCAAATCAGGCCCGATACAACTTTAGGGCAGATTTAATTGTGATTTCGGGTCACAAAGACCCCGACGTCAGCGGGCTCCTTTTGTCACCCGAAATGGTTATGCAATTCGGTTTGATTTATCCTTTGAAATCCAGGGTGGAGTTTGATTAAGGTTTGCGTTGAATGTTTTACATAACGCGCGAGAGGTTTTGACTTTGTCATATTTGCATGTGTGCAAATATTGTGTGGGCCCCGAGAGCATTTTAAAATGAATTTGTTTTAAAGTCTTTTAATGTAGTTTTGTAATTTTTCATATGTGCGGCATATAAAAAGGAAATGGCCCGAGAGCCTGTTATGAAAATGTATTTGCACAACAGTGCAATTTTTTGTAATAGAGACAGAACGTTGTAATTTTGTGTATGCACAACAGTGTGTTTTCTTAGCAGAGACAAAGTGGTTAAAATTTGCACAGCAGTGCGTTGTAACAGAGTGTAGTGAAGTCTTTTGATTGGCACTGCGTTTTTGAACCAGTCCAAATTTGTATTAGTTTTTTTTTTTAAGTTAATGAAATAGTTTTCAAGTGGAAACTCTGTCTCCTGTCAAGAATTTTTAAATTTTATCTATGTTAGAAGAGGAGAGTACTACTCTCTCCATTCTTGTTCTGGAATTTTCAAATATTCCAACATCTTTGTTGCTTCTTTGCATGAGCTTTCTTTAAACCTTTTTAAACTTTTGCTGCCCTCTCAAAGAGTTTTATTTAGGTTTTCTTTTTCTCTTTGCTACTCCAATTTAGTTTAGGTTGTTTCTCTCTCACAGAGTTTTATTCATTTTTTTTTCTCTTTTCTTCTCCAATTTGTTTACGTTGTGAGAGATTTTATGCAAATTAGATCTCATACCATGACAAAAATTGAAAACAAAAAAGAAGTGGAGCACAAGATTGTTTTTCTCAATATCAAATAATAAATAAGATTGTTTTTCTGAATATTGGATGGACGTTTTTGACACATAACAGGTGGTTGGAATTAGATTCTCCAACAAAAAGGGAATTGTAACAAAATTATGGATGAATTTTAAATGACGAAATTATGAGAATGATGTGTAATTTTGTGTACTTAATATGGAGTTGACATGTGTACCTTTTAAAATAAAAATAAAATATTATTTAGTAGAAAAAACAATGTTGGCTATAATAAAAAAAATAAAAATAATTATGCTATGCATTTTAAGTAGTTGTACTCTATGTATCCCGGATGCGGGTGGTCGGCAAGCTGAATAGGTGGCAAAGGCGTGGTGTTGGCACATGGGGTTTTACCACCGCCACCCTCCTTGGCGTCCTGTATACAATTAATCGCATTAACGATCCTCTGTCCTGGACATTTACTCTGCACAATTGCCCATACACCAGCTCGCTTAACTGCGTTATGGCTTCTCCGGAACGCTTCACTTCGGCTCCATTGCCCTTTCGTTCCTGCTGCTCCTTGGCGGATTCTGAGACTAGCACTAGGACTATCACTGGTCGAAGGTGTTCGCTCTCCTGCTACATCAATCTCGCTCCTGGGCTGCATATTTCGCAAACCTCCCTTTTCTCTCAGAGTTTGGGCTTTAGCGCTGAAGAAATTCATACTCATCCGCATTTGGTCTTCAGTTTGGGCACGCCTGACCTGACTCACTCTGCTACTCCCAGCACCTTCGAGTTCAACTTTCAGCACCTGACTATCATGCCTCGTTTGCGCCATAGAATGAGGAGCAGGTGCGGCTCGAGCCGTGGTGGTCTCTCTCGACACCCTCCTCCCTCTTTGCCCAGCTCCTCTTCTCCGCAGTCTGATTCTATGAGGGGGCAGTATCCTGAGACCCGTAGCGGAAGGGGCGCTTCGGCTGGGCGTTGGACTACTTTGCCCGCTCGTAGACTTTCCAATCTCCTCCTGAGTCAGCAGCACAGGGCGCAATTCCGCTTCCCCTGTCTGCTCAACATGCCAACGGTCATAGCCACTCTCACGATTGACTTCAAAGAAGCGCCACCAGATGTGAATGCCGAGCTTTTTGACTCTCCTTCGGGGAATTTGGCAACTGATAGGCCCTATTCTCCTTCTACTGCTGGCCAGAAGCGGAAGCCGGATGAGGGCTGCTCCTCGTTGATTCCCAATTCAAATTCTGCAGAGGATGGCTTCAAGAATGGTGGTACTCTGGCCCCGTCTGACGAGAAGCAGGAGATCACTCTCATACAGGAAAATCCGAAAGCTATTGCTGCTGTGCAGGACGAGGATGCTCTAGATGCTTATGCGTGCCGCGTGGTCGAGTCTCCTCCTTCCACTCAAGGTGATTAATGGTCTCTCATCGCACTGGTTGGTTTTTGGTTGTTCGCGGTGCCAGGTTCAGTACTGGCAATTATATGATGTTTCAGTTAAGCTGGTTCTACTTCCACTGTTTTTTTGAAAGCCGGTTTCCCCTAAAAGGGCGACAGTATGTCATGTATAAGTCCGTTCATGTCTACAGATCTGTAGCTTACTGTGGTGGTTTGGTATGTTGTGTGAATGGTGTTTTTGTCCTTAGATGTCAGTCCATGCTCCATTGTTGTAACTGCCTCCTGGCATTGTATGCTGATATTTTGAACTGCCTCCTGGCATTGTATGCTGATATTTTGAACTTCAGAATTGGTTGCACCAGAATGCTCATCTTGCGAGCCAGAAACTATGAGGCTTTGGCCTCCATGTAACTGTAACTTTTTTTATATTAATAGATTAAGCGTATTCAGAAAAGAAAAAAAAGAAAAAGAAAATGAAAAGAAAAGAAGAAGAAGAAAGAAAGAAAGTAGTTGTACTCTATGTAACATCTAAAAATACAATTTAAACAATTAAAATTTATATAATCTATATATAGAGAACCAATACAAATTTATTGAGATTTAACATTGGATGACATGGATGTAATTTTTTTGGCCAATTTTTCAATGTAAAAAAAAAATTCAAAAGAAAAAAAAATGGAATATATTATATTATAAGCATATATCATAAATTATTCACATATATATTTATGAATATAGATGTCAAAAAAAGTTTGTACCCAAAAAAATTTAAATTTTTATTAGATTTGTGTTTAATATGAATTTTTTAATAAATTTGTGAATATAATTTTAATGCCCAATATAAATAGTGAATAAAAATTCACAATATTCAAATATTTAGATAGATTTCATAATTTGTAAAATAAATAAAATAAGGAAATTTTAACAAAATTATGTAATTGTTGTAAGATTTGATTTTATATGTAAAATTAATATTATTTAAATTATAAAAAAAAAGTTTTATGGAAAAAAATTGAGTAAAAAGTTTAATAGTAATGAGGCACGATTTGATTTTAGATGTAAAATTAATATTATTTATAAAATAAATAATTAGTAACTTAAAAGATAATTATTAATGGCTCAATGTAAGTGTGTTTCTAGAGCACATGATAAAAGGACTTGGTTGCACTTTCTTATAATGCCTTTAATGTTTGAGCCTTTCATTTCATTGCATTTTGCTCAATAGCATGCATCATTTCACTCACATGTCTGGTTATTACCTGGATTCCAGCACATTTAAACACATTTTCACATTCATAGAAGTGATTTTCCCTCCCATTGTTTGTTTAATGACTTTTAAGCAGAGAAAGATCTCAGTAGGAGGTAGCTCAAATGTCTTTTTGCACACCACCATCTTGAAGGATTTTTGTTCAATTTCATGCTTCATACCATGTATATGGGGTGGAGACTCCGTTATCCCACTCATGTATGCGATGTTTATACTCGTCAAGTAGGTTGGAGATTTCTATTACGAGCTCTCATCTGTTCAGGGACCAGTCTAGGAGGGTTTCATTGGAAAATCCAATAATAGTCAGTGGTTTCCTTCAATCCCATGGCCTTTACCATCTTCTTCATATTGTTATGGGTCTCCCTTAAGCCTGGGTCAAACTTGGAAAATATACTTATTCTCTAAAGGACCCAAGTGTTTAGCATATGTATTTTGGGTTTTGAATTTTTTTTTTCCAAAGCAGAAAAGCACAAAACTTCATTAAAACTTGGAAAATATACTTATTCTCTAAAGGACCCAAGTGTTTAGCATATGTATTTTGGGTTTTGAATTTTTTTTTTTCCAAGCAGAAAAGCACAAAACTTGATTAAAAATAAGAGAACTTACATAAGTCCAAACCAGAGGAAGAGAGAGACGGGTCAAGAGAGAAAGAACTAAGAAAAAGACAAAAATATCAACATGGAGCAAAAGATAAGAGACCTAACAGAACCAACAAGGAAGCAAGTCAACTGTAAGCTTAGAAGGCGAATAAAAAGGAGCCATAAGAATAGATAACCAAAAATCAGAGCACTAAGGATCCCACTTGAGATATGGATCCATCCACCATATACTCTAAAAACATTCTTCCAGGTAGAAGGGAAAATCCTCTTTTAGACGGAGGATCCGCTTCCATATTTTTCTCTTTGTGTACGTGGAGAAAAGAAATGTCGTTGAAGGAAGAAAAGAGCATAGTAATATGAGCAATCCAATGGTATAACAATGATACCTCCAGATCATTTCTCCCCAACGACCAATCACTGACTATCTTAGAATCACCCACCACCATTAAGGAATTGATAGCCAACCTTCCTTGAGAGCCAACCGAGCAGCGCTCTGTAGTAACCCCCACAACACTAGTACCTATGCCGACAATTTGTACTGCCTCCACCATTTCAAAAGAAGTGACAATCGATGTATGTTAGGGTAGATTTTAATGATTTCCCCACAACCACAGACACCAGCAATTAAGGCCCCATAAAAAAATCCCAACAGAAAAATAGACCCCAATTCTAGAAGTTGGATGGAATGCCGAGAAGGCATAGGACACCAGCGGTCGATCTCAAGGAATATCTAACTATTTTGACGCTGGCAGAATG
Source organism: Pinus albicaulis (assembly GCA_034641835.2). Taxonomy (NCBI): domain Eukaryota; kingdom Viridiplantae; phylum Streptophyta; class Pinopsida; order Pinales; family Pinaceae; genus Pinus; species Pinus albicaulis. The sequence goes on from CM076579.1 coordinate 1,242,617,429, forward strand.
ATAGTCAGGGATCCGATCCTAAAAAATGGTGGCATTCCTCGAGCCTTGAATCCCCCAAAAGACATATAAAGGGAGAGCTCGATATCGTCTAAGAAAGGAACCCTAATACATTAAGCAGCCGAAGATGGAGATCTAGAAAATTTCGATCCTAAGGTTCAACAATTATGCCACATGGTCTGAGATATCCTTCGCGAAAGTGCAGTCTATCAAAAGATGGAAGACATCTTCAGAGGAAGTATGACAAAAATGACATATTCCCGGACCTCAGAATTCGCTTTTCATCGTATTCTCCCAAGTCAATATTCGGTTGAAAACGGTCATCCATGTGAAGCACTTGATCTTCAGAGGGGCATTCCATTTCCACATGGGCACCGACCACTTGTCATAGGGACCTAGAGTGGAAGAACTTGCAATATATTAATAAAATTATCTGACAACAATGTTATCTCCAATAACATGACCTCCCCACACGAGATCATATGATCTGTCATTTAAATAAATGTCATCCTCAACAAGATTGAGCCTTTATGTCTCCCAGTCTGGTTCAAACTCTGCACTAAGACCCAATTCCTAGGAATGGGACCAGGAGAGGACATCACGCTCAAGAGGGAAAGCATTATTCAGATATGACAAACGGTTTAATACCTGCAGTGCGTTAATAAGGATTTGAATCTCTATATAGAGTCATGCTTTTTATTCTTTTGAAAATATTGAAATTCTAGGTATGCTCAAGTTTTCCTTAGCAATGTACTATATCAATATTTCAAGATTTAAAACGTACTCATCTATTTTAAGGTACAATACAAATTATTTTAAAAAAAAACTTTAAGATAACCATGCAAAATATTAATTTTATTTTAAATTTATAAATTCAAATTAAATAAAACAAAAGATTATATTAGATGTTAAATTTGGGCTTGTAGTTTTTCTTAAAATTGTTTCTACTTTGCTAAAAACTCATTTAAGGAAAAAGGTTAATATCCAAATACCCAAAGACATCTTACAAGAGTGAAAAGGGTTAACATCCAAAAACCCTAAAACATCTTACAATAGTGCAATCCTGCTCCTTTATTAACCACTAGCAATTTATTCCATGTGACATGATTTTCCTTGAATAATAATAATGAATCACTGTACATTAGCAAATGATGATAATTATTATCCCAATACATTAAAAAATAAGTTAAACTTTCTCTAACCATATAAAAAACAAAGTGATAACCTCAACACACTTAACTATATTGGATACTTGATCGGTTTATAAGAGATTTAAGAAAGTAACAAACCAAATTGGGCAAGAAGAGATTTAAGAAAGTAACAACCCCAATTAGTTGAAAAGAGATTTAAGAAAAGTGAAAGAACTATTGCTAAAAATCAACTTTATCACATTGGAACATTGAGGCAAAGTGTAGGTGAAAGCTTGAAATGGGACATTAGATCATTGGGGCAAGGTGTAGGTGAAAGCTTGCAATGGGACAATGTAATTATTAAATATTTTTTTTAATTTAAATTTGAAAATATAATATGAATTTTTATTATTTAATATATTAATAAATTTAATATTAAAAAAAACTAGAAATTAATATTTATAAAATATTTTTATTAAAATTTCAAATACAATAAAAAAAATTAAAAATATGTATTAAAAAATTAAAAATATTTGATAATTAAATCATATAGATAGAGACTTCAGGGGTATTTAAATTATATTTCGATTTACCTAAGCCTATGTCAGCGACTCTGCTCTGCTCAGCTCAGGTTCAAAATTTTGAACCGACAACCAGCTGTTACGTACACGGTACCACATTGCTTTGACAACCACATGGGAAGGTAACTCTTACTGCCCGCCGCTGGCACATGTGAACTGATCCCTCATTGCATGATCAGTCTAACTCTGTATACGCTCTTGAAAACAGTACCACGCCCTTTAAATCTACTTAAAATAAATTAGATATGCTGGCCATTGCCCACACAAGTGAAGTATTTCAAGGTAAATTTTTCAGATGGTTTAGAATTATAAGTTCGAGTTGGGTAATATATTTCAGATATTTTAAAAGTTAATTTATTTACGTAGTTATAAATACATTTTAAATACTTAAATATTATAATTTTGCTTAAAATTATAATTTTGCTTAAAATTATATAGTTTATTTTAACTTTCAAATATTAAAAACACAAAATTATTAAACAATTTATTGCTTTTTGAAAAAATAAAAATAAATATTAGTGAAAATTATAATGTGAAATATAAGTGTTACAAAAAAAATTTCAAAAAATTCTAAATAAATTTGAGTGTGTTTGAATTAATTTTTTTATGTTGGAAATGAATACCATTAAAAACTCCAAAAGCATCTAAAATCTTAAAATTTGATGACTATAATTTGAATTTCCAAAAAATTTGCTAAATTTCTCAAAATCATATTAAAATTCCCAATATTTTTCTTAAAAAAATTGTAACTAATTAAACTTAAACTTATATATATATATATATATATATATATATATATATATATATATATATATATATAAACAAAAAGAATACACTCTGCATGTGAAAGTGTACCGCTAATTATATTTATACTCGATTCACCCATAAACACATATCACTGAGTAATGTCTTCACCTCGTCCATTGTATCATAGATACATATAACAATTTGATAATCTTTATGACACTTCAATTCCGTGCGGTACTCATCAACATACCGCAGTATATTCTGTAAATCTTCTGAATCTAATAAAGAGAGAAATTTTTCTGCGTCATTTGAGTACTATAAACTCTGTGCTTATCTAAATTGCTGTTGAGGTAGTATTGATGTGAGATTGTGTTACATCAGAGGTTCACCAGAAGTTCACCAGAGGTTTGCTAAAAGGAAAAAGGGATGACATACCGTAAAAGGCATGGGAAGCCGTGAAGAAAGGTCGACAAAGCGTGAAATGCCCCAGTAGGTGCGTGTATGAATTAATGTATGGGTTTGTGTATGTGTAAGTCAGCCTGTGTTGTTGTTGTAAGCTTCAGTCAGGAAGCCCCTGCAAGAAATTGGTATCAGAGCCAAAACTGTTTGTTTGGTTCGTTAAGGTTAGTACTCAAATCTAATCTCTTTATTGAAGAATGGATTCATCAAGAAGATCAGTTTCTTTCTGCGAGATAGACAATAAAGATCAAGCTGAGCAAAATCCTCTTAGAGATATGTTTGCTAGTTCTTCTAGCCGTGTTTTAAATTTTGTTGAGTTAGAAATTGTAGAAAGTTAGCCATCTGCAAGATGGTAGTTACCAGTTATAAGTGCATCCGATGTATATTCTGATCTCAAAGCATTTCATCTGATTACTGCAACTAGAATCTCCATAAAAGAAACTGTTAGTCAAATTCAGGAGAACTCTGAATGCGTGCAATCCATTCCCCTTCTAGATCCTAAAGCCCTTCAGGCTGAAGCAAAGAGGTTAAAGACCCAGTATCTTCATTTGGGTTGTATCCAGGTTGGGATAAGTGCTCTGACACACAGAGGGTTAGAAACATTTGTGTTAACCACCGTCAGAGACTTAACATAGAATAAGTATACAGATTCCTTAATAGGAGGGACAGTAGCCCCACTGTCAAATGGGCCAGTATATTTTGACTGCTATCCAAATTTTTCAGTATATGTTTATGATGAACATATAAAGGACATTCTGCAATTATAGATCCAAACTTCTAGATTCGATATGAGGAAAAATAGGAGTAACATCTCTATTCAAACTAGAGGATGTTTCAGACACACAAATACCTTATATCCTGTTGTCCTTCATGCTCCTAGTCAGGATTCTAAAGCCAGTGTGGTTGTTCTAACAGATGCTAAAAATCAGAAGATAAAACACCAAGTCATTAAATGGGAAGATCTAAGTTTCCCTGAACACTGGGCTGTAAATAATCCCAAACCTCTCGGTATGCAGAGTATCACGTTAGCCAGTGTCCAAGAAAATAAATCCTCTGTTGTCATTTCTTTTCCCAGAAGATCTACCATTGACCACCAGAGAATTGATAACCTTTGCAAAAATTCCTCGTTGTATAAAAGCCCTGAAGTTGTTGATACTGCTTGTTCTTCACAAACCACTGTACATTGTCAACATATTGATTTGTTTGAGTTTGCCCAGTTAGTTAATTTTAATTCCATTGAAGTTATTTGTCCAAGTTGTAAATCTGCTATAAATTTAAGCCAACTTGCTGAATTAGTCATCCACTATAATCATCATCCTAGGACTGGAGAAGCCCCGCCTTCCACATCTGTCAATCCATGTCCAGACCCAAAATGTTCAGACATTCCATTTCCATATGAGTCTGATCATGTGATGATGATGCACAACCTACCTCATTAGAGAACGAAGATCCTAGGCTGAAAGAGATATTCAACAATTTGAGACCTCCTGGTATGCCCAGATATGGTATTGGATACTTGGAACAATTGAATGATTTGATTCCAAGTAGCAGATTTAAAGATATTCCTACTGATTGCAAAAAGCCATTAGTGCCTGAGGTGCACAAGTTTTTCTCAGTCATGGACAAGTGTCCAAAACATAATATAGATACCCATTGGATGAAAGCCATGCTAAATTGGGATCTAATAGCACACCCCGAGGCTAATGCTTTTGACAATAATACTAGCAGAGAAGAAAGAATAAGGCTTGCTACAAAATGGAAGGAATATATGGACTATAATAATGAATGGATATCTTTCTATTCTTGGAAGAAGATATCTAAAGCAGAAGCTGTCATGATGACAGACACAACCACACCTTCCACCACTCAACATTCATGGACTGCCCTAGATGGTAGCAAGGTTAAGACCAGCTCAACATTTCCTCCCTATAAAGGCATAATAATAGGAGAAGCACAAAGCTCTGCAAAGGCAATTCCTTTAGTGCTTAAATATGATAATGCCTTAGGCATAGATGGGAGAATCCAAAAGGCTAGTGAACAAATCAATTGGACTAATACTGCATTCAAAGGCCTAGATATGAATGTTGCCAAAGCAGCCAAAGTGAAAGAATATTTTGATAATATTCAAGTTTTAGTTTCTGATGTAAATAACAGTTTAAATCATATTCAATTTTCAACTTCTTCTATGAGAAGTTATTCCAGAGAATCCTTAGAAAAGATTGAAGCTGTTGAAGCTAAGGTTGAAAAAGAATTTCATTCAACCCAAGGATTGATAGAAAATCTTTCTGTACGGTTAGATAAAGCTCAAATAAAGATTGTTGAAAAACCAGTCCCACCCTCATTTCTTTATAATAGAAATATTCAAATTCAGCATCCTATCAAACCAATTGACAGATTTCCTCACCTTCTTCCAAGAGAAGAAGCCCAGTCCATTAAAGAAGAAGAGCCTACAGAAAAAATCAACGTAGCTTCTTTACTTAAAGAAACAGAATAAGAGTCTCCCTCAGGACCAGAAACTAGCATATTTCCAATATATGAACCATTGGAAAGTTAGTATACAAGATATCCTGCTCCTGATATAAAATGGAAAACTCCAGAAGCCTACACATTCCATCTAGATGCCTGTATAGAATGGAATGTAGACAATATGAACGTAGGCCAAATAAGACAAGTGATTGATTTGATGTTTATTTAATATAAGATGATGTGCTTAAGGGGTAAGTCTAAAGTTGAAGCCTGTAAAACTCTCATTCAATGTTTTACTGGTATTCTATCAAAATGGTGGGAAATAGAGTCATCACCAGCCCTTGTAAGAAAAATTGAAAATGAAGTATTAAAGGATGAACAAGGTGATGTTGTTCATAACCCTGATGGTACCCCTCAAAACAACATGATAGGAGCTTTGACTTCCATGATTCTAGAACACTGGTGTGGTTCAGAAATAGAGATAGCTGATAAGAATGAAACGATTCTTATGAATATAAAGTGCCATAAGCTATCACAGTATGAATACTTTCACAGAGATTGGAAGCAAAGAATCTTTTTGGTAAAAGACCCACATAATTTGCTCTGGAAACAAGTCTACCTTGCTGCACTCCCTTCTAAGTTTGTTGATCTGCTTAAACAGCATGATGCTTTCTAGTTGCCCTTTGAGTCTTATACTTGGGGAGAAATATATACCATCATTACTAAAACTATGGTTGGATTATGCACTAACATGAAGATGAACAATTCTCTGCAGAAATTGTCAAGAATGCCTGAGAGCAAATCTATTTGCCATAAATATGGTCTTTCTTTAGATGATCCTGTTATCAAAAGAAGAAAGGAAAAGAAGCAGGTAAAGAAGGCACAAAAGCAGAAAAAAGGTCATCCAACCAAGTACATCAGAAATAGAAAGAGTCATCAAAAGGCAAGAAAAGAATATTACAAATATATCCCAAAGACCCATTACTATCAGCCAGCTAACATGCACCTGTGTTCTCACAATTAGGATAAATGGGACAAGTTGACCTGTTGGTTGTGTGGCAAAATAGGTCATACTTCATCAAATTGTCCAGATGCAGCTGATTCTAGAAAGAATAGAGGAAGAAAGTCTCAAGCCGCAGCCCGCAATAAGAAAATTGTAAAAGTTGAAGCTCAAACACTATGTCGTAGATGTGGCTCCAAGAACCATAGAACTTAAAATTGTCCAAATATAGTGTTTAGAGAACAGCTCCAGTATTTTCAAGAACAAGACACCTCTAATTGAAGTTGTTGAAGCTAAGGTTGAAAAGGAATTTCATTCAACCCAAGGATTGATAGAAAAGCTTTCTGTACAGTTAGATAAAGCTCAAATAAAGACTGTTGAAAAACCAGTCCCAACCTCATTTCTTTATAAGATAAATATTCAAATTCAGCATCTTGTCAAACCAATTGACATATTTCCTCACCTTCTTCCAAGAGAAGAAGCCCAGTCTAGTAAAGAAGAAGAGCCTACAGAAAAATCAATGTAGCTTCTTTACTTAAAGAAACAGAAGAAGAGTCTCCCTTAGGACAGAAAACTAGCATATTTCCAATATATGAACCATTGGAAAGTCAGTATACAATATATCTTTATAACTTCCTCACCAATGCTCTGCTTAAGTTCAACTTTTAAACCTAGAACCATTAATTAATAGTACCCACAACTTTGCTTTCACCTACAACATGAGAAACGGCCTGTCATCGCACATTGTGAGACTTTGGCACTTGCGAATCCAACTACTAACTGCATGCATGCTGTGACCCGTAAGCACCAGAGTCTACAGATACAACTGTCTCTATCGTTTTCGTGTACACTTTTGAAAACATTACCATCGCGACACTGCCTTTGAAATTTGTAAAGAAAAACATATATATGCTTTACTGTTCACAATCTACGGTTAGAAAACTCTACACTTTTGAAAACACTACCACAGTCCCTAAATTTTGTAAAGAAAAGTAGATACATGCAAAGCATGCATACACACATTAGGCAAAGTATAATACAGTGATGAGTTTGTTTGATTTTTTTGTTTATAATTTACGGAATTTGCCTTAAATTTGGTGGCAAATGTCTAAAATTATTAGAGCATAAATATGGATTAAAGAAAAATTCGAATTGAGAATTAATTTGATTCAACAATATTAGTTTGAGAAGATTCAATATATAAAGCAACTAAGTTAAGCTTAATTGTACATGTAATAACTATGGATAATTAAAACTAATTGAAGCTAAGTGTGTTTTATGTTGTGTTACTGTGCACATGGACCACATGCAAGCACTAGAGTTAACTAACTAAGGCCGAGTGTGCACACCACATGTAAGCACTTGATTTAACTAGCTAAAAAGGAAAAGATGATTTTTTTGCTTAACGAAAATTAATTTTTAATAATTTAGCAAAAACATATGTTCTTTTATTTAGATTTTTTTTTAAAGTAAGGAGCAAGAATATAATGCTTTTATTTGTGTTGGGAGAGAAACTCTTAGTTGATCATTTAATATACTGCTGCTAGTATTAACTCTTAACCATAGTTTAATTGTTAGAAATTGCAGTTTTTTTTTGTCAATTTTGCAATCTTCAGTTTTAGTAATGAAATCTACAAAGATTTAATGGAAAGAGGTTTATTATGTTGTTGAATCCATTTATACATTCAAAAACTTATTTTTAACTAATTAAATCCACAATCTTGCTAACAATTGTATCCTCCATAGGGAAATTTTTTTTTAATTGTTAGCATGCTCCCTAATTCTCTTCCACTTGATAATAAATCGTGCCATGTGATTAATAAGATGCAAACCTATTTCACCTATTCAAAATTCTTTCATCTTCTATGGTCCCAATAAAATAACATTGACAACACTTGGATAAATAGTTTTTAATGAACAAAACACTTTTTCCCATCATGAAACCTTCACTCATGAAATCTTTTATTTCAAACATAGGATAGTAATTGGTTTGTTCTCATGGCAACATTCTTTACAAAAATCAATGAAATATCAGGTTGGTGAAAGACAAATTCTTATAATTCAAATTATACTTTTAGTTAAAAATAGAAAAGGAAAAATAAGATTATAAAATTATTTAAATTAAATTGTAGTCATAAATGTAAAACTAGCAATTGCACCACATGTTGCAAAGGAAACGCCGTAAGGTTGTAGTATAGGAAAGAATAACATATAAGAACGAAGAGGTAGTAGGCACTTTCTCTGCTCCAACTGATCATCCAAAATAAGGGGTGGAGAATTATGTTTACTAGACCTCAGATTGTAATATTTCAAAATTTGCCTACAACTATTAAATTTTGCTATTTTCACTTAAGAGCTAAATAATTGGGTGAGGAGGCCCATACATAATAAAAACATGGATAAAATCCCTCTTATGAAAGGGTATCGTCAGTGGAACTAGATTTCACACCCTCATGTGTGAAAGGAGACATTTGCAAGAAGACAAGGTCAAGTTTGACCAAGTCAAACAGCGCAGAGGTAGAAGGTGGAGAGCATCTTGTGGGATAGCGCAGTGAAAGAGGAGGGAAGTTTCCTTGATGGAGGAAAACCTAAAGAGTGGGACCCATGGAGAGGGAGATCTGATTTGTTTAAAAGGAGGGCAAGGCAGCCATTGTTTCTCATGCATATGATTATTGATCTCTTGTCTATTTAGACTATTTGCAGTCTCAAGTTGTTTAGCTGAGTTGCAATGTTGTTTAGCACGAGGGATTCCTGTTTAGGATTCCTTCTCCTTCTTGAGAGGCCTCTTGAGGGATTTCACTTCATTTCTCCACATCCAGGCTCAAGTCCAAAGCCACTTCCTTCAGCTACAATGTTATTTTTGCTCAAGTGTAACGTTGTGTTGCAAGGTGTTGCAGTGGAGGTTCCACAACACCATTCCTTGGCTTGTTTTTCAGAGGAGGCAGCCTTATTTCCTTTGGGAGATCAGTAAGGAAGGATTAAAAGCTCATTTCAGATCTTGGCACTTGGCCAACACTTTCTATTCCACCTACAGCGCAGTTTCCCTCTTAGACTGTGTTATTTTCAGAGTGCACTTTCAGTGAGGGTTTGCAGTGTTGATTGGAGGGTGAGATCTTCAGTGATAGGATCAACCTTTCACTTGGAAGATCCATTGGAGGAGGAATTTTCATTAGATGCAGCATCTTCAGGCTTCTCCATCCAGCTCCATTTTCTGAGTTGCAGCTGCTACCCTGCAAGTCCGGCATTTTGGCCATTTTGTATATTTCAGCCAATCCTTCTAAGGATTGTTGTATTATTGTTTTCAGGGGTTGAGAGCTTGATCCCCGACATTTATTGAGCCCTAAATTGTATATATTTCTGTTATTATTTAGTGTGATGCAGTACCTCTTATAAACTGCATCCTCTTAGCGTGCATAAATTCATGTGTAGCAATGTTTAGCTATTTTCATGTACATGTCCCTTTGAGGCTGCATCACTTTGCTTGAGTGACTCTTTCCTCAAGGATTTGTATAATGTTACTGCTATAATATAGATTTGTTGGCTATTTGCTTCTTCATGAGCCCAGGCTTATTAAAATAACGTTGATATTCCATTATATGTTCATACATTGTTGCAGTCCCTTCATCAGGCACTTTCTGAAGAAAACTAGGTGTGGGAGATCTGTTTAACCCACCTAGAGGGATTTATTTTGAGCCTCCTCCTGGATTTCGGTCTTAGATACATTAATCTAAGGGTCCAGGTCTTGGTTTCAAATCTTGTAGCAGCCATTCCTAGAAAATGCATTTTCCATTCATGCCTTGCTGACAGTTCCCATTTTGGGATATTACACAGATCAAAATATTCATTTTGGGTAATTCATGTAGAACAAATTCTTTGTTATTAATTGCATGTAAGATATGTTTTTGATAATGGATGGGATAGTTTGGCCAAAGTACTCAAGACCTCTATATGTCGAAATATGCATGTTTATTTTTTTTCTCCATGAAGGATGCACTTGGTTTTTACACTAGTAAAAAATGATGAAATTAATGACTAGGTGACTAAAAATGTTAGTCACCACAATTATTTCAAGTGAATTACTACTAAATTTGAGCAATTTTAAGTGACCAAACTAAAAATGACTAACTTAAATGACTAATTTAGTCTTGGAATAAAATACACGACTAGATAATAAGTGACTAACCTAAATGACTAATTTAGTCTAGGGATAAAATATATGACTAGATAATAAGTGACTAAACTAAAAACGACTAACGTAAATGACTAATTTAGTCTAGGATTAAAATAAATGACTAGATAATAAGTGACAAAATTAATAATGATTAATGTAAATGACTATTATAGTCCAAGAATAAGAATATGGCCAAATAACAAGTAAACAAGTATATGAATTAGTCATTTATGTCAGTTGTTAGTCATCAGTATTTTTCACTTGTTGGTGATGACTAGTTGTAACAGTCAAGTTTTCTAGCAGCTGATCTAAAAAATTGTCAAATTTGCCAGCTGGAAAACACCCATAAAATTTTTTGCCCTCTTACCTCTCATTCCGCCCATGACAAGATGAAACCTCATTATCGAGCCCTATCTAGCCTCAACCATACTAGCTTGTCCATCAGCTCCAAATAAAACAATCCAAATATGTCCAAAGAAGTCTCCCCTAAGTTAGGTAGTGGTGCTTTAGGCATTTCTCCCTTGGAAAACTATCCTAAAGCCAAAGAACCTCCATCTGTTACAAACCAGTCATAACATACCTTCCCATTCTGCAAATAAAGTTGGTTACAACCCTAGGTCGCGCCACTCATAAACCCTCAAGTCTCAGTAATACATGTACCATAGGTCAAACTGATTTTAGGTGGTGTTACAGTGTTTCAATGGATCTTTCAAGAACAGAAGTATACCAACATTCCCAGAAGACATTATTTTGTTTCACATGAGAAGACAGCTACTTCTCAATGTGATTTTGAGCCTGGGATGCAGCTACAGGGTAGAGAGTGGTTTCATTAAGCTCCTGCGATCATAGTCAAAGGTTAGTAAATTATGAATGACAAGAAACGCTTTGCAAATACTAACCAAACTGCTTATGATGCCTAAAGAAGCACATAGACATTTGAAAATCAAAATTACATGTCTCAGAGAAGTGCTCAACTTAACTATTATCAATTTTTCATTCTTCATTGGCTCAAGCATGAAAAGACAGTGAAAGGAAAAATAAAAATGTTAAAGGCTAATGAGATGGCATGATTGAAAAACCTCCTTCATCTATAAGCAGAGGGCCAATGGATAAAGTTTGATTTTAAGAATATGCACTGACTAAAGGACATTTTTTGGGTACAGTGAGACAACAAGTGAAGGTCTCTGCATGAAAATGATGATTAAAGGCAGAGGTAAAGCAGTGGGCTTTAAAATTGGTTTGCATGAGTTTCACTATCATTGAGTTACAATATGAAGCTAATGGGTTGATCATCAATGAAGAAATATTATTGAGCAGATGGCCAAAGGAGTCAAAAGGTCTTGGTCTCAAACTGACCTCTGCCATCAAGTATAAAGAAACCACTATCAGTATGTTCGTCAAAAATTCTTCAGTTGGTTAAGACAGAGGTTGAAAAGAAACCAGGCATCTGCCAAAAAATAGGCCTCCTTCATAAGCAAAGTAAAGGGGCTCGCCATTGTTTGAAGATGAAAATAAATCATGGCATATGGCAAGGATTTCAAAAGGGACTGCTCTCAAAAGGGGTGAGATGAATGAAAACTCATGTTTTTGTAGACCTCCTTCATAGAAGAACAAAGGGACAGGCTTCCCTTCTTCACTTTTCAACTCTAATACATCATCCCCTGTTTTATTTTTACCCACAGTCAAAGGAGAAGCTCAAACAGCACCTGCCAGCTCAGTCAGTTTCACAATAGGGCATGACTACCTCCAAAGCATCAAGAGAAAACACTATCAGTTTAGGTTTCAAAAGGGTGAAGCTACCTCCTTCAAAGTGTCAAAGAAAACCTCACACAACACAAGGTGTCTTTCTATAGGTGTCCTTTTTTGTAAATAAGAAAAACAAATAAGTGATGATGATATTCAAAGGTGCTGCTCTTTCTATTCATAAAGACCTTTTTCAACTGATCAAAAGTGACAGCAGATGAGCAATACAAAGACAAGAGGTGGAAAAGGGATATTGAAATTATAGTTAAGATTTTTCCCCAGTAAAAAGACAGTATTACTCAAAAGGCACATCTACAGTCCTTCATGTGGCTCAGAGCAGATTTTCCTTCCACAGTGCAGATATCAAAAAGGAAAACAATTTTTCATTCCTTAGTGAGAAACAGTGAAAGTTTTTAATTTTTCAAAAAAGGGTTGATTTACTTCAAAAGGGTCTTATAAAGGAAATGATCATTGCCACTATGTCTTTGTTTAAACAAAAAGGAGTCTTAGTTATGTTTTCAAAATATATGAGCTTCATGTTTTGGTTTTAATCCAAAGGCCTTTCAAACATTTTCAAAACTTCATTAAGCACTTCAAAGAGTTTTTGATTTTTTCAAATACAAGGGTAGATTGACCATTGCAAGCCATTTGACATTCTCAAAACACAAGAAATTCTCTCCTCTTGCTATTCATGAGACCGAAGAAGAAGTGTTCGGGCAAATTCACAGAATTTTCGGGCTTGGAGACTACGCGACGCGCTTGTAGAAACGTGCGGCGCGTTCAGGTGAAAGTTTACCAAAGGGTTACACTGTTGCGCGGTGCGCCTGTAGCAGCGCGCGGCGCGCCTATAGGCGCCGGTCATGACTGCCCGTCAGTGACCCGAACCCTTTCTATTGCGTGGCGCGCCTGTAGGCGCCAGTCACGACTGCCCGTCAGTGACTCGACACCTTTCTATTGCGCGGCGCCTTCCCTATTGAACGTGCCGCGCATGTTTCACACGATCCAAATGCCTCCAACAAGCTTTGAAAGCGGCTCAAACTCCTCAAACAACGGATGCCATCGATCTTCGAGGTATTTTATGTGCCTCCTTGGTATTTTCAAATTTCTAAAAGGGTGATCAATGCTACGTTTTTCAAAGACTAAATGATGGTAAAAAAAAATTGAAACTCTTGGTATAAATCAAGGTGTGTTGGGGCGAAAAGGTTTGAAGAATATTGTTACAGTTAGTTGAAAGTGAAGTGGTCATTTTTTATGTCAAAGGCCTAAACACTGCCCTTAGAACAGTGCTAAAACATAAACTTACAAGTCAAAATACACACAGTAGTGAAGGATTTGTCAAATTATGAAAGTAACCTTACTATGATAAAACAAAGCTAAACTCTGGCAGCTGTATGCATTGGTGAAAATAGTGGTAAGGAGGGTTGAAACTTTTGTTTAAGGTCCAAATTGCTATGGTTGTCATTTCCCGACATTGACATAGTGAAAGTGGTGGGTTTATGATGATGTCAAAAGGCCTAAAAACTGCTCTCAATACAGTGCTAAAAGCATAAAACAACAAGTCATAATTACACACAGTAGTGGAGGTTTGTAAAATTGTTGGAGGTGCCTAAACTGTGATAGGGAAAAACTATAAACTCTGTCAGCTATATTGTAGTGGTGAAAGCAATGGTAAGAAGGTTGGAACTTTTGTTTAAAGTCCGAGTAACAACAGTTATTATACATAAATTTCTTTGTCATTTTCAAAAGTCCTCTCTGTGTAGTGAAAAGAAAAATCAGTGCTGCCTTTTTGTCCATAAAACAGACTTTAGTGAGTGAAGCTGTCATTGCAATTTGAAGGTTGTTGTAAAACTCTGTGTGAGAAACAGTGAAGTGCAAAGAGAGTGTTTTGATTGGGAGGAGTATTTTTCCTCTGTCTAAATACTAGGTTGCCTTGCTTACACCAAAACACCAAGAGCTCTGTGACCTTACCCAAACACAGAAATCACTTGACTGTGTATCCCTTTTATTTGACTGTGAGCTTGTTATTAAACTGTTTGTTGACTAGCATAAAAAGGGAGAAAAACAATGTTTTGGGAGGAGCAGAGTCTTGATATCACAGAAACATTTCACACATCATTTGAGGCAAATTTGCCTTGATCAAACAGTGGTTGACAAAGAAGACAGAGTTGTGTTTGAGAGAACATTTCAAAAAACCATTTGAGGCAGTTTAGTTTTGCAGATAGCATCCAGAACAAGATGCCTCCCACGCAGGATAGTAGGAGTGGATTGCATAAGAGATTTGAGCCTATTTCCACTGAAGAAGTGAATGCCCACCCATCAGTCTTGTTCAATTTCCATGAGGTCAGGTGTTTATATTTTTTTCAAAGGGTGCAAGAGGTGAAGAGCTTTTCTCCTTTGACACACCTTTGCGCTTTGAGGTTTCGAGGCAAGCATTTCCAGCTAGCAGGCCTTGACTTCAAATTCTCTCCAAGGTCCATCTCCAAGGCCACTAAAATCCCCTATATTGGGGAAAAGTGGTTTAAACAAAGCCATTTGGACTCAGAAGATTACAAGCCCTTTCTAAAGCCTGAGCATAGAGATTCATGTCCTTTTATTTTCCCTTTCTCATATCTTTTGGCCAGCTACGCCGCCCTCATGAAGATCATCATGAAATACTTCACTTGTGAGGTAATATTCTCTCGAGTTTATGCATATCACATTCGACTACTCATGCATTTCACTAGGGCCAGATTGCTAAATATTCCTTTCTTTTTACACAGGAGCATTGAGAAAATGGCCTCCACTGTTCAAAAGAAGCCTCCTTCACAACAAATAGCCTGCCTCTTCCATCACTCTCTCATCAAAGTCATCATTCTTCATCAAATTGAAAAGAGGGAGGCCTCTTGGGATACTTTCATCACTCATCCGGATTTCTCCATTGTCCCTCCAGTCCATACATCCCCTACACCTCCTACTCATCATCCCTCGCCTTCTTCTAGCAGACCTATTCCCAAAGAGCTCAAGTTTACCACAGAACAAATGAAAGAGCCTGAAGAAGAGGAAGAAGGACATGAGGAGGAAGAAGGATATGAGCAGCAGGAAAGTGATGATGAACAACAGCAAGGGGAGGAAGAAGAAAGTGTTGAACAGCAACATCACAGTGATGATGAGCAGCAACAAGGGAATGAAGAAAAGAAACACAGTGAGGGTGAGCAGACTTTTGATGACACATCAGACTTATGATGAGGGTGAGCAGCCTTATGATGACACACAACAACCAAAAGAGACTGAACAACAGCATCACAGTGAGGAGGAACAGGAGTAACATGAAGATGTTGAACAAAGGTATGAAAGTGATGAACAGGGGCAGCCAAAAGATGACACACAGCAGCTACAACAGCATGAGCAGAGGTAGCCTCGGGGCGAAGAACAACAACCTCTTCAAGAGGAACAACAGACTCAAGAAGAAAAGGGGCAACAGGATAAAAATTTGTAGCACAGTGAGGAGGACAACCCTCAAAAGGAGATGTGAAAAGACAGCCTAGACATCCTTGAAGAGAGCCAAGACATTGGCAAAAATGAAGGGCAAAGTGGCAAGGGTAAAGAGCCCACATTAGGGGAATTTTGAGGTCTAAAATGGGCCTCATAAGAAAAATGTACAACAAAAATAAGCTTTATAACAACCAATAGGATTCAAGATGATGATGTCATCCATAATGGATGATTCACCATTTTTGGAGTAAAAAAGTAAAAACATTAAAAAATAATAAAATAATAAAACTACTTTTTCAACCCGTATTTTAAACTTATCTCCCAAAATTTTTACTCAAATTTTGAGCGGGAGTACTCGTTGGATGCGGAATTTAATTCCTCATCCAAGGAGTACCCATGTTGCATACTTTCGATGAACTCTTCTACATGAAAAATGAGAAATACATAAAAAACGTAATTGTAATCAATTTTTTTATGTATTTCTCATTTTTCGTGTAGTAGGATCCATCAAAAGTATGCAACATGTGTACTCCTTGGATGGGGAATTAAATTCCACATCCAACAAGTACTCCCACTCGAAATTTGAGTAAAAACTTTGGGAGGTAAGTTGAAAATATGAATTGAAAAAGTAGTTTTTTCATTTTTCACTCTAAAATTTGATGATGTCATCAAATCTTATTAGATTTTTTCCACTATTATTTTATAATTTCCTTAGGAGGCCCATTTTAGACCTCAAAATTCCCCTAATGTGGAGCATGTGCTAGCTGCCTCTCCGAGGCAAGGGGCCATGCTCTCTTCTCCGAAAGTGGCCAAGCCCCAGACAGCAAAGAAAAGGGTGCCTAGAGTTGTAACTCCAAATGTGACAAGGGCCCTCCGAAGTAAGGGAAAATTGCCAAAGAAGCCCATGTTCGAATTGCCTAAGAGGAAGAGTACTAGAAAAGCCACCCAAGGCAAAGGGAAGGGCAAGGAAGAAAGAAGTCATGAACCGGAAAAGGAATTCGACATCATCCAAATCCAAAGCGATGATAGTGATAATGAAGCCCCGATCCTAGAAAATATCTTGATCCATAGAGAAAGCAAAATTGATTCCTTGAAGGATGATCTTCATAGAGCTAGGAATTTCAATCAATTTTTGCAAATCCAAAAGAAGCAGATGAGTGTCCATATGGCTGTTTATGAAACACGGGAAATCAAATACAAGAAGGAGGCCTCCAAAGCACAAGTGAGGTTGGAAGAAATCATGGGTGAGTTCGATGAAAGTGAAGGCGAAGTTTAGCCTAGGCGAAAGAGGCCAAGAACCATGGGGCTAAAAAGGGCCCTTGAGAAACAAAAAGAAGAGGAAAATGCCCTTCTCCAATCTACCCCTCTCACTGCATAGTTCGAACAAGAGATAGAGCACAATTGCGAAGCATGGCTTGAGAGAGTTAATGATCACTTGGAGAAGAAATTGGAGAGGGAAATAGGGACTTATACCTTCAACGGAGGATGACAGGGCATTATAAAAAGCTAAATCAGTTTGCCCGGCGGAAGTTGAAGGCTGCTCAAGAAAAACTCAAGGAGGCCAAAGGGAAGCGCGCGGCACAAAAATTGAGGAAATACACCTCAAGACTCCAAATATTCGCCTCTGCTTCACAACATGTTGCTGAAAACCCTTGAGGGTCATACTCGCCAAGTTTGGGCGAAATTCGACATATTTTGGTTTTTTGTCATT
This sequence comes from Pinus albicaulis, assembly GCA_034641835.2. Taxonomy (NCBI): domain Eukaryota; kingdom Viridiplantae; phylum Streptophyta; class Pinopsida; order Pinales; family Pinaceae; genus Pinus; species Pinus albicaulis. The sequence continues at coordinate 1,242,634,905 of CM076579.1, forward strand.
TTTGGGTTTTTGGCCAAAACTCATGGGCATCACCATTTCAGTTTGGGGCATCATCAAAGGATGAGAATGGTATCATTGGATGCCATAATTTCATGAGCACATACTCAGCGATTTTCAGGACATTTGAAGATCATTTTCTCCCCCGAAATGGCGAAAAATGCTCGCTTTTTCTACACTCTGCCCGGTCTATCAGTAAGGCTTATTTTTTGGGTTTTTTCACACAGGCCTATTTTTGGAGGACTTCCAGTGGTCAATTGGGAGAAAAATAAACATTTTCAGAAAGTAGACACTCAGAACTTTCCAACGAGCTATCATGAGCCTCATTTCGACATCGGGAATGATTCCAAAAGTTGTCGACAAGTCAAGGGACCTTTTGCTGATGTATTTTTTGAGTATTTTTGTAAAAATTGAACCTTTCAAAACTGCTTTTTCTTCATGTGCGTTTAGCTATTTTTGTACATGAGAAGTTATGAAAAGTCAATTTATTTCCCTCTTTTAGCATTTTTTAGATATTTTATGAGATATTTTGTACCTTGGGCTTTACAAGGCCTCAAGGACAAAATAAGATATTTTGGATAGGCCAATGAGATTGCAAGTTGAACTAAGAGGTTTTCCTCACTTTGGCCTATATATGTTAAAGGATTTCATTGTAAACAGAGGCTTAAATTGATGAATAGAAGCAATATATGGTCATATAAGCTTTGGAAGAAATAATTGTCTCATGCTTTTGGATAGTCTCTTGGATGTTCTTGGATGATGAAAGAGGATTGTTGTTGGATTCCATGACTTGGTAGAATGGTATAGTGTCTCTCTCTTTGTTTTGTTTCCTAGTTTTCATTTATAAATCCATGTTTTTGCTTGCTATAGGACAGTAAAGAACAAATTTTAGACATGCCCTTGGAAGCACCTCAAATTTCCTGTTTCTTCATAGCTTCCATGTTTTCTTCATTCTTAGTCACATTAAATAATTCTTGATTTCTCTTTAATAACTTAAGGATATTGTTTCTTGTTTCATTCATGGTTTTATGCATGCTAAGTATGATTTACAGTATGCCCTGCTTACTCATGGCTAGCCATACCTCCATCCATGAAATTTCTCTTTGACTGATCTTGCCCTTTGCCTAAGACTATGCAATCTTGTTTTCAAAGTGCCCAATAACTTGAAGTACTGTGTTTAGGCATTCCGACATAGTGATTTGAGTTGTTTGTCTGTCTTAAGTGTATTTCCCCAAATTCTGATAGCCATTTCCCAAATTTAGAGAGTTATATATCTCTATGCATGGCTTGAATGTTTATTTCTATGTATTGATTAGCTTATGGTTACATTTCTCATGATTAATGGTTTGCCATACCATGTTTATGTCAGCTATTAAACTAGTTATGCTTGAAATCCTTTGTTGTTCACAAACTTGATATCAATCTTACTCCATTTTGCCCAAAGATCCTTTCTACCTCGAATCAAATTCACCCTTCAACAACCTTGTATCACCATCTGATAGCTTTCTTGACCTCTTCGACCCCATAGCCCAGTTGATCTGACATCTTTTTACCTATCTTATATCTTTGATCAGTTTCATCCCTCACAACCTAAAAACCAAAACCAAAAAACCTACTTCATAACTAGCCTAAAATCAGAACACAATAAGCAAACACACATATATCCCTTACACAAATAGAGATAGCCCTCTCTGAGTCTAGGAAGGCTAGGTCCTTGGGCTCCAAAGACTGGTTTGATGTTACACTGTCATTTGGTTTGCCAATCAGCCAAATCATGGAACACTAACATCAGTAATTTTTAATTCTGTCACTCCATAAATGGAAAATTGCAATTTTGGTACCGAAGTGTTACATTTCATTATAGGTGTCTCTGAATCCATTTGAACTGTTAAAATTTAGAGACAAAGGGGTATCTGAATTTACAGTGTTAAAATTATGAATACCCTTTTGTCTCTAAAGTTTAACACTGCAGATGGATTCATCTACAATTAACATAATTGCATGTATCATCTATTAATTTTACACTAATACCTTCATTATAATTTTAGTAAAGGTAATATTTAGATAGTCAAATTAATATTTATATTTAGATTTAATATTCGGCCATAAAGTTTAATTTTTAAACTTCGTTGATTTATGTTAAAATTGTGAGTTGTTTAAATCTAAGGTTAAATGTTCATATTTACATTTAACAAATAGAAAAATGTAACATTTCTTATGTTAAACGTGTGAGTTCATTTAAATCTAGTATTAAATTGTCATATTTACATTTGATAAATACTAAATAGATAAACCTAAAATATATATTTATAGACCTGTCTAGTAAATAGGTATGAACCTTTATTAATTTAAGTATGAACCTTAATTAATTTTTTAATGATGTATGAACCTTTGTTTTTTTGTAAGTCAATGTTCTATTCATGTAGGAAAAAAGGAGTACATATAGTCGCTTACAAAACAAGTGGTCTTAGCCCGACTGGGTTTGTTGACAAAAATTTGCACCAGATGCAAAAAAATACAAATGAGAGACTAGGGACATTGTCCATAAACGATTGGGCCAGAGGCACCAAAACACATATAAAACATAAAGAACACCAAATAGCATACAACATATATGACGTGTAAGCAGCCACATCACTCCAACTATATATAGATACAACATCACTCGAGCTATATATGAATAGATAGACAGTCACCCATCCAAATGTGTGAAGCGATAACCCAAGTTCTCTAAATCAATTCTCCTCGTTACCTCGGCTTCTCTACTACGCTAATTCATTTTTTCGGTAGTTGGTTGGAATTGTTGTTGTTTTAGTGGTTTTTTTCTTTTTACCTCATTTGTCCAACAATTGAGAAACCCTCTAACGATCACATTATCATCATAATTATAAGTGGGTATCTGCTTTCCTCTAATGATCATTTTCACACAAACTCAATTAGTGTTTGTTTGTTGAACTATGACATTCACAACCCAGGTTTGAATCTCACCTCCCTTTGGCAGCTTGTAAACATGGAGTCCTTCGAGCCAATGATGAAGAAATCTCGCGGTTATGACACAAATGGTGCTAATTGTATGCCCTGGAACTCATCCTCGTCCGTTGGAAACATGAATATGAATCCTAGCATGAATATCAGTTCTAGTGTTAATTATCACTCTGCACCTAACCCTAACCAGGTTCATGGGTTTAATCCCAATGCAGCAGGGGCTAACCCTAAACCTAACCCCACCCTCAACCCGGGGCTAACGATGTTATTCTAGGGCCGCACCAAGGAGGATACCCACCTGCGATGGGTGGAGGGCCATACAGAGGAGGCTCAGGAGGGTCATATGGAGGGGGCCCATATGAAAATGGGAACCATTCCACCCATTTTGAAGGGTTAGGGTTTCAACGGCAACATCAGCGGGGAAGTAATGTGGTGGATCTCGAGTGCAAGCGTTATAAAACTGACGAGGGTTGTCCTTATGGCCTCAGTTGCCGCTACAAACACGACCCTATATGTATGCATTATTTCTCCTTCACAATCCATCCCTTCAGTCTATTATGTATTAATTTGATTGATTTAGGGGTTTATTATTTTTTTGTTCTTTTGTGTGGGAACAATCTATTAACATGAAGTGGATACCATAAACACACCTGGACATATTGAGCTGCATTTCATAACATGCACTTCGTTTGGGTCAGGTCCCAGATTCAAGAAATATCTATTTTACTTCACAAATGAGAGACTTGACACAACCATCGTTCTCTTTATTTTTAACATCCCATTTGAGTAGGGCATATACTACAAGAAACATGGAACCACCTGTAGATGGGGTTACAATATTTTGACCTCACCAATGAACCAAAGTCTCATTGGCACTAGTTCTAAGATTAAATACTCTATTATGCAGAAATTCTTGTTTTCCCAAAACTTTGCATATGTTTTGGTCGTAAGTTACATAAACCTCCTCTCTCTGCTATTTTTGTGTTAAGTTGTGTACCAATGGACCTTTGAGGTTTAACATTATCTATATGCACAAACACATATGTATTATTTTGTTTTATTTGAACGTCCTTTTGAAACCAACCAGTGTTATATATGATCTCTTTTTCTTCTTAATTTTAAAATTGTGAATTCAAATTGGTCAGAATTAAAAATAAATAAATAAATAAATAATTAAAAAAAAAAAAAATTGGGGAACTTTCTTGTTAAAGTCATAGATAATGTAATCCAAAGTATCATGTAAACTTTGGAAAATAACCCCTAAACCCTAAAATTCTTAACTGCTAAATCCCCTAACCCCATAAACCTCTAAACCCCTAACTCATTTAACCCCCTAAACCCTAAACCTCTAAACCCTTAACCCCTAACCCCTTAAACCCTAATTCCCAACCCCTAACCAATTTAACCCCCTAAAACCCTAACCTATTTAACCCCCTAAACCCTAACCCCTAACCCCTAACCCCTAAAATCCTTAACTACTAAATCCCCTAACCCCTTAAACCTCTAAACCAACCCTAACCCATTTAACCCCCTAAACCCTAAACCTCTAACCCCTAAACCCCTAACCCCTTAAACCCTAATTCCCAACCCCTAACCCATTTAACTCCCTAAACCTCTAACCCCTTAACCCATAACCCCTTAAACCCTAATTCTCAACCCCTAACCCATTTAACCCCCTAAACCCTAAACCTCTAAACCCTTAACCCCTAACCCCTTAAACAATAATTCCCAACCCCTAACCCATTTAATGCCATAAACCTCTAAACCCCTAACCCATTTAACCCTTAAATCCTAAACTTCTAAACTCTTAACCCCTAACCCCTAAACCCTTAACCCCTAACACATTTAACCCCCTAAACCCCTGAACCCCTAACCCATTTAACCCCCTAAATCCTAAACCTCTAAATCCTTAACCCCTAACCCCCTAAAAACCTAACCCATTTAACCCCCTAAACCCTAACCCCAATAACCCCTAACCCCTAAAATCCTTAACTGCTAAATCCCCTAACCCATTTAACCCCCTAAACCCTAAACCTCTAACCCCTTAACCATTAAACCCTAATTCCAAACCCATAACCCATTTAACCCCCTATACCCCTAAACCCCTAACCCATTTAACCCCCCAAATCCTAAACCTCTAAACCACTAACCCATTTAACCCCTGAATCCTAAACCTCTAAACCCTTAACCCCTAACCCATTTAACCCCCTAAACCCTAACCCCATTAACCCCTAACCCCTAACCTCTAAAATCCTTAACTGCTAAATCCCCTAACCCCCTAAACCTCTAAACCCCTAAACCCTTAACCTCTAACCCCTTAACCCCTAACCCCTAACCCCTAAAATCCTTAACTGCTAAATCCCCTAAGCCTATAAACCTCTAAACCCCTAACTCATTTAACCCCCTAAACCCTAAACCTCTAACCCTTAAACCCTAATTCCCAACCCCTAACCCATTTAACCCCCTAAACCCCTAAAACCCTAACCCATTTAACCCCCTAAACCATAACCCCATTAACCCCTAACAACCCCTAACCCCTAAAATCCTTAACTACTAAATCCCCTAACCCCCTAAACCTCTAACCCATTTAACCCCCTAAACCCTAATTCCCACCCCCTAGTCCATTTAACCCCTAAACGCTAAACCTCTAAACCCTTAACCCCTAACCCCTTAAACCCTAATTCCCAACCCCTAACCCATTTAACCCCCTAAACCCCTAAAACCCTAACCCATTTAACCCCCTAAACCCTAAACCTTTAACCCCTTAAACCCCTAAACCACTAACACCTAAACCCCTAACCCTTTAACGCCTAAACCCGTAAATTGTTAACCCATAACCCATTAACCCCTAACCCCTAAAATCCTTAACTGTTAAATCCCCTAACCCCTAAGCCCCTAATCCCTAATCCTTTAACCACTAACTCATTATTCACTAAACCCTAACCGTGCCTAAATCCCCTAACCCCTAAGCCCCCAATCCCTAATCCCTTAACCACTAACTTATTATTCCCATAACCCCTAAATGCGCCTAAATCCCCTAACCCCTAACCCCTTAACCACTAACTCATTATTCCCCTAACCCCAATCCCTAATCCTTTAACCACTATAACTCATTATTCCCCTAACCCCTAAATGTGCCTAAATCCCCTAACCCCTAATCCCCCAATCCCTAACTCCTTAACAACTAACTCATTATTCCCTAACCCCTAAACCCTAAGACCCTATTCCCCTAACCTCTGAGCCCCTAATCCCTAATCCCTTAACCACTAACTATTTATTCCCCTAACCCTTATAACAATCCTTAAAACCCATTGGGATTAGCCATTCCAAACAATAGGAGGTCTAGTTGGGACTTACGATCGGGTTAATTCCCCCTTAGTTACATGGTGGAATACCATGAGAAAAACCATGGGTTGGAAAAACAACCCAAAAACATCTCTTAAATTTACTATTTTATCTCAATTTTATTTTAATAATTAATTAATTAATTTCTTTAAAGACACTTTTGGATAAATCACATAAATTTTTTAAGGTCGCCTTAGAACCACTCATTATGTAGTTCATCGTTAATGTTTTTAAAATAAATTTATTAGAATGAAATTAAATTAATTTTTGAAACTTCATTTTAAATCAATTGTTGAACTTACAAGGAATACCACTCATTATGTGGTTCATCATAAATGTTTTTAAAATAAATTTATTAGAATGAAATTGAATTGATTTTTGAAACTTCTTTTTAAATCAATTGTTGAAATGAGTGTCTCCCACCCAAAACAAAGTGATTTGTTTTGGTCATCTTCGGCTGCTTTTTTTTTACCAACAACTAAGAAGCTCTCAAATTGAAATAGAGAGATAAGGAGCAACAGCCGAAGCCTCTTTCCCACCGGGATCATCTCAGGCTACTTTTTTTTTACTAGCAACTAAGTAGCTCTCAGATTGAAAAGGAGAGATAGGGAGCAGCAGTTGAAGCCTCTTTCCCACCTGGATTTTTACTTCAGCATGTAAGATCTGCTTCGAAATCACACCAGGGAAAACAACCACAGTAACTGTTTCGTTACAAGGTGGACTAGCTGTCATATTCACCAGTTTTGATTTGCTTGTAAGATCTTTTTGGTTTATGTCAATGAAGGAGATTGAATCATTGGGTTTCTATATTTTCTATATCGATAATATAAAAGGTCAAGAGGAAAAATGGCCCTTTCTCCAGCTCAGAAAATAGGGAGGATTCATCGGTTAGGCATTGGTAGCTGTAGAAAGAATGGTCATCAAACTCTGTTGGTTAAGAAAACTGCACACATCTTCACGATCATCCTTCAACTCCCCTCGCAAAGAAGAAGCTTTCCTTGCATAGAAATGAAATTCTTAATAATCGGAGAGTTCAAGAGAAGAACACCTTGAAGAACGGCAATGTTATTGCAAGCACTGTAACCAGCGACAATGAAGTAAAGGCCGAGGAAAAAAGGAGCCCATTTAAGGCAACTCATGGCACAAAATGTAGTGAGGGTGAAATTACACTTCTCTGCAATTATCGAGGTATTCTCTTCCATGAGTTGAGGAGATCAGCCCAAGAAAAGGCCAAGCCTTTTAACCCAACCCACGCAATCGACTTGCAGGTCCTCATAGGTAAGAAACATTATTCAGATCTTTCTCTCTACAAACGGCCCACCACAGAAAAATCCAGAGCAAAACCCATCAAACAAAGCTTCCTTGCTCAAATCTTCATTCAAAAAAGCAAACCCATTTGCTTGAAGTTTATTGAGAAATTTCCAACGGGAAACAAAGACATCCCGGGGGTTGCGAACAATGTAAACAATCTTGAAAGCAGAAGACCTCACGGGAGGAGCCAACAAATGGAATGGTGAATGGGTGTGCAGCAGAGCAGATTTAAATATCGTACTATTGATGGTCAGATGTAGAAATCAACATAAATTTTTCCATGGTGGGTTTCCATTTTTTGCCTGAACAAGCTTGTCAATCTTTCCTGATTACACATGTTTTCTTGACTCTCTCTTTTTCTTTATATATATATATATATATGCTTGTTCAGAGATAAAAGGTTGAAATGCTTATTTAAGGCTTCTTTAATCTACTCAAATTCATAGTAATTCTAAGCACGTTGATAATCTAACAGATATGGAGAAAAATTAATCTACTCAAATTCATACTAATTCCACGCACGCTGATAATCTGACAGATATGGAGACAAAGTTGAAGAGGCTGCTAAATCTGAGGAGTGGAAGTGTCCAAAGTGAAGAGGTATCTGCAATTGCTGTATTTCCATGTAAACTTGGATATAGAAATGCACCTAGGAAAAAACATGCTAATTGTAATGTTGCTTTTTATAACTCAAAATTTAAATCAGGTTTTGATAGGAAACATTTTATGATATTTCTAGAAATAAAGTTGTTGAATTCATTATTGTAGGAAAAAACAAGGTCGTGCTCCTACTGGAATTGTTGTCCATGCGGCTAAGGCTACAGGCTTTGCTTCTGTTGCTTATTTACTCAAGTGTCAAGGTTTTTCTGAGCTAAATTTGAATTCTGCCTTAAGGGAAGCCAATGCAGTTGATTGCAGGTATAGAATTTTTGTCAAATGATGTTGAATCACCATTGCAGTTTCTAGAATTTTTCTTAGCATTTGAACAAGTATGTACTTTCTTACCTGAAATGTGTTTTAAGTTCATATCTAGGTTCAAACTGAAAATTTTGCACCATGGATATTTTATTTTACATTGTCGTAGTTATACCTTCAGCGGTACTAATTTTTTTGCTACAAACACACTAGTGTGACGGTATGAAGTGGAAAAAGTTTAATACTGGTCAGTTTACACCATGATTTGGGCTAACATCACTTCCTACTTATTTAGTTCTTGATTTTTGCATGTTAGATATAGCCCACAGCACCTTTTCATTTTTTCAGAGCTATGCTTTACACTAGTCGGCAATAATTTTTATAGAAGCTCTTTGATTGTTAAAATAAAAGTAATCATTCCAAGGTAGACTTTTGGAAGTATCTGTAAATGAGGTCTTATATATTGTTCCAATTACCAAAGGCTCTATGATCATCAAAATATCTAGTGCGAGCTTTTAAAAGCCAAAAAAAATCTCTATCACTTTGCGGATAATAACATTGGATTGTTTACATATATAATCACAAAATATAGCAATAAGTGAGACAAAAAACTAGATATGGAAGGAAACAACCCCCACAAAATTATTATTCGTATACTCTTGGTATTCTAGCACTTGTGGAATAAGTTGGAGAGCCTCCTTAGAGAGCTTGTTTGCTAAGGTATTGAGTTCATGGTATATATGGCCACAAGAGAACCAATCCAACTTTTTGTAGACTTGTTTGATACCTTGAAAAATGTGAGCCAAATGAAGGGCCACTATGCTGACTTTGTCGCAGACTCAATTCACAACATGTTTTGAATCCCCCAAAATATTTAGTTTTTTGACATCTTTTTGGTTGACCACATTGACAAGAGCCTAGAGAGTTGAAAATTCAACTCTCATGTTTGTGCCCATACTTGGAGCATATTTGATATGAAAAAAACAAGCAAGTTTTGCATATTTCTTTCCATAATGATTTTATTTCATTGCTTTGATCTTTGTTATTTTTTTAGTTAGTTTTTTTTACAAAGAATAGATGCATAATATAACCCATTAATATTTGTTTGGATTCTCTCTTTGTTATTGCTTAACATGTTAATGTGGATTACACTTTGTCAAATGACATTTACATGATACACGTTCATTTCAACATACCACTAAAATGTTTTTCAACACTAATCATCTAAGCTCTCTATACTTAAGGATGAAATGATTTTTTATATATTTTAGCACATCTTAAGCCATCTTATCTTCATTAACTTGATTTATGCTTTGTTATTTGTTAGTGGGTAATTTGGGTGAATCTTAGAGTAGTGTTCCTTAGATCTATAGAAGGATTCACATAGGGTCATTTTCAGTCTTCTCAAATTGTTCCTTGTGTGTCTAAATTTATTTGATACAAGTTGATGATACAAATTTTCTTTGAAAATGTTATTGATACTTGTTTTCTAATTGTCTTTAGTTTTTAATGATGATTGATAGGTTTTCAAAGCAATAATTTGTTGAGTCTTTTACTTGCATGTCTACGTATGTGTGGAAATTTTGCTAATTTATTTCTTGCAAAAGGAGTTTAGTTTGTTGTGCATGGCTTTCTACTTTGTATGACCATACATGTCCTTTAAAATGTTGGTGTGGGATATTTATGGTTCGTTGCCCATAAACAACCCACCTGAACCCTACACCAAGGTCCTCCTATCCATTTTAGTGATGGATCATGGTGTGTTCAAGTGTCTCGTTTAGATTCTCTTGCATTAGTATAGATGAAAAATTGTGGTTTTCCATTTGATGTGTAATGCCCTTGTAGGTGCCCTTTTTGCATTTGTCCTTAGTTGCATGTTTGGCTACAACAGATGTTTTGACCAATTCTTTTGGGTCTCTTTGTTAATTTAGATACCTTATGGTATATGTGCACTGATTGGGGTATTTTGTAGTCATGGAGCCTCTCTTGGTTCTTGATTTTGATTTGTTAGGATATGCTCATTTAGGTGTTTATTTAATTAAAATTTACCTTAACTCAATTGGTTTTTCCATGTGTATCAATTTGTTATTTAATTTAATTGTTACTTCAAAATCTAGTACCCCAGTGCAAAGCCTCTTTGGTACCTTCCTCACACCTTGTTTCAAAAAGTGACGTACCCATCCTTGCAACATAGTGAAAAACATATAATTGTCAAATAAAATTTTACACAATTTAGTGGCATTTAAATGTGCACTCTTATTTCAAAGGTAAAAATATTTTTCTTTAATTATTTATTTTTATTTTTTATTTTTCATTTCTTTCTTTTGAGTTTTTGATTTTTCATTCTTTTTCTTATTTTTATTTTTATATTTTTCTTTTTAATCTTCTTGAAATAAAAAAGAAATTTACAAACTATTGTAATGGTAAAAATCAGTTACAGCAACGTCTTCAGTAGTACTCATGGTAGCTTTGCCTTTTTTTGTTTCGGGAATGTTTTTCAATATATCAACAAGTTCTTCTTCAACATGGGAATTCTCTTCTTCATCAGTGAGGGTATATTCTTTTGGCATCATTACTTTCTCATCTGTACCTTTTATTGATTATTTTTGCTGTTGTTTCTTCCCCTTAGCTTCCAAGGATTCAATATAGTCATACAATATCTGCTGGTCTTCATGTATCTCCAAGGTATTTGTTGAAGAGAATTTAGTTCTTTGTCTTATTGCCACATTGGCAAATGCTTGCTTCTTTTTTTGTTCATCTTTGTTTTGTCTTTCCATGGCCCTTGTGACCCTTCTACTATATGTGATGGGTTCTTTTATTGGTGCTTGTGTTGGTGGAGATTGAGGTGGAGGTATCTCAACTATTTCCTCTTCCTCCCTTGGGGCTTATTTCTCCATTATTTGTTTTTCCTCATAGATATTTTCAACAAACTGATTATCTTTGAGAAACTGATCCCAAGTCTGCTCATAATTCTCTAGTTCCCATTCTTTGATTAAGTTGATGAGGCCATGGTGATATAACCTTCTCTGCTCATTTATGGGGTGCTTCTGAATCAACTCTGCAATTTTGGTGAATTAGATAGTATGGCAAATTTAACATTTTGTCTCCCTTCAAATGTTGCAAGATTATCATGTGGTATAAGTAAATGAGGTTTGATTTTCCCTCAAAAGTCACATCTGAACCAAGAAGGTTAATTCATCTCAAGGATGTTTTCACTAGGTGTTAGCCATGCCTCTAATTATCCTACCATTTTAAACTCTTGTTTGCAATTTTTACAAAATTTCATCCAATACATCCAAAGGGTAAAAACTGAGACTTACACCACTAGATATTTTTGGGCACCATACTTGCTGAAATGTTCTATTCTCAGTGCCTTCTTATAGGTACCTAAATTCTCCATGCATTTTGATGGAAAATTTCAGCAGCACAACTCTAATGCCATGTTAAAATTTCATCTCATGACAATGGCTCGATACTCATAGAACTTCAGCTGTACAATTGAATTTCAAACCTTTTGAAACAACTACCAAAAATTTAGATCTACAAACATCAAAATGTTGTATTGAAGATTCAAGAGTTTAGACATTGCATGGAAAAATGTTAGATCTTTCTAGCAACAAACATGAATAATTCTAAGGAAAGGTAGATTTGGAAAATCAAATCAACATGCTATAGTGGCAATCAACAGAAAATATATACCAGATCTATGAAGAAACCAGATTAGCGCACTACCATTCCAACAATGAATAGAGATAAATTAGATGTGAAAAAATCATATCAACACACGGAATATCTACCAGCAAACATATCTTTCTATTAAACAATAAAATAATATTAATAAACCAAAATCAACTTCTCCCAAGAATAAAAGAAAAAATCAACTAAATTCTAACAAACCCATGAAGGGAAGCACTATCACTAGCAACCACGTCTCTCACATGCCAACTACTACTGTATAATGTAATATGCTTCTCCTTCCTTTTTATAGAGTAAGAGGGCATGTTATAATGGAGGCCTCTAGCATTGAGCACTCCACATGACCAAGTTCGACACTAACCTAAGAGAGTGCACCCTCCAATGGAATATTCCCCAACTAGAGCACCTCACATGTGCTTACCTGATAGCTTGTGCTAAGCATGCTTCTCCAGTAACTAACTCATGTAGTGCCCCTTGAATGTGCTAATGTCCTCATGTAAGAACATTCTCACATGTGCCAACTCACTGACTCCAAAAAATTTTATGCAACACCACGTGTTTTTATGTAAAATCTTAAGTAGTGCACCCTCCTAGTCCTAATTAACTCCAAATGGCGGAAATAGATGAAAAGGGTCTATGATACAACTTCCCTCCATGAGAATTTCTCCCACTGATGCTTCCCTCTCATAGCAAGATCCAAAACATTGTTTTAGAAACAAGGAAAGTAACAACCCTAGACATATTGGCACTTTATGAGAGAAGCTAATGGCAATGGACACTAGGTATATACTGAGTTTAAAAAATAATGGATTTATGTGTAGAGTTTCAGTCTTTGTTTGTTTTTTCCTTTTATTATGGATTTAAAGAAATATTTCTAGATAGCTTCATTTTTTTTAAATATTTTTTGAGAAATAGGGGTAGCAATGATCGAATTTCTTTGAGAAACACAAAGGTTTTTTCCAAAATGGGATGACTTTCTCCCAAAATAAATTACCTATACAAAAGCAAGAAACATGTTCCAAATATGATGCTTTTGATGGGGTTTTCGTTTATGTTGTGTTTCACATAGTAACCACTTTTTGACATCATGTTTTCTGTAATGTAGCTTTTGAGCACAAACTTTGACCTAGAAAAACAAGATACCTCTTTGGTTAGGGAAAGCCATCAACTGAGATAAATCTAAAGCAAAATGAACCTAGAATCCATTCATAATCTAGATTAAAGGGAAATACCTTTCCTAAATAAGTTCCTTTCAGCCCATGGGAGTGTGGTTCAACAACAAGTTGGATGGTAATCAAACTTGTATTAATGTTGAGACCTTGGTCAAGTGTCCCCCCTCCCCTTAGGTGGTGTGGATGATGCCAAGGGCCAATCCTAGGTGATTTTGATGGCACAAAAGTTTCTCAAAAATGCCACTCAAAACAGGTTTTCTTAGTTGGAGTACCTCTGCTAGCATCCTTTCCAAAACAAGTTCCTTATATCTTTCAGTTGTCCTATTCGATGGCTTTTCCTTGTTATATGAGTTGATAAATGTGCACTGCTGTTATGATTATTTTCACGATTGGAAAATCCTAGATAAGGATTGAACCCCAAGGCCAAAAATTACCTGGGGATCATAAGCTATAACCAAAGATGTTGTATTGTCAAATCCATGAGAGGTTGGGGTAGGATGATGGCCCGCAAAAGGCAGAAAGGAGTTGCAACAAGGTAGACTTCAGTATGTGTGCATTGCTATTGAAGCAGATCTCCATAATGTGTCCCTCTATGGCAAGGATGCATGGTAGGACATAATGGTTCAAAGGGAGGTGAAGCAGAGGGGAATATATTGCCAAGGGTGTCTGAGTTTGTTTCAGGCTGCAGTGGATTCATAAGGGATATGAGGACTCAAAATTCCATTTTGAGTTTTTGAAAAGAAAAGTGGCAATGAACAAGATCTTGGATTGCTCCATGCAAATGGTTCTTTTTTTGGCACTCCAATTACATTATGTTCAAATTGCGATTTCAAAATAATTTTTTCCTTATACTGTGATGGATCATGTAGTGGATGTAAGAAATGCTTATTGTAGGTTCAATCCTCTTAAGGTTTTTATTGGTGACTAGAGCAGGTTGAAGAACGATGACTTCTCAAAAGAGGAGGATTTTGCACCACTTAACTACATGAAGAATGGCAAGTCTTTGGGTATAAAATCTAGATGGAATTCTGTGTGAATTTACAAGGCCATGAACCATGATTGGTGACAATTTTTGTCATTTGGCAAACACATTCCCAAAAAAGAAGCCACAAACATAATTGATGATTGGCATCCATCCAATTACATTGCTTAGTGTGGCACACAAGATCATGGCTAAAAAAGAGACTCTAAGGATCTAGGAAATGCCATGGAAGGTTGTATAATGATAACACAAGTTTTGTGTATAAACAAGTAATCTCAGTACCATGTTTTCAACATGTAAAACCTTCAAATGTGCAGAAAAACTAGCCAACAACCCCTTTTCCTTGAAATTGCATTTGACAAAGCTTTTGACTAAGTGGATTGGAGTTTCATTATTTAGATGTTGACTCTTGTGGAGTTTGGACCTAGATGTGTGACTATGAAGAACACATTTTTCACTAATACATTAGCTTTTATATACCAAATAGTGCTTAGATAAGTTTAGTTGATGATGCTCACACGTGTTTAGACATAATCAACTTGGCATCAAGTGATGTGTTTAGTGACTAAAAAATATTTTTTTCCTGGTGGGGTTGGACTCTCTTCCTAACTAGAATCCCTCAGCTTGGACATTTACCCCACCCTCGATGGTTGTTAGATATTTGCGTATTCCATTTAGTCTAGCTCTTTTGCCAATATCCATGTAGAATTGGTAACTTCAACAACTACAAAGGAAATTTCTTGTTTAGCATCATCAAGACCTTCCCTTTATGAGGAAGTTGACCATGGTTGAACAATCCTACTAGACTTGAAAATAGATTCTGTGTCTTGTTTGTTGCGTAGCAAGGCCTAATATCAATAGTAGAGAAAATTTTGAGATTGTAACCATGGTCCCAATCAAACAAAAGGGTCTTCCATTGGCCCCTTGGGATGTGTTACTATCCCCAAGGATGTCAAGGGGCTTGGTTTGATCAAGCTTCCCATTCAAGTGTCTATTTTTGCTACCATATGAGTGTCAAGGGGTCTAGAGGGTGATGCTCCATGGTAGGTTCTGTTTTGAACTGTAGGATGTCAACAAGTGGGGAAAGTGCATGGGGATTTTGCTTTGTGCGATATCATCTCCTTCGTCCTCCCCTTGTTTATGATAGTAGCACCAGACAGGTACTTCCAAACAAATTTGAGTGTCTAGACATGTGATTGGATGAAAAGGGAATTTCATCGAAGTGTATCTGGTATGAAATACGCATTGCAGCATAGTGATTTCAGTTGTAAGGATCATTCCCAATAATGTTGTACAACAAAAGTCTATAGATCAGCCAACAACAGTGGCACAGTGCATCCATTCTCATCTTGAGAGAGAAATGTGAGTTGTGTGGAGGGTTCAAAACGGTCATGTGCACTGCATTAGGGCTGCATGTGTTGTGCAAAGTGAGCAGAGCACTCACGCGTGCCACAGGAAGCAGTAAATTGTTGCATGTGCTGTGGGCAGGGGTGAAAACAACCGCACAGGTGATAGAAAGGCTGCACTGTAGGTTGAGCATATGCAAAGTCATGTAGTTGCTTAGGAGAATTTGGGTAGTACAGCTTGCACAGGTGCCCAGAAAATTTCTATAGTTGTTGGAGATTGTAATTTTCCACAAAGGACCATGCTTCCAGTAAGGAAACCCTTGAATGATAATATATTATTTAATGAACACCAAATTTTGATGTGCATATTTTCTGTGTATGCATGTGTAGGATTGGTGTACAATTTGCTACCGCTGATTTTATTTTATTTACCTGTTAAATCCCAACAATGATTTTTATTTAGTAAGCTGAAACTTTAATTAACTTACAAAAAGGAAATTTACTAGAAACTAAATTTTCCAGTTGCTAGGGTTAAGAAAATTTAGCACACCAGATTCCAGGTCTCAAGCTCACTTATTTGAATTTCCTAGAGTAATTGGTTAGCATGGAAAGAAATTGTGGGCTTGGCTAGGTGGAACATGAAAGAAAAATTGGGATCTGGCACGCACTCCATTTGCAGTTGGAGATGCAGGGTGATTGCCTTCGATAGTTGTGCCACCTTCATGCTCACACATTTGACAAGAAAGGCATCCTCTTTTGGGGATACATGTGAGATGAAACTAATTGATATTAGATGAATTGGTAGTGCTTGTCTCAAGAAAATGACCTTCTCGGCCCTAATAAAGATTCAATTATGGAGTTGGTCAATCCACAACAAGATCTAATGAAAATAAACATTGGAATGTCAGCTCCATTTTAGAAGGATTGGGAGTGGATTTTTGGTAAGCCTTTGTAATAATATTTCTCTTCTCAACTATACTCAATATTGCATCAACAATATCCAATATCCCCCTGAGCTCAATGGAAATAATTTTCTATTGAATCATCCTATTGTTCGATACCTTTAGTAGAAGCACTGCTTTCTCTTGTAACAGTTCTAATTTCTTCTTCTTTTGGCTACACTGCATTATGGGATGTGGGTTTAATGCCAACTTTTCTCCCTCTTCTAAAATATTTCGATCCACAACATATACACCTAGTAACAACTATTTTTCATGTTCTTGAGCCTTTTATGGACAATATTAATCCTGTTGAAACCTCCTTTAGGGGTTTAGGAGCCTTGGATAACTGTAGCACGTTTGAAGTATGTCATTTTGAGGAGAAACGAAGGAGAGTGGAGAATCACAAGAAGGTTCCAAGGGAAAGTCTCCTCTGAAAAATGTTGCTAGGTCAAAATTAATGCAAATTTCTCAGCCTGACACATTGGTTCCTTATCATAGAAGAATTATTTTGAATGCTTTGCCTTGGGCTCTATCTCTTGGCACATATGCTCCTGGAAATACTACACGACTATAAGATTTGAAGAGAGTTATTTGCCATTTTTCTTGTGCACTATATTCAGAAGATCAAAGAACTTTGGTGTTGGGGTCTTTTCACTTGTAACTATAGTCACAAGTGATCTTATTTACAAAGATCCAACTTGCTATTTAGCTCTAGATGTTGCTGGTCTGCCAAATGCTTTTCTGGATATCATCATGGTTGGTATCCTCCCTTCTGCGGATGCAGTAGATTGGATACCACAATGCTTAGATGCTTTGTGACTTAATAACCTCAGACTTCAAGCTATTAATGATTGTGGTGCTCTAATATATTTTGTGAATTTTTTTACATCAAAAGCCTACTTACGTGCTTTGGCAGGTGACACTTTTAGGCCCTTATCATCTTCCTTGGATGAGATGATACGACATGCTCCTTTTTTGTAGTTCAAAATTGACATCATCATGTTATAGGATTGCTTAGTGAAACAACCAAGAATGTAATACAGCAATGGTGAATTATTTCTATGATCATGGTACAGTTAAAAGTCTTTTTGACTACTTTTGAAGCAATGGTTCATTTACTCTGGATAGTACCATTATCTCATAGCAAGGAATGGGAACAGAAAATGACAAAGATATTGAAAATGACAAGCAAGATCATGCACCTTGGTTTTTAGAGACATATGAAGCTATTGCATGCTTTTCGAGTACCTTGTGAATTCTTCTTTGCTGTTAATTGTGACATATGCATCATAGCTATTAGTGCAACCAGGTTTTGGAGGCTCTGTCACTATTCCAAGGGATCGAGAGGTTTTTCTCTTCACCCTGCTAGATCAAGTTCTCAATGGTGTTTTACCTATCTGGAGCATCCTGCAATCTAAATTTAATTACGTTTGTTTCCATTATTACCCTCACTAGGAAGAAATGTTTCAAATTTTTGTGAACATGTAAGAGAGAAAAAGAGGGAATCCCTTTAGTAAGTGGCGGGCATTATCTAAACCAAAGGAAGTTGGTGGATTGGGTTTAGAAAACATACATTCCTTTGGTAAGGCTTAGACAACCAAGAGTCTATAGAAGTTTATCTCTAAGAAATTCATACACAGGAAAGTGATCATTCGTAAGTATATAAAACCATTATCAATGGAAGATTGTATTAGATAGGTTGTCTTGTTGATCTTCACATTATATAATCGGGGAATCCATTACATGGCACATGCAACAGATCCAATTTCCACATCTATTTGGAATCAGAAAATCCATTACTTGGCACAAAAATAGATCCAATTCTCAAACCTATTTAGAATGAGGGAGAGCAAAGTGAGGTAGAGTTAAAGTTATCATAGAGGGAAGCAGAATAGTGTAAGGAATATCTAGTACAACTTTAGAAGAATTACATCAGGCTTAGAAAGGAGGAGGATTCTTTTGTCTGGTCAAATAATTCTACCATAGGGGTATATACTTTGAGGCTAGTATATAAATCTATATTTGTAGATAATTCATGAGGAGAAACCTTGTAGTGGAAGAAGCTCTAGAAGTTCAAAAATATTCAAAAACTAAGTGACTAGATGCATATATACCTATGAGCGATATCGTGTTCAATTTTAAAATACTGGGTTTTGAATAAAGACTTAAAGGGTTGTAAGGCATTGCGTCGTATGGTGTTTTGATGTATTTGGCTTGCCATAAACTTTGAAATCTTTCAAGGTAAGGTTTAGCCATCATTTCAGTGTGTCTCTAAGTCATGACTGAGCTTTCAAAGTAAAAAATCCCCTAACACTGGTAAAGAAAGGACATTGATCCATATTTCTATTGTTAAGAGTGGGAATGGTGTTATTTCAATTTTCAACAGTGCCAGTCAAGGTCAACAATCAGAATATGTTGTAGGAGGTATCCTATACCATAGTGATTCTATTATACTCATATCTTCAAAAATTAAAGCATTTATTGGTACAAGCTCTAACATTTGTGATGAAATAAAGGCACTTAATTTTTTGTTAACAGTAGCAGTAGAGGAGAGGTGATTGAATTCTAGGTCTTTGGGGATTACTTGGTTATCAATTGGTTGAATGGAGCTTTAGGATGGAAGAATTGTTTTCGCAACCCATTCTGGAGTAGTTGAAGACAATCAAGGCATAGTTCTTGAAGATATCATTCCATCATATTTATAGATAATTTAAGTCAGAGGCTAATGGACTGTCTAAAGAAGGCTTGATAATGACACAAAATGATGGTTTAACATGGGAAAGTAGTTATGGTGTAAGACTCTAGGAGAGGTCATTGCAATAATTGGGCCCGTGACTTTATATATATATATCACCTATAGATTTCAATCAAATATTGTCTTGTGCTTTCTTTCTTTAGTCCCTTAGGTCCATCCTATTTAGTATCATTCCAAACATTTGTACAAACTTTGTCAGCTGATAGGTACCCTAATAATAAATTGAGCACAAGAACATTAACACTTGCAGATTCAACATGTATGATTAGAAAAGTTCACATGAGTCCTTCCTGTTATCACTTTTTACTTCTTTTGATGCATGTGAAATAACCGTTTAGGTTGACCCTAAGTACCACCAATAGAACTACTGAATTTACACCATATGAAAATAATTGAATTCTATTGATGGAAAAATAATTGCCTCTTTTATTATTCGAAGCATCCATTGTATCTATATAATGTTCATAAACATTAAAATTTTAAAAATAGGAGTGAAAAAACATCTTGCACAAAGCAATAATTAGATCATGCTAGCAAGCCAAGAACCTTCAAAATATTAATGACACTATTTTGCAAAGATGCAAATAATGGGCATTTAACACATGCCTCAATCTTGATAGAATATAAAATTTTGAATGATTGGTTTCATGTAAATTTACTCCACAACATGCTATATTTTGATATGTGTATGCACATATTTTCTCAAGCTCCACACAGAAGAAGGTTTGAGAACTAAGGAAAAATATTTATGATGTTACTTATTTACAAATTTGAGAAAGCCTCATGGGTTACAATCAAAATCTAGAAATTTTGTTTCCTAGTGGAATGTGAGACATTCTTGGATTTGTATAACGCTTCAATGCTTGTTTAGGATCTAGGTGAGTGTGAATGAATAAAGGCTTTCTGTCATAATTATATATTGGATTCACATTCTCTCTAAGTTATCAAAGGCAAGTTAGAACCCGATTAGACTAAGGGACAACATATTCCATTGCCAAACTTTAACCTTACAAGGAAGTGCACTACACTTGTTTGATACTTCCACACATTTTGAGGGCATGCTAATAGAAATGTCAATGTTGTTGGATACACCGATGTTGGTTAGTTTTAGAAAATTTCTCTTTGTCAAATATGTCGTTTTCATGAAGTAATATTTCCAACCAAGAGGATAAAGACTTGGCATGTCTAGGACATAGTGGTGTTATTTCTTGCTTGTATTTGTGATTTATTAGTATTCCACCACTAATAACTTCATTATGTAGTTGTCTATTTAGTAGTATATTACATCAGTGACTTGTTAGAGGAAAATGGTTCTAGTTTGTTTGAATGTCATAAACTGGAAGGAAATCTAGCTTTGAATTAGAAAAAGGGAATATATTATGAAAAATACGTTTTTTGATCAAATATAGGCCCGTTTCCTGATCATTAAAAAAAAACAGTCACGGAAATAAATAATGGTTTTGGACACGATGAATTACAAAACTCTCCAACTCAAAAACAAGTTGGCATATTCAATTTTGTTTGCATCAGAGAAAAATGAATGAGTACCATCAAGTTTGCTTTGAATATTTATAGAATCATTTTAGAGATTCTAAATGGAAATTGTGTGTGCTAATCTTGCTCAATTAATTACAGGGAAAACAAGGGGCATACATAATTTGTTGGCTTATGGGAATTGGATTCCTTTTCCCTTGGAATAGTACGCTGATAATTGAAGATCACTATATTGAAGCTATATTCCTGGTTAGTATCGCAATTTACAAAGTCTTTTCTTATTCTTTTTTAGTTTCTTGTTGTAATGTTGTGTCAGCAATACTTTGCTCCACCCATTAGATTTATACTAACCAGTTTTATTTTTGAAGTGTCACTACTTAGAGATAACTAGAGGAAGTGATACAACTACAAAAGTGGAGCATGAGACATTCTTAGTAGAAATTGCTAGCTCTGTTGTGTTTATTTGTGACATTTTATTTGCTTTGTTTATACAGATCATCTAGCCACATTGTGACCACTCTTTCCCAACTAAAGAAAACGTGTTCGAGTTTCTTGCTTTTATGGGGATAAAATGACATTAACAATATTACTGATGTTGAGGTATATATCGTATAAATCCTTTATAGTCTACTTTAGTTTATATTCCAGTGTTCATTGACTTTCATGTCTTATACTTTTCATTAGAACTTTTTTTTCTCTTTTTGCAGAAAATGGACTGAGTATTGATGGTAAGAAGCAAGGATTGAAGAAAGAGGGGAAAAATAACACTAGAGTGACAAAGAGAGAGAAGTGTACTAGTCTAGTGGTACCCGTAGAGCCAATATCCCACATAAGACACACACATAAAGACTGATGGTCATGTTTTCAAAGTTGGTGAATTCACTTGCAATTCCTTGGAAAGATAATGATAATGCTTTGAAGTGATCAACAATATTTTACCTATAAATTGTACTCCACCCAATATTAAGCTGGAAACTCATATTGTAATACTTGACATTTTATATAATATAATTTATGTGGTTGGAATTATTTATAGTTGCACTTGATATTACTTGGTATTGTAATTAACATATGTAACTTTGAGTTTTCATATTAGATGAACATGTAATTTGTATGACATTTTTTTTTTTTAATTTAGTTGCAAAATCATACTAATTAATTTATGTTGATTAATAATGAACAGATAAAATCAATATAAAACTATTAAAATAGTAGTTTATATTGATTAATGATGAACACAAATAAAATGAATATACAACTAAATTAGTCATTTACAATGATTATTAATGAAAGAAAATGAAATTAATATAAACTACTAAATTAGCCGTTTATATAATGAATAAATGACTACTGCAAATGATGAATTTGTGACTACAAATGACGACTAAATTTTGCATATATACGACTATTACTAGCTAATTTACAGTATCTTATAACACGACTAAAATTTAGTCATATTTCTTCGGTCATTAATTGGTTTCAAATGATGACTAAAATTTTCATAGATATGACTATTAGTAGTTAATTTACAGTATCTTATAACACGATCAACATTTTGGTTATATTTCTTTGCTCATTAATTGTTTTTGTCGAGTGATCATATAGTAATATATTTTGTTGTATATTTGGTCATTAATTGTGACAATTAATAAACAAATCAAATATTAAATCAATGACCAAATCAATAACTAAATCAATAACTTCATTAATGACTAAATTAATGACCAAATATAGAACTAGACAAGAAAATTGAGATAACCAATTAATGACTAAGTTAAAAATGACCAAAAGTTGGTCGCGTTATAAGATACTGTAAATTAGCTACTATTGGTCACCGACTGAAAAATAGTCGTTTATATGCAAATTTTAGTCATTTTTTTAGTAACTAATTAGCCATTTTGTACTAGTGTTATGACCAGGTTGCATAGACTTCACCCTTCCATGAAATTATTTTCTTCTATCACATTTGCAATGTTGAATTCCTCTAATACTACTCCTAGAACTCTGACTTGGCTTTACAACTAGAATTATTTAATGGAATAAAAACTTATCACTATGACATGTTGTATTTCATAAGAGACTACAAAGAAGCTTAAGTATGGTAAATCCACCTTCACCTATCATTTGAGCATAGAGCATAGAGTTATCTTAATAGTGAATTTTATGGATAAGATACATTTGGGATTTTTTAAACCCTTGGGGCTGATTAATTAATCTCACTTTAGATCATTTATATTAATAAATTATCTACAATCACATTTCCATAATTCGTCTTTAAATGACCAATATTCCACTTCTTTGGAACTTTTCACCTCAATCAAAATAAATAAATAAAATCATCAAGACCCAAAAGTAAGAAGAAAAATCAGCTCATAATCAGGGAATCTAGTGACTTCTTTAAGGACCATAATTCAAGAATTTAGTTCCTTTTAAAGATTCTTTATTTTCCTATCAAATAAAAAGCAACAATCAAATTTTGTAGTGACAAGAATAGGAACAAATTTTACATGTAATAACTCCCTTCCCTAGTGATAGTACATTTTGGTTTTGAAAGGAAATTATTTTCCCGATCTTTTATATAATAGATTCCTCTCCAAGTGACCCTTTAGAAATGCCCTTTTTTTCAACTAATTGCAATAGGTAAGTGTCTTTTGTATAGTATTTTTTGAGCCATTGAATTTAAGGGCAGAGGTAAAGAGACTACTAGACAAAAAAGAGTAGAGTGACTTAATGTCAAATGAAAATAACATTGAGGAATCTCTTCTGATTTTCTCATGTGGGCCTTCTTCAACTGATGAGGTAGTAGAAACTTTCTAAGCTCCAACTCTTCCAGAATAAGCAGTGGAGAATTATGTTGAGTGAAATACTACTCATGTAACTCTGACTCCTATTTACAATTGGAATGTTTCTCTTCCCATAACTCCATCTCTGAGCTATAATTCTATCTTTCTCTTGTTTCTAAATAAATTGTCTCTATATCACTATTGCTTGTCTCTTTTTGAGCGCTTGCTTGAATCTGTGAGATAATGTAGCTCATATGGATTCCAAAATGTCCTCTTCTATTTTTAATTCTGCTATTTGGTCCTTCGTAGCCTTGTCAACATCATTTCCTACTAAAGAATCATATATTCTTGATAAGTCTCCATTGGCCTACTTTTCTTCTTCCATATACTTCAAATCTAAATGAATGGAACTTGAGATAATCTTCATGACGTTTTCCAAATTCATTTCTATCATACTTTGTTGGAGAGCACAGTAACACAAAAATGTAATATTTAAATCTATAAATAGTTATTTTCCTTTTTTTATATTGTTTTTTATCCATGTAATATAAATTAATTGGTTTGTGTGGAGTTTAATTTTATGATATAAATTTTATTGAAAATAAAAATTTAATGCTTAAGTACCCAAAAATTTAATGTTTATGTATTTTACAATTTTTTTTATTCATTAAACTAATTTATATAAAATCTAGTTTTATTTAGTTATTGATTTCAATTTTATTAAAAAAATTGAGGTTAAAATCTAACAAATTTTTAATAACAACATTTTAACATAAAAGTCACCAACACCTAAATTCAATCTAACTTATTAAAAAGAAAAAAACTAACATTATGAAAAACATATATATAACTATTTACTTGTGTATCTAATGGCCTAAAACATTTCAATATTCTAACATTGGCACCTAGGGGAGTTGTTTTCAAAGAGGGAAGAGGTTTGCATATCAAGACATTTGATTCCTCTTGCCTCTTGGTAGATCCAGAGTTATTGATTTAGGCAATCTTAATTTCCCCCTTTAAATAAACTACATTCCACATGAATACCATAGGTCAATACCATGGGCTGTATTTATAGTTTATTATTATTTTTATTTTTTATTGTGTTTTGACCTAGTTAAAATGGTCATTACAATATGTCAACCTTTTTATTTAATTTACTCTTAATTTTAATTTTGTGTAATTTCACATAGTCAAAATGTTAAGCATGACATCACACATTTCTATCATACTTTGTTGGAGAGCATAGTAACACAAAAATGTAATATTTATATAAATAAATAGTAGTTTTCCTTTTTTTATATTTTTTTATCCATGTAATATAAATTAATTGGTTTGTGTGGAGTTTAATTTTATGATATAAATTTTATTGAAAATAAAAATTTAATGCTTATGTACCAAAACATTTAATGTTTATGTATTTTACAAAAAAAAAAAATTATTGATTGAACTAATTTATGTAAAATTTAGTTTTATTAAGTTATTAATTTAAATTTTATTAAAAAAATTGAGGTTAAAATCTAACAAATTTTTAATAACACATTTTAACTTAAAAGTCACCAAAACATATATAAAATTATTTACTTAAAACTAACATTATAAAAAACATATATAAAACTATTTACTTGTGGATTTAATGGCCTAAAGCATTTCAATTGACTAACATTTTATCCAATGGCTCAAACATGGACACAGTGGCAGCTAGGGGAGTTGTTTTCAAAGAGGGAAGAGGTTTTCATATCAATACATTTGATCCCTCTTGGCTCTTGGTAGATCCACAATTAAGATTGATTAAGGCAATCTTAATTCCCCCTTTAAATAAACTACATTCCACATGAATACCATGGGTCAATACCATATGGGAGTTGTTTTCAAAGTGGGAAGAGGTTTGCATATCAATACATTTGATCCCTCTTGGCTCTTGGTAGATCCACAATTAAGATTGATTAACGAAATCTTAATTCCCCCTTTAAATAAACTACATTCCACATGAATACCATGGGTCGATACCATGGGCTGTATTTATATTTTATTATTTTTATTTTTTATTGTATTTTGACCTAGTTAAAATGTTCATTACATTATGTCAATCTTTTTATTTAATTTACTTTTATTTTTTATTATGTGAATGTTAAACATGACATTACAACATTTATATCATACTTTGTTGGAGAGCATACTAACACAAAAATGTAATATTTAAATATATAAAGAGTTATTTTCCTTTTTTTTATATTGTTTTTAATCCATATAATATATATTAATGGGTTTGTGGGGATTTTAATTCTATGATATAAATTTTATTGAAAATAAAAATTTAATGATGTATCAAAACATATAATGTTTATGTATTTTACAAAAAAAATTATTCATTGAACTAATTTATATAAAATCTAGTTTTATTAAGTTATTAATTTAAATTTTATTAAAAAATCGAGGTTAAAATTTAACAATTTTTTAATAAAAACATTTTAACTTAGAAGTCACCAAAACCTAAATTCAATGTAACTTATTAAAAAGAAAAAAACCCAACATTATGAAAAACATATATAAAACTATTTACTTGTGGATCTAATGGTCTAAAACATTTCAATCGTCTAACATTTGATCCAATAGCTCAAACATTGACATAGTGGCAGCTAGGGGAGTTGTTTTCAAATAGTGGCGCCTTACAGTGTAAATGTATATTGAATGAAGGGAAAGGTTATGATAAAACTTGTAAAAGAACCCCTTAGGGTTATGTCAACTTACTCTATTGTTAATCACATAGTGCCAATTTTGTAAAACTATAATCTACAGTAATGCAGTGAAAAATCTTGTTTAAAATTTCATAATAAAAAGTAATATTTTTTAGCTACAATAAGGTAATTAAAGACATGTATATAGTTTTTTTTTAATAGAAGAAATTTGATATTCATTAACCAAAAAAATCGGACACAGTATGTATGTAGTTACAAACTATTACAATTAAGTAATTAAAGGTAAATTTATTGTTCTTTATCATTATTGCTCAAGATAAATCATGTCCTATGAAATAATTTAATAAACTATATTCCACATGAATACCATGGGTCAATACAATGGGTTGTTTTAAATGTTTATTATTATTTTATTTTATTATTTTTGTTTTTTTTTGTATTTTGACCTCGTTAAAATTTTCATTACATTATGTCAATCTTTGTATTTAATTTACTTTTATTTTTATTTTTGTGTAATTTGACATAGTCAAAATGTTAAACATGACATTACAATATTTCTATTATACACCTAAAATCAATATAATTTATTAAAAGAAAAAAAAAACTAACATTATCAGAAAAAATATAAAACTATTTACTTGTGGATCTAATGGCTTAAAACATTTCAATCATCTAACATTTAATCCAATGGCTCAGACATGGTTACATTCGCAGCTAGGGAAGTTGTTTTCAAATAAGGTCAATACCATGGGCTGTTTTTATAGTTTATTATTATTTTATTTTATTATTTTTGTTTTTTAATGTATTTTGGCCTAGTTAAAATATTCATTACATTATGTCAATCTTTTTATTTAATTTACTTTTATTTTTATTTTTGTGTAATTTGACATAGTCAAAATGTTAAACATGACATTACAATATTTCTATTATACACCTAAAATCAATCTAACTTATTAAAAAGGAAAAAGAAAAGAAAAAACTAACATTATAAAAAAAAATATAAAACTATTTACTTGTGCATCTAATGGCCTAAAACATTTCAATCATCTAACATTTGATCCAATGGCTCAGATATAGACATTAGCAGTTAGGAAAGTTGTTTTCAAATAAGAACACCGACGTAATAATTTTGATTTTTAAAAACTCTCTAAACATTAAAATAGTATATAATTTAATAATTTTAATTTAAGTTACTTTTAATTTTTTTTATCGAATTATATATATATATATATATATATATATATATATATAATATTTATGGGAAAATACAACCATTTTGTAAGCATTAAAATACCCTGATGAGAATCATGATCTCAAAAATCAAGTGAAAATTATACTCTAACCTATATATCAAATCAAATACATTCTCTAATCTTATTTTGTATCATTACTCAATGTTTAATATCGATTCACATTAATTCAAGTCTTAAATTTGAAGGTTTTCACACCTCTCCAACGGTTTTTACAAGTTCAACGAACTATTTTGATGGTTTTGCTATTTTTTTAATTGTATCTAATGGGCAAATCAATTGGATAATTTTCCTGTCAAATTACATCCCTACATAAAATAACCTCTAACTTTGTTAAGTGCATCTTACCAAGTAGGTATTTTTGTGATGTTCAGCGCTTCAAAGTAGAAAAGAAAGATATTCATATTTTACATTATATTTATATACTTATCTTATTTTTCAATTATTTTTAGATATCCATGTGATGCTATTTTTCTTCTTTATGTAAATGTAATTAAATTTTAAAATAAAAAAAAGGAAAGTAAGATTATATTTAAAATCTTTGGCATTTCTAAATTAATTTCATTTTTTTGTAAGTAAAAGTTCCCAAAAAAATGAATTTTTTTTCATTTTTTTCAGCAAAAGTTTCAAAAAAAATGAATTTTTTTCATTTTTTTAAAATAAAACTTTCCAAAAAAATGAAATTTTTATTTCGTATTTGATTTGATTTAATTTTTAAAATTTGTAATAGTTTTTATTAGTAATATAATTATTTAATATTAAATAAATTTTATCAATACTTTTAAATATAATTAATTTATTAATAACTAATTATTTTAACATATCAAAAAAATTAATTTATATATTAAGTTAAACTATATGGTATTGAATTAGAAAATAATCTGATTAAGTATAAAATGTTATCTCAAAGACTCTGAAAAACTTAATCACACTTTGCACAATTTTTATTACTTACAATTTACTCCGGAATGACTGATGACCCCTTCCTATAGAATTTTAATTATTAGAAATTAAGTAAAAACTAAAAATATATTAAATTATTGTTTAATTATTTTTTTAAGAAAAATCAAAATAATATTTGGAGGGCTAACGCATTTCCAACAGTGTAATTCATCATCAGCTCAAATGATATTAGTTAAACCATTATGGATCACAAAAATTTACAATCTGAAATATTAAATTATTTTATAAGAACATTTAAATGATTCACTATATCCGCCAAATCGAAAACTACATCCAGTAATGGTCCTGTATTTCTTGATTTGACAGAAATCCCTTGCTTAATGGTTTTCAAACAAACTCTTTGCTGGAGATTTCTGTCAGAGGAACTATGATGAGGGATGCAATCGCACTGATGGCCTATGGTGATTTTATTTTTATTTTTTTTTAAACCTAGCTTAAAAAAAATTCCATACCCATGCGGTGTAAAAGTGATTAAAACGGACACTAAGGTTGCAGAAATCATTAAATTTAGTGATTTTTTTAGATTTGAAATAGTGCATCTTGAGTTGAGAGAATGGTGAGTCCAGTAGGCTGAGAGAATAATGAAAGTTTGATCTAATTTGAAGTTGAGTCCAGTAGGCTGAGAGAATAATGAAAGATAGATCTAATTTGAAGTTGAGTTAGTAGGCTGGGAGAACGCTGAAAGATTGATCTGATTTGAAGTTATAGTCTATTTGTTGAAAGATTGATCTAATTTCAAGTGACAGTTTATTTGTCGAATATTTTGAAGGGTTTTTTTAAGTATATTTTTAAGTTTATTATGCACTGAATTAGGTAAAGATTTATTGAAATAATTGTGAACTATTTATATTAAATTTATATATAATAAAAATCATTTTAAATAACAAAAAATTTTGCGTTAAATCTATATATAATAAAAACCATTTTAAAGATTTATTGAAATAATTATGAACTCTTTGTGTTAAATTTATATATAATAAAACTCATTTTAAATAACAAAAATCTTTGTGTTAAATCTATATATAATAAAAACCATTTTAAATAACAAAAATCTAGATATAAAAAAACATATATTTTAAATAATAAAAGTCTTGAACCTCTATATTATCATAAACCTATTTTAAATAACAAAAATGTAAATTAAAAAAAAATTCCATAAAAACTCCAAAACCGAAACACCGCCAAAAAGCTCCAAAACTTCAAACTTGCTCTTGGAATTTGGAAGCCGAACGAATTCGTTGACTGCAGTGAATCGAAACACGTTAAAGGGATTAGGGAAAATCAGCTAATTCCAGAGATTTCAGAATCCCGAATGGGTGTGAGCTAATTTCTAGAGTTAAGCGACACAAGATAAGCGAGAAATCAAGCTCAGTGCGGTATGGTGGATTCGGTTGGCGCGATTCCAAGAATCTTATGACAAACATACGCACATCTGAAACTTGAATGCACGGTAACTGATTACGATGGATTTGAAAATTGTATCCACAGCAACTGATTCGATGCACTAAAAGATACGAGATTTAAAAGAGTTTCTCCCCATTCTTGTGAAAAAGAGTTTCTCCCCATTAATAAAAACACAACCAAGCAAAGAAAACACACAACTATCAACGTCAATGATAAAATTTCCTTAAAATATAACAATCTTTAGAAAGCTGGTTTAGTGGTAATATGACGTTATCATTAAACTCGTAAGAAAATAACAGAAATCGATAGTATTTCCGTGCTTCACAATATATTGCAGATACAGAACCAAGTCGAACTGAATAGATCAGTTATCGATTCCTATAAGGACAAGGAAAAAGTCGGTGAGAAAGCCGTTGATTTTACCCACAACATTTTCTCAAAATGTATAAACAACTGCGAGAACCTTTGTGAAAATATAGATATCATCAAACAATGTGAAACGAAGGTTTCGCGTAACCTTCGATTTTTGACATACAATTTTGAGTGACAAGTTACACACGGCTATGACAGTTGACAAAAAATTACGTACAAAATGACGCGACTGGCTTGGCTCTGAGTATTTTTAAAGCTGCAATCTTTTCTTAATGGCGCTGACACGTCGGAAGGTCTAGATACAAATGTCAAGAAGCTCGGCTTCCGTGCCTCCAAATTCTTCTTGCTGTGGTGATTCAGAATCATTTTGAACAATCAGCTGTTCATTTAACTGTCAAATATCATCCTCCCACAGAGACCCATAGAAAAACTCCCGCGTCTCAACATCGTCATGCACGGCATCCGAATGCATAATATGACGCATTGAATCTCCATCGATATGGTTCTGAATGATGATTCCAAGTTCATTTGGAGTAATATCGTCTACAAAGAAATCAAGCTCTGCGCGAACATCTTCGTAATACGTGAAGTCTCCTATGTCAGTTGTCACCGAGTTTGCTTCAGAATTGCTGTCTGCAGTTAATTTGCCTTGCTTATTTGAACCCATCAGATCAATACTGCTGCCCTTTTCATCGGTGGACTCGACTTTATTATCTGTGTGCGCCTTTAAACCAATTTCATCTTGCACAGACTTGTTAACACCGTTGAGCCTCATTTCGCCCTCCAGCTGAATCACAGTGGCGGTTTCTTCTGAATTCCTGTGATTATCATCTATATTATCGATCACTTCAAGCAAGGCTATGAGATCACCATCATGCCTCAACCTTCCGCTACTGGCTCTCTTGGCATCTGGCAAATCCGGTTCACCGTTCCAATACTCATCTCTGGCTCGCTTATTCTGACAAACTTGTGAGGCGGCCATCTCTTCAAAGAACTGCTCTGATTAAAACGCAACAATGCATTGAACAACAGAGCCTTCCTGTTTATATCACCTATGATAAATTCTTTGGAGTTCGAGAGTTACTGCAAAGTGTTGGATTATTAAAGTTTTCAACGAGAAGTCTCCTCACGGCAATCTCGAAACTTGTCCACTATATAGATAGCTGGCAGCCTGGCAGTGGATGGCTTACAAGATATCCGGCATAATGTGGAAGCTTCTAACAACAAACACAATTGACTGCGGTGTTATTTAAAACTTGGTTGAAACGGCAGTGGTCGGACGGGTTGGAATTTGATGGGCAAATTACCCGTTGCCTGGTTGGTTAATTATCGGTAAAGAACATCAACACTTCTCATTTAATTTTGAAAAGGAAATTGGTCGAAACCATCAAATTTCAAATTTGACGACCCACGTCGCAGTCGAAGTCATGCCGTTCCAAGCACCCAAGATATTGGAGAATATTAGAAGATCTTTATAGATTTATTTTCACTAGTGGTCAATATTAATATGTAATATTTTTTTGGATTATCTGACAGATTTATTAGATTATCACAATAAACTTATAATTACAATAAATTATTACAAAATTCTCAACAAATTAAATCCAAAATTCAAAAAATCTCACTCATAAATTGCTCCTTAACTCATTGAGTCAAAACCCATTAACACAGGACTACTTTATTTCCACTGTCATAGGCCCATAAATGTGCCCAGACAGGAAATGCTCACCGCATAATAATCTACAGTTTTGATCTGACCGTGAGCATTCCCTGCCTAAACTCATTTGTGGGCCTATGGCAATGGAAATAAGGCTCGCAGTGAGGGATCAGTTCACATGTGCCAGCGGCGTGCAGTAAGAGTAAGCATCCCATGTGGTTGTCAAAGCAATGTGGTACCGTTCTCGGTTCAAAAATCCTGACCTGACCTGAGCAGAGCAAAGTCGCTGAAATCGAAAATTTGTATGGCTGCGTAAACAAATAGATGGATACGGTACGGTTAAGGTATATCTGCTAATGTTTCGTCGTAGTCAGTGGGAGGATGTACGAAAACCATAAGGGATGGCAACACTTTTTTCAAAAGCTATTAAATGTTAGTGGGTAGTATATGTCCACCATTAAATTAAAACAAATTTCACCTACCAACATTTAATAATATATATACTAGAAAATAATGTTGAGAACTTCGACATTGTTGTTATTTATTCATTTTTCTCACTTATTCCTATCCCACCAGCCTAGTTAGGAAAGACTGACGGAAAGTATCATGGATGAGAGAGGAGCTTCAACATTCTAACTGATTTCTATTTTATGTATTGCTATATATATATACATATATATATTTTTTAATGTGGTCAATTTGGATTAACTATGAATATAATGTTTAGAATAAGCTACCCAGACTGTGGATTCAAGTAAATCTGGAAATTTACATTTGGAAGGTGAAGATAAATAACATTTTTAACTAATTAATTATCTCTTAGAATAAAACAATATAACACTTTATTTTCACAGCAATAACTAATAAAAGTACCCTGAAATCTCTATCTATATAATTTAATTATCAAACATTTTTAGTTTTTAATACACATTTTTTTTATTAGTTTTATTTAAAATTTTAATAAAAATATTTTATAAATATTAGTTTCTAATTTTATAAATTTATTTATATATTAAATAATAAAAAAATCATATTATATTTTCAAATTTAAATTTAAAAAAAATAAAAATTAATAATTACATTGTCCCATTTCAAGCTTTCACCTACACTTTGTCTCAATGATCCAATGTGATAAAGTTGATTTTAAGCAATAGTTCTTTCACTTTTCTTAAATCCCTTTTCAACGAATTGGGGTTGTTATTTTCTTAAATCTCTTCCCACCGAATTGGGGTTGTTACTTTCTTAAATCTCTTATAAACGGATTGGGGTTGTTACTTTGTATTTCAAGGATTCAATATAGTTACGTGTGTTGAGGTTATCACTTTTTTATATGGTTAGAGAAAGTTTAACTTTTTTTTTTAATATATTGGGATAGCAATTATCACCATATGCTAATGTACAGTGATTCATCACTCTTATTCAAGGAAAATCATGTCACATGGAATAAATTCTTAGTGGTCAATAAAGGGTAGGATTTCACTCTTGTGAGATGTTTTTGGGTCTTTGGATGTTAACTTTTTTCCTTAAATGAGTTCTTAGCAAAGCAGAAGCAATTTTAGGGAAAACTACAAACCCAAGTTTAACATCTAATACAATCTTTTGTTTTATTTGATTTGAATTTAAAAGTTTAAAATAAAATTAATATTTTTCATGGTTATTTCAAAGTTTTTTTTTTTTTTTTTTTAAATAATTTATATT
The DNA here is from genome assembly GCA_034641835.2 of Pinus albicaulis. Taxonomy (NCBI): domain Eukaryota; kingdom Viridiplantae; phylum Streptophyta; class Pinopsida; order Pinales; family Pinaceae; genus Pinus; species Pinus albicaulis. Next base: position 1,242,668,667 of record CM076579.1, read on the forward strand.
GTACCTTAAAATAGATGAGTACATTTTAAGTCTTGGAATAGTCATATAGTCCATTGCTAGGAAAACTTGACCATACCTAGAATTTCAATATTTTCAAAAGAATAGAAAACATGATTCTGTATAGAGATTCAAATCCTTCTTAACGCGTTGCATCAGTTGGGATTCAACCGTCTATCATACCTGAATAATGCTCTCCCTCTTGAGCGTGATGTCCTCTCCTGGCCTCATTCCTAGGAATTGGGTCTTAGTGCAGAGTTTGAACTAGACTAGGAGACATAAAGGCTCAATCTCGTTGCCTCATTCCTAGGATTTGGGTCTTAGTGCAGAGTTTGAACTAGACTAGGAGACATAAAGGCTCAATCTCATTGAGGATGACACATTTATTTAAATGACAGATCAGATGATGTCGTTTGGGGAGGTCGTGTTATTGGAGATAACATTGTTGTCAAAGAATTTTATTAATATATTGCGGGTTCTTCCACTCCAGGTCCCTATGACAAGTGGTTCGTGCCTATGTGGAAATGGAATGCCCCTCTGAAGATCAAGTGCTTCACATGGATGACCATCTTCAACCGAATATTGACATGGGAGAATATAATGAAAAGCATATTCTGAGGTCCGAGAATATGTCATTTTTGTCATACTTCCGATGTCTTCCATCTTTTCATAGACTGCACTTTATCGAAGGTTATCTCAGACCATGTGGCATAATTTTTGAACCTTAGGATTGAAATGTTCTAGATCTCCATATTCGACTGCTTAATGTATTAGGCTTCTTGTCTTAGATGCTATCGAGATCTCCCTTTATATGTCTTTTGGGGGATTCAGGGCTCGAGGAATGACACCCTTTTTTAGGATCGGATCCCTGACTATCATTCTGCTAGCGTTATAGTTAGATATTTCCATGAGCTCGACCCTTGGTGTCCTATGCCTTCTCGGCATTCTGTCCACCTTCTAGATTTGGGGGTCTATTTTTCTCGATTCCTTGATGGTGGTGGGTGATTCTAGGATAGTCATTGATTGGTTGTTGGGGGAGGAATGATCTGGAGGTCTCATTTTTATACCATTGGATTGTTCATATTACTGTGCTCTTTTCTTCCTTTAGCGACATTTTTTTTCTCCACGTATACAAGGAGAAAGATATGGAAGCGGATCCTTCGTCTAAAAGAGGGTTTTCCCTTCTACCTGGAAGAATGTTTTTAGAGTATCTGATCGATGGCTCCATCTCTCAAGTGGGATCCTTCATGCTCTGATTTTTGGTTGTCTATTCTTATGACTTGCTTCCTTGTTGGTTCTGTTAGGTCTCTTAGCTTTTGCTCTATCTTGATCTTTTTGTCTTGTTCTTAGTTGTTTCTCTCTTGACTGGTCTCTCTCTTTCTCTGGTTTGGACTTATGTAACTTCTCTTATTTTTAATGAAGAATTTTTGTGTTTTTCTGCTGGATAAAGAAAAGAAATTCAAAACCCAAAATACATATGCTAAACACTTGGGTCCTTTTCTTATGGACTATTTTATCTATTTATAATATGAAACAATGTTTTTTCTCTTGTGAAAAAAACACTTGGGTCCTTTAGAGAATAAGTATATTTTCAAATTTTGACCAAGGCTCAAGAGAGACCCATAACAATTTGAAGAAGATAGTAGAGACCATGGAATTGAAGGAAACAACTAACTCTTATTGGCTTTTCCAATGAAACCCTCCTAGACTGGTCCCTGAATATATGAGAGTTCATAATAGAAATCTCCAACCTACTTGACGAGTATAAACATCACATACATGAGTGGGATAACTAAGTCTCCACCCCATATACATGGTATGAAGCATGAAATTGAACAAAAATCCAACAAGATGGTGGTGGGCAAAAATACATTTGAGCAAGCTACCTCCTACTGAAATCTTTCTCAACTTAAAAGTCATTAAATGCTCCCATAATGAGCTTTAACATAGAGCCACAAAAAATGGGAGGGGAAACCACTTCTAAGAATGTGAAAATATGTTTAAATGTGCTGGAATCCATGTATAACCAGACATGTGAGTGAAATGATGCATGATATTGAGAAAAATGCAATGAAATGGAAGGCTCAAACATTAAAAGCATTATAAAAAAGTGCAACCAAGTCCTTTTACCATGTGGCCTAGAAAAACACTTACATTGAGCCATTAATAATTATCTTCTAAGTTACTAATTATTTATTAATTTAACATCTAAAATCTAATCTTACCTCATTACTGTTAAACTTTTTACTCAACCTTTTTTCTATAAAATTTTTATTTTTATTATTATCATTTTTATTTTTATTTTTATTTTTTATTTTTAATTTAAATAATATTAATTTTACATATAAAATCAAATCTTACAACAATTACATTCAAATCTTCTACTTAAAAATATATCCATAAATCAATTTAAAGAAAAATTAATTTATTTTCAATATTTTAATTTATCTATTTTAAATTATAATATTTGGATTAAAATGTTCTTTCATCTAACCTAAATGTAAGTCTTTATCTATCTTTGAATTATCAGACAATTGCTTAAACAATTGAATATCGTTCATTTTCCTCCCAACTCCATTGGCTATTCAAATTTTATTCATAATTTTGTTAATTTATGATACTCGAGATTCAAATTTTATTCATAATTTTGTTAATTTATGATACTAGAGAAAACATTTCAATATTGTGAAAAATTTTCAATTAAATCTATTGGTCATTAAAAATTCAACCATAATTTTGTTAAAATTTCTTCTATTAATTTATTTTTCAAATTAGAAAATCTATCTAAATATTTGAATATTTGAATATTGTTAACTTTTATTCACTAATTTTATTATTGTTAATTTTTATTTACTAATTTTATCGGCCATTAAAATTATATTCACAAATTTGTTAAAAAATTCATATTAAGCACAAATCTAATATAAGTCAAGAAGATTTAAATTTCTTGAGGTACAAACTTTTTTTCATATCTATATGCATGAATATATATGTGAACTTCTTATACATTGTGAACAATTTATGATATATGCTTATAATATAATATATTCCATTTTTTTTTTTTGGAATTTTTTTTTGACATTGACAAATTGGAAAAAAAAATTACATCCTTCTCATCTCATGTTAAATCTCAATAAATTTGTAGTGCTTCTCTCTATATATAGATTATATAAATTTTAATTGTTAAATTTTTTTTTGTATGTTACATAGAGTACAACTACTTAAAATGCATAGCATAATTATTTTTATTTTTTATTATACCCAATGTTGCTTTTTCTATGAAATTTATTTTAAAAGGTACACATGTCAACTCCATATTGAGTACACATAGAATTACACATCCCTCTCATACTTTTGTACAATAAATCTTTTGACTCAATTATAACACTTAATAAATATTTCAATATTGTTAAAATTTCTTTGATATCTATTCTTCATTAAAAATTTATGCATAATTTATGTTGGAGAATCTAATTCCAACCACCTTTCATGTGTCAAAAAAGTCCATCCAAATGCCTTAGTGTTGTTTCACTTAGTTCATTTTTAGTTCAGTCTCAGTGTAATTATTTATTATTTAATGTTGATGCTTACAATGTAATATTATTTAACTGATTCATAATATTGAGAAGAACAATCCTCTGCTCCACTTCTTTTTGTTTTTAATTTTTGATCAGAACTAGTTTACATAAGACAATGTCAAAAAGCAACAACTTGAACTAAGTTGAAGCACCAAAGAGAAAAAGCAAGTTTGAATAAAGACTCTTTGGGAGAGCAACAAAAGTTTAAAGAGGTTTAAAGAAAGCTCATGCAAAGAAGCAGCAAATAGAGCCAGTTTTGACTGCATTATTAACGCAGCTAGAAGTTCAGAAGAAGCGTTACGCAGTATGCGGTTGAGAAGATTTAAGAAAAGCGTTAGTTTCAAAAGCTCGCAACGATTTCCGTCACACGCGGCCACGATTTCTGTCACACTCGACCACAGACCCTCAAAAGGAGCGTTAACTAAATTCGGTTGCAGCAAAGCTGATTGGAAGCGCGAATAGGCAAAGTCAATCTTGAGCGGTGGAGCCGTCGTTGAAGCATGGAGCTTGAATTTTAAAGAAAACACGAACCATAAAAAAATTCGATGAACGAGATAAGTCGAGATCTCTCTTAATGGGATTCGTAACTCATTTTATTTTTTGTTTAAAAAAAAAATGAGATTTTTAAAATCAAAGTATGTCATACTTTGTTCATATTATTCGTAATGATGCTAAAATAAAGTGATTGAAATGATTGAAAGTGCATGAAATTTCTTAAAAGAGAGATACGTGGGTATTATTTATTTAAGAAAAACACAACTTTATTTTAAAAAAGAGGAGTGTGGCTTGATTCGAAAAAGAGAAGGGGTATATTTGTTTTTTTTTTTTTTTTAAGTGAAAACTATTGTGGCCATTGTAAATTTGTTAATAATTGTGAAAACTTTACGAAAGCCTTAATTTTTAGAAAATTTGTTGACTCGTTTACTTTGTAGAATCCGACCGACAATTAGACTCGTGTACTTTGTAGAAGCCAAGCGACAAGTGTGGAGGAATAGTTGCATAGAATTATTATCTCTACAAAATGATTTTGTTGTTGAGTTACAATTAGTAAGTTTTCAACAAATGGGAAAATTCAGGAGACTCAGAAGGTCAAAGCGACAATAAGAGATGTTTGAGATCTTTTTAAATTTAGAAGTGAAGAGACAAAATAATGTCTTCACATTGAAATGCATAAAAGAATCTGTGGATGACCACATTCTTTCCTTGATTTCAGATGCCAAGACAACCAAGGAGGCATGGGATAACCCTGAGAGGTGTTTTGGTGTGAGAGGGAGTATTGAAGTTGAATATAAAAGTAGATCTATAGCAGTAGATTTACAACGAGACGAAAAGTTTGTTGAATCTCACTGTATTTAGCCACAAGTGGATGCTGTCTGTGAAGAAATTGCAGAAGCAACAGAGAAGGAGCACAACGATGCTCATGAACCCCACCATGCATAGCCACAAGTGGACGAAAAATTGGTGAATCCAACAACACAACTTGCTGATGACAATTTGATGAATCCATCAACAAAGGTCGCTGAGGATAATGAAGCTGCCATTGGAGTAGTCAATGCTGATGTAAACTTTGATCAAGATTTGTTGGCTAATGATGATTGGTTGCACATGATTAAAAAAAAACATAATATCGACATAATACTATTTGGTGAGATATCCCACTTGAGTCTGAAAACCAAGTGGAAGACAAGTTGTTTGCAGCAACACAGGTTAGTAAATAAGTGAAAGAGAGAGAGAAAAAATAAAGGCAAAGAAAGAAGCAAAAAGAGAAAACAGAGACAGAGGCAGAGGCAAATAAATAAACTCACAAAGAGAAAACAAACACAGAGACAGAGGCAGAGGCAAAAAAGGAAGCGCAACTGGAGAAAGCTCTCATTATAGAGAAGAAGGACCAAAAGCAATGTGATTTTGAAAATATTTTTAATTCTAACATTGATTCCCAATGTGTAGGTATACATGATGATTATGAAAAAGAGTTAAATTTTCTTGAAACATGGCTTGCAACACCATGTCTTGATGGAGTCTACATAGAAGCAGTAGATATGGATGTTGAAGACAACATGCATAATGAACACACCAATGAAATTTTTAGGTACTGGAGTTTTGAAGAGATTAAATTTTATTTCCATCTTATGTTGTAGCATATTGATGATGAAAAGTGCACTACAGAAGATAATATGTGGCTGAAACTCACATACAAGTCATTTTTTGAATAGGTCCTTGACATGCTTAAACAAAATGGAAAAATGGAAGACTTTCACCAGCGAATGAAGAAATTGAAATTTGAAGCCTAAAACAAGAAGAAAAAGCTGAAACAATTTATAGGCTATAGGATCTGGAAGAAGAGAAGAAGAAAAGTAAATGTAGTTGAAGTAAAATTTTTAAATTGTAAGCCTAGCTAAGACATAGACCAGCAGACATATTAATTAAATTTTTATGTGGTTGTAATTAAGGGGGAGTGTCAGAGAATCTAATTCCAACCACCTGCTAGGTGTCAAAATCGTCGATCGAAGTATCCCAGTTCAGTTTCACTTAGTCCAGTTTTAGTTCAGTCTCACTGCAGTCATTTAATGTTGATGTCTCCAATGTAATCTTATTTAACTGATTTCTAATATTGAAAAGAGAAATCCTTTGCTCCACTTCTTTTTTGTTTTCAAATTTTGTCCATTTCATCCATAATTTTCTCAATTTCATTTACTATAATTCTTCCATGAGTGTTTGGAAATTCTTTTATGGCTTTCACATTTTCTTTTTCCCATTTTTTATCTAGTTATATCAACCAAATTAATTAAATGTGTTATTATAAAAAATGTTATCGATGAAATGTTTAGAGAGGGTTTTCAAAACTTTAAATTTTGTTCATTTACTTAATCGTCAGAATGCATTTTGTTTGTATTTATATAAGCACACTGATATCTCTTTGTACATATCGATATCAACTTTCAACAACTTAAACGAAAACGTGAAAGTGAAAGTCATTGAAATGTGATATGCCATACAACACAATCCCTTGGTAAGATTGTCAAATATTATGTACTTATTTCTACTTATGTAAGGTGGCTAATATTTCTCAGAAAGCATTGAACTTTCATAAATTTATTGAAACTGAGAAATTGAAAGTGTTTGAAATATTTGTTTACTAAGTTGTGTGAGTTTTGAGATAACTGTATTTTTAATTTTTGGTTTGAGAAATCACGATCCACAGATCTAACATGGTTGGATTTTTTCCCATCGAGTATCGAACCAGTGACCTTTACATTACTAAGTGCCTTAATAGTGCAACTATCAATGTCTATTCTACGCCCAGTGGGCTAATTATTAATAATTATAAATTGTATTGCAAGGATTTAATATCTATGGAATATTTTTAATAATTGTCACAAATTAAAGGTTGAAATTTACTATACTTTTTCTATCCTTTTAGTTAAATTGATTAATTTGAAAAAATCATATGAACATGAATTATGGTTTTTGTGGGCATGTGGTATTACTAAGTGATGTTATTGGTCATTATATGGTAGAACAACCTATTTACTTGTATGATGATCTTGAGAATCTTCACTATTACAAGTCAAATTTTGGCTTTGTTAATGTTAAAGCATAGTGATGTTTTGAATGAGACCTTTCAAAAAGATGCATCAAATGAAAAAGATGATTTCATTGAAGTTGCTAATGTTTGTAATAAGATGTTTCAGGGCTCTAACATGTTTCATTTGAAAAGAGGTAAACAAGACGTGAAAAAATTGTAGCAACATATATCATTGTTGAGCAGTGATATGAACAAGATGTCAGTGTAAGAGAGTGCAAAGGTCAAAGAGAAAGTGTCAAAACAATTTGACAAAGAGGTCATTGGCTTCAAAAGTTCTTCTTGTGGTTTTCACAAAGTATTTTCTTTGAAATTGATTGTTTCATGGCGATGGCAATCACATTTTATCAAGAGTCGAGCCAAGCACAATGTGAGACAAGCTAAAAATCGCCATGACGACAGTGTTCGAGGTGAGACAGTTTTCAAGTTTCCTTTGATTGACAACTAAGGTGGGAAGAAATTTGTTTCTTCAAGGACAACTTGTTGTTCTGCAAATTCTAGGAAATTGCAGCATGACAATGTCTACAACAACAAGACATGGTCTTAAGAATCAAGGAAAAAGATTAGTTTTTATGAAAAGCTCAAATTGTTGAAATTAGGAAAATTCCATTCCAGTGGATTGAGACTGGAAGGGTGAGAGAACTGTACCCTCATACACATGTTCAGTAATGAAACAACTTTTGGGGTCCAAAAGTTTCCAATGGGGAGGAATGATCAATTGCTCAAAATTATGCTCAAAAATCAAAGTTCTCAGAATGACTTGAAACCTGAATGGTCGCGTAGTGCTCATCGTTTTAAATCCGGCGCAACTCGTTTCACGCGAAATGGACTTGGTATGGCTTCAAAAATGAGTTATGTTCGTTTTACTAAACATGCAAAATTTTCAAAAAAATGCAGACAGGGAGCCGAGTCAGTAATTCGTAATGCTGACGTGGTATGCTGACTGGGTAGGTCAATGTTTGGTCAAAATTTTCCTCCGAATAATGAGAGAGTGCTAAGTAGTAGTTGTTTATTGGTTCGAATATTATGGTGATTTGGAATTTTATGATTGGTGGAAGTTTTAGCCAATGAGGAGGAGGCATGTGGCTGAGCCAGGGGCCGCCACGTGTCCCCTTCATGGCATTGTAAAATTGTTGCAAAGGACTAGAAGGACCAGCGGGGATCGAACACAAGACCTTCGCCCCGCCAACAACATGCGCCACCATCTCCACTATCACTTGCTTCTTAACCTTAATGTTCTTTGCATATATTTAAAGAGTAATGTTTATGTCGTCAGGGGGAGTGGGGGCTAGCCCCCAATACATGTGACCACAGTCTCGGAGACCATGGTGGAAGAGCGGAGGGCCTAACCCTAAGCGCATAGATTAAATTTTAATCTGCCATTATTAACCCCTAAACACCATTAATGAAGCGCTAGTATGGATTACCACAAAGCGTGGGTTTAAGTGCTAATCTGTCTTAATTAGCATTGATGCAGATTAATTTAGTTAATCAAGATTAACTTGGCAGTTCGATAATTTTGGCGGAACTGCTATTATGGCACCAATTAGCCCGAATTAGTGGCAGTTAGCTAAATTTAGGGAGGAAATTGTGGAACAAAATGAAAAGGTCATAACCCAGTCAGTTTTTGACCAAATCAGGAGCAGAAAGTGGCTAAGGCACCATTTTTGGGCATTATAAACTCATTGGTGTATGTTTCAAGAGCAGAAAAGGATTGTTAATACATCATTTTTAAAATTTGAGCATAATATAGAGGCCCAAGCCATGGAAGTTGGACGAAGGAGATGTAGGCCAAGAGGGGTGAACTCATTGGTGTATGTTTCAAGAGCAGAAAAGGATTGTTAATACATCATTTTTAAAATTTGAGCATAATATAGAGGCCCAAGCCATGGGTTTAAGCACATATAGAACATGGGTTTAAAAATCTGAAAGATGAATTAACATAACAAGACTAACATTCCCCATTCAGATCAAGGATTTTACAAAAGGTTTTTATAAGTTTTGGATCTAGTGAATTCATGTTCATTTGGCTATAGATTGGGTGCATTTGGTTGCAGATCTGGTGAATTTGGGTGCATATCTATTGGGATTGGTTGCATTTTGTTGATTTGGGATTTTTTTTTGTCATCATGTCAATTTTTTGGGTGAAACTTATTTGAGTGAGTCCACAATACTTTATGGAGGAAACTATGAAAATTGGAAATTCAAGGTATTAATAGCTTTAGAGGGAAACAATTTGTGATCAATTTTGAGTGGTGCAGAACCCAAACCCATTACTGTTGTAGCCATTCCAGATTCGGAAAAACTAGAAACAAAAGCATGGGTGTTGCTAATAATGTTAATGAGGGAAAACATCATTCCTCATATTAGGGACTGTAAAAAATCTAAAGAAACATGGGATGTTCTCAAAAGCTTGTATGAAACATCTAATACCAACCCGATTTTGTTCTTGAAGACCAAGTTTTTTTTAATCAAAATGGAGGCCAATGAATGTATAAACAATTGTATTTCATGTGTCAAAGAGCTAAGTGATAAGTTAGTAGATATTGATGAAAGGTGTCTAGTATTGACTCGGTCACCATCACATTAAATGGCTTAGTGCAAGATTATCACATTTTTGTTTCAATTCTTTCAGCTCGAGAGAAGCCTCCTACTTTTGATGAATTGAAATGTATTCTTCTACAAGAGGAAGAGAGGATGAAGAACTTCAATTTGGGCTCAAACAGTTCAGATTTGGCATTGGTAACTAAGGGTAAGCAACAATACAAAGGAAAGCCATGGGACAAAAGTAAAGGAGGAAAGTTTCAGGAAATGCATAAAGGTTTGGCACAATCTAAATTTCCATTTCATCATATGAGAAATGATGATTGCTATTATTCTGGCAAACCTGGACATCATGCTAAAGATTGCTAAAAAGAAAATATAATGAGTCTAAACAGAGAAACATAAGACATAATGGGAATTTTGTAGACAAAGACACCTCAATCAATGATGGATTTAAAAATATCATATTGTTTGTTTCTGATGTTGCATTGTCTGTAATAAATATTGGTTTGATGAATATCATGAGAACATTGATGGAACATGTGTTTATCTAGGAGATAACAGATACCTTAAATTTAAAGTTTATGCAATAATAGGTGTGATGTTGCATAATGGACAAGAGAGATAGATCCATAATGTGATGTATGTTCCTAACATAAAAAAGAATTTAATTTCTTTTTCTACTATTGTTGATGAAGATCTAAAGGTGGAATTTGTCAAATCACAACTTGTTGTTAAAGATATCCAAGATCGCTACAATGTTATTTCCACAGGTACCAAAGTTGAAGGATTATATAAGTTGGATGTGACCAAGGAAGGGCATCAAGCATTGGAATCTACAAAAATGTCAACAGAAGAGTTATGGCATCAATGGTATGGGAATTTATATCACAATGATTTAATGTTACTTCATAGAAAAACAATAGTTGAAGGTCTTCTTGTTATGAGGAATAATCATTTTGAATGTGAAGCATGTGCACTTCGAAAACAACATAGAGAGGAATTCCCTGTACATGAAGAAAAAATACAAAGATAAATACTTGAATTAATTCATATTGTTGTATGTGGACCTATGCAAACTATATATCTTGGAGGAGCATTGTACTTTCTTATTTTTGTTGATGATAGATCTAGATACACTTGGGTCTATTTTATAAGAAAGAAAAGTGATTTTTTTGTACTTTAAGGAATTCGAAAACATGGTGGAAAAAAAAAATGAGAAATACATCAAAATTATCAAATCTGATCAAGGGGGAGAATACAAATCAAGAGAATTTAAACAATATTGCAAAATTCATGGGATTCTAAAACAATTTATAGTTCCTCATACACCTCATCAAAATGAGGTTGCTGAGAGGAAAAACAAAACACTAGTCATTAGGGGAATTTTGAGGTCTAAAATGGGCCTCCTAAGGAAATTATAAAATAATAGTGGAAAAAATCTAATAAGATTTGATGACATCATCAAATTTTAGAGGGAAAAATGAAAAAACTACTTTTTCAATTCATATTTCCAACTTATCTCCCAAAGTTTTTACTCAAATTTCGAGCGGGAGTACTCGTTGGATGCAGAATTTAATTCCCCATCCAAGGAGTACCCATGTTGCATACTTTTGATGGGTCCTACTACACAAAAAATGAGAAATACATAAAAAAACGTGATTACAATCATGTTTTTTATGTATTTCTCATTTTTCGTGTAGAAGAGTTCATCGAAAGTATGCAACATGGGTACTCCTTGGATGAGGAATTAAATTCCGCATCCAACGAGTACTCCCGCTCGAAATTTGAGTAAAAATTTTGGGAGATAAGTTTAAAATACAAGTTGAAAAAGTAGTTTTATTATTTTATTATTTTTTAATATTTTTACTTTTTTACTCCAAAAATGGTAAATCATCCATTATGGATGACATCATCATCTTGAATCCTATTGGTTGTTATAAAGTTTATTTTTGTTGTACGTTTTTCTTATGAGGCCCATTTTAGACCTCAAAATTCCCCTAATGGGAATGTGCACGAAGCATGCTTCAAGATAAAATAATTCTAATGGTTATTGGGACGAAGCCATTAACACTGTTGTTTATTTGAAAAATAGGAGTCTAACCAAAATTTTAGATTTGAAAATACATTTTTAAGAATTTTATGGATAAAAACCAAAAGTGAATCATTTAAGAGTTTTTGGATACAAGGCGTTTTCTCATATTCCAAAAGATGAAAGAAGAAAACTTGATGAAAAATCAATTAAGTTCACATTCAATGGTTATTGTGATGATCCAAAGGCATACAAGTTGTTTGATCCTAGTTCACATAGATTGCATGCAAGTAGGGATGTGTTGTTTCATGAAAATGCAGATGAAGGTGATAAAATTAATAATAAAGGTGTATGACATTATACTGATGATTATGTTAAAATAGAAGCAAGTGTTGAACAGGAACATGAACAGGTACAACAACGGGTACATGAACATGTACAAGTTTAAGAGAAGGAAGTATCTAGCAGTCATGATACTCCAAGAAGAGAACAAGAGGCTCCACAAACCAGAAAGAAGGATGAAAGGAGTAAAACTCCAAGGAGGACATCACGTCAAATTCAACAACCTATAAGGTATAAATATTATGCATTGATGTCTCATGTAAAGAATATTTTCGAACCTTCAATTTATGAGGAAGCTAAAGAATATAAATAATGGAGAGATGCAATGGATGAGGAATACAACTCCATAATGAAGAATGACACATAGGAATTAACATAATTTCCTAAAATAAATTTTCCATAGGATGCAAATGGCTATTCAAACTAAGATTTAATGTTGATGCAAATATTGATAAGTATAAAGCTAGATTGGTTGCAAAAGGCTATTCTAAAAAATAAGGCATTTATTATGAAGATATTTTTGCACATGTAGCTTAACTTAATACAATTAGAATCATGATTGAATTAGCTACAAAAAAAAATTAGAAAATGCATTAATTATATGTCAAATCTATTTTCTTGAATTGTGAATTAAAATAAGAATTTTATTTGGTTCATCGTGAAGGGTTTGTAAAGCAGGGACAAGATCATCTTGTGTGTAGGTTAAATAAATATTTGTACGGTTTGAAGCAAGCACCAAGATCTTGGTATGTGAAAATTGATTCATTCTTTTATGAAAAAGGTTTTGAGAGAAGCAAAAGTGATCCTAACTTGTATATCAAGAAAGATGAAGATGGGAATATTGCCTTGATATCTTTATATGTTGATGATCTTATCATAACATGAAGTGCATTCAGGTTGATTGAAGAAATTAAAATTCAATTATCATAGGTATTTTAAATTAAATATCTTGGTGAATTGCATTATTGTTTGGGTGTTTAAATTTGGAGGAAATCTAGTAAGACAATCATTTCACAAAGCAAATATGCAAAGACAATTCTTGAAAGATTCCATATGTTTAAATGTAAACCAGCGTCTACTCCTTTGGAACAAAATTCCATGTTTTACAGTGATGATGGATCTAAAGAAGTAAATGGAACTTTTGTCGTCAAGTAGTGGGAAGTTTGTACTACCTCACCACTATTAAGCAAGATATATCATATTCTGTCAACATCCTTAGTCAGTTTATGGATAAGCCTTGTGAAAACCATATGAAACTAGCAAAGAAATTCCTTTCATATCTGAAGGGAACACTTTATTTTGGTATTTTGTATGCTGATGAAACTGATGTTGAGTTAGAAGGTATTTCTGATTTAGATTGGGCTGGAAATCCTACTGATAGAATATCACCCTCTGGATATGCATTCAATTTAGGATCGGGGATCGTATCATGGAGCATGAAGAAACAACCAACTATTCTTTGTCATTCACAGAAGCTTAATACAAAGCCTTGACCAATGCAACTTGTGAAGCTATTTGGTTAAGGAGGATTCTTGAAGATGTTGGAGAAAAACAAAGAGGACCAAAAAGCATCAAATGTTACAATGAGAGTTCCATTAATCTTGCAAATAATCCAGTTTATAATGGTAGAAAAAAACATATTGAAGTTCAACAACATTTTGTAAGGGAAAAGCAATCAATTGAGATTTATTTAGTTTATTGAAAGACAAGTGAGAATGTAGCTAACATATTTACCAAGCCTCTTGGAAAGATGAACTTTGAAATATGTACACAACAATTAGGAATTGTTGAAAATTCATTTCTCCATTAAGGGAGAATGTTGGAATAATTTCGAAATGGTGAATCCAGATAGAGTTGATGAGTTGTGTTCTCGCAATTAGTGTTTGAGTCTATTTGTCATGAGTTGTTTCTTCATAGTTGGTTTTGTGAGTTGAGGATCTGAATTATTTGGATCTAGATTGTCCTAGAGGTTGTCTATGTGTGCCTATATAATGTACTGGTTTTCCAAGTAGTTTGATCTATGAGATTTGGTTTCATTCGTATGTCTCTCTGATTCTCTAATTAGAGTATACATTGGAAGGGAAAATTATATTAGATTATAACATACCCTATGCTACATTTTGTTGGGTGTATGTTATATCCTTTCCATGACTAGTCACACGCACGGGAGGGGGGAGCGGGGGGAGCACATGGGGGGCGACAACCTCCCCAGTTCGTTGCACTAGGCACACTGCCTCGAGAAATTTTTTTTTGGACCCTTTAATAGGTAGGTGGACCTACCTATGGTTTTGTGCATGGGTTTGCACATGGTTTTGGGCATAACAAATTTCTATCCATGGTATTTTGTAGATCTGGTCAAGGGAACTACGATTATGTCCTAATTGAGGGTTAATGGACTGGGATTTATGAATGTTTCAACATATATATATATATATATATATATATATATATATATATATATATATATATATATATATATATATATATATATATATTGTAACATTGAACAAAATATAATGAAAAAATCAATTTGGTAGTCCTAGTTTTGGGCTATAGGGGAAAATCTTCATTATGTTTTATGTTCTTGCAATTTTTTATTTTCTGTTTTTAAGAATTCGTTTGCAGATAATTTTTGTACAGTGTTAAAACCTACACATTTACTATACAACATGCCTACTTAGTTATTATGTTTTAACTAAGCGCATAACAACTCTAACTAACTATGATCACAATTAGGTGTTACTTCAACATACTCCCCCTTAAGATTAATTTTGAACTGAATACACATTCTTCATCTTTGTCTTCCATGCTCACTACTCTTTGTTTATGTACCTACAAACACAAAATATTTCACTCCTCCCACACCATGACCAATCATCATTATGGGTTTTATGCGATTGACCCATAACCATTATACATATAGGTTTTTTCATTGGCTTACCCTCAACTATTTTTATGGTTAAGCCATAACCATTATACCTATGGGTTTTTTTTGTGGCTTACCCTCAACTATTATAAGTGGTTCCAAGTAAATCTTATTAATGATTTTTTATCTGCATCTACATTTTTCTTTTAGGGGTGTTTTCATGTGCATTTATATTCATCTACATCTATAATACTATTATTCTTACCTTGCTTCTTTTGTTTCTTCGTCCCTTACATGTTTTTCATCTTTCTTTGTTCTTTTTGTCTTCGTCTTCCACTTTTATTTTCCCGTGGTGCTGCATCATTCTCTTTGTCATCATCTTCTTTCATCAACATAAATCTCTTTGTCATCATCCTCTTTCATCATGTCATTCTCTTTGTTCTTTGCTATTGCATCTTTATCACTATTATAAAATTATTTCATCATTTTGTTAGTTGCTACAAGCTTCATTTTTCATGGAGTCATCTTGTTTTTTCTTCTTGTACTTTGATGCTTCCCGCAAATTATTAATTTGATGTCCATATAAAAAGGGATCCATATACTGAAATACATTAGTACTATAACTTATACTTGATAGTTTTTAGGAATCCTTTTAGGTGACATGATTCATAAGCTTAAACTCTCTCTTCATTATGACTTGGTCCTCACCTTCAGAGATTATCACAACTTTCTAAGGTTATGCCTACCTTATGGTTAATTCTAAAGTTTGATGTCACATCATTTCTCTACAAAAGAGGATACAAGCTACATGATTACTACTATTTGATGTCATATCACTTCTCTACAAAAGAGGATACAAGCTACATGATTAATACATGCGGGGTGTGACTTGATAGAGCTCAAAAAATACTAGGGGGCATACTTACCTTTTTGCGTTAACTCTTCAACTCTTCAAGTGAATTCTTTCTTCTTACATTTGAGGTGAATGACCTCAACTTTCATAAATCCTTTAATCAAACACATTAAATATGCAAATCTTCATCCACATCCACTTGCCTTTAAATTTTACCATGATTTTTAACTCTAAAATCTATTAATTTGTTACACAATCTGACACATCAGAATCTCCTATATCCTAGTGGTATCCTTCCAAATTCTTACAAGATTAACCATTTACTCTGTGAAGATGAAAAAAAAGAATGGCTACTAATCCAATATTTTCTTTTAAATTACCAATAATAAATATTATGTGAACAATGCACATCTCAGCCCCGAACTTTTATTTTAACTTTACTAGTAGTAACTATTTGTTAGCTTTAATAGCCCTAAAACAAACCCATGTACAAATAAACATGATGAATAAAAGTGAGAATAGAGAAAGTTGTAAACTCTAAAATTTATTAGATTATAACATCCACTATGTGACATTTAGTGTCATTTAGTGTATATAGTTGATCATAACAGTGATATCAAATTCAATTATTCCATTTTAACTAACCATATAACAATTCATCTCTAACTAACTAGAATTACAATAGAAATTACTTCTAACATTTTCAACCTATTTATAAACCTAGAATCATCCTATCTTTAAAATGTTAAAGAACTAAAACCATCTTATTGCTCACGTTGCACACATGCGAACTTATGCAATATTTCATGCCAGTCCAACTAGATATTTTTTTTATGAGATAGGGAAGGGACGCAAGTTGTTGGGCGCCCTCCCCTCCACCTCAGCAAGCAAGGTGTAAACCCACGTGACCGCTATACAACAGCTGCCCATTTCAACCGGCCAAGTGTTGGGTAGGTGCCACCATTAAATGCGGGAATTTTGAGCATGTTTAAGGTTTGGTCTGGAGGTTTAACCGTGATGAGGTCTAACTCCCGTTCATTGTTTCTCGAGCTCGGAGTGTGGTCGTTCGGCTCCGCCGGTGGTGGTGGCTGCGGGTTCCTAAACCTACACGACCTGTCGACATTTCCTGAATATTGTCCAACCTTTTGTTTCCCGCCATTGCTGGTTGCTTGTTTCGTGCAGATCCTAAACCTGTTCACCGGTTCCGCCATGTTTGTGTTGTTGGGATTGAACCTTTGTCAATTGCTGAACATTGTAGCTCGCCGCTCGTTCCTATTCTTGAATGTGAATTCCGCCATTGTGTCCACCATTCCTCTGATGTTGGACCGCCAGCTTATTGATTGTTGTCCGCCAGGGTTTCGATCCACTTGCTCTGTTTTGTCGAATTCTTTAGGTTTGTCTACAATTCGTTCAATTTTTACTCTGAGAATGCCATTTTTGTTGATAAAATTCTAATTTTCTTGTTTTTTGCAGGTACAGGGTTCCATGGTTGGTGTTGGCAAGGTTCTCTTTCGGCGTTGTGGTGGCTTCTCTGCATCCTCGGCTGCGGCGCCCTGCAACCTCTGCACTTCTCAACCTCTGCGCTTCTCGACGACCTCTTGGCGACCTCTGGTAGGATTCACAATCCTACCAATGATTCTCTGCGTTTTTTAACACTCTCAATCGCTGTTTAGTAGAATTTAGCTCTTCTTGTTTTCTTGTAAGAGTGAATGGAAATTTTGTGGGTTTATATGTGGTGGAATTTAGGTTTTTTATCTGTGGGTTTATATGTGGTGGAATTTATGTTTTTTATCTGTGGGTTTAGGGTTTGTTTTCGGCTACAATATGCTAGAGGCTTCTTTGATGGGTATGTAATCTTGGTTATCTATGGGTTAAGGGTTTGGTTTCAGCTATCTCTCTTATCTGTGGCGACTTAGTGCACCTAACAGAGTTATCTGTGGCGACTTAATGGTTAACATATTTTATATGTTTATTGTAGTTCTGTTATTTATATGTTGCACTCCCTTACTATTCCATTGAATTTATCTCTTCTTGTTTTCTTGTAAGAGTGAATGAATAGCCTTTTGTGGGTTTATATGTGGTGGAATTTATGTTTTTTATCTGTGGGTTTAGGGTTTGGTTTTGGCTGTAATATGCTGGAGGCTTCTTTGATGGGTATGTAATCTTGGTTATCTATGGGTTAAGGGTTTGGTTTCGGCTACCTCATTCTATATTAATTCCTGAGTTTTACTATTAGTATCAAGATTTTTTCCTTGCTCATGAATTTGGGTGTTACTTCTTTGGTTTTTTGTCTTGCGTTTTTATGTTTGTATTGATGCTTCTGGAGCAAACTGTGCAATATAAATGAAACTAGTGCAAGCTCCACTCATCAGGGGACAAATGATGAGTGAAGCCTCTATTCAAAATGTGGGTGAGTGCAATCTCCACTCATGATCAGGGGACAAATGACGAGTGAAGCCTCTACTCAAAATGTGGGTGAGTGCAAGCTCCACTCATGATCAGGGGACAAATGAAGAGTGAAGCTAGGTCATTATTTCATTGTCTTAATGTTTCTCTCTTAGGAAATTAGCCTACTTTCTACTCTGTTTACTTTGGCATTCATTCATTTTAAAGAAGCATCAATAATTCTAATTTTGGAAGTCTTGAGTTTTACTATTTTCCATGTTATTCATGAATTTGGTAGTATTTTGTCTAGTCTGGTCTAATGAAATTAGACCAGAAAAAATTCTGTTCTTACATGTCTATCGTTGTTTTCATCTTTAGCTACTCAATTTAAACAAAATATACTATTTTATGTTATTATCATGCCATTGATTCTATAAATGTTTCAAAAAGAAATAAAAATCTCCTAGTCTTTGTGGAAGTTTACCTCCAAACCTTCACATCATTCTCCTTCTTTGAGCTGGAATTATCATGAACTATTCAATGTCATTAGTTCATTGTCTTGATGTTTCTCTCTTAGGAAATTAGTCTACTTTATGCTCTGTTTACTTTGGCATTCATTCATTTTTTAACAAACAATGAGATATATAAAGAATGCAAACTGATACTTTCGGCTCTGTTTACTTTGGCATTCATTCATTTTAAAGAAGCATCAATAATTCTAATTTTGGAAGTCTTGAGTTTTGCTATTTTCCATGTTATTCATGAATTTGGTAGTATTTTGTCTGGTTTGGTCTAATGAAATTAGACCAGAAACAATTCTATTCTTACATGTCTGTCACTATTTTCATCTTTAACTACTCAATTTAAACAAAATATACTATTTTATGTTATTATCATGCCATTGATTCTATATATGTTTCAAAAAGAAATAAAAATCTCCTAGTCTTTGTGGAAGTTTACCTCCAAACCTTCACATCATTCTCCTTCTCTGAAGTGGAATTAAAATGAACTATTCAATGTCATTAGTTCATTGTCTTGATGTTTCTCTCATAGGAAATTAGTCTACTTTCTGCTCTGTTTACTTTGGCACTCATTCGTTTTTTAACAAACAATGAGATATATAAAGAATGCAAAATGATACTTTTGGCTCTATTTACTTTGGCATTCATTCATTTTTTAACAAACAATGAGATATATAAAGAATGCAAACTTATACTTTCGGCTCTGTTTAATTTGGTATTCATTCATTTTTTTAACAAACAATGAGATATATGAAGAATGAAAATTGAAAGGATAAAAAAAAAATTAATTCATGCTCTTCCAACATTGAGATGTTTTTTTAACTCAATGGGTTAAAGAGTGGAATTTATGTTTTTTATCTGTGGGTTTAGGGTTTGGTTTCGACTGCAATATGCTGGAGGCTTCTTTGATGGGTATGTAATCCTGGTTATCTGTGGGTTAAGGGTTTGGTTTTGGCTGCCTCTCTTATCTGTGGCGACTTAGTGCACCTAACTCTGTGGGAACTGATACTCACTAGTTTTAATTTATGCTCTTCCAACACTGATTATTGTGGTAGCTTATTCGGGCAAGGTCATTGCTGCATTGGTGCATTGATCTTAAAGGTTCTATTATTTATTTGTTGCTGCATTGGTGCATTGAATTTATTTAATGGTTAACAGAGTTTATATGTTTATTGTAGTTCTGTTATTTATATGTTGCACTCCCTTATTGTTCCATTCTCTTTTTGAATTCATTTCATGGTTAACAGAGTTTATATGTGTATTGTAGTTTATTATAGGGTTATATGTTAACAAAAATTGAACTCCCTTACTGTTCCGTTCTCTTTTTGATTCAAGGATTTCAAGGCATTTTTAATTAATACTTCTGATTTTTACAATGTATCTTCAAAGATAAACTCATCAATAATGTTGAAGTGTAATCTTCTTGATTCGGGCAAGGTCATTGCTGCATTGGTGCATTGATCTTAAAGGTTCTGTTATTTATTTGTTGCTGCATTGGTGCATTGAATTTATTTAATGGTTAACAGAGTTTATATGTTTATTGTAGCTCTGTTATTTATATGTTGCACTCCCTTACTGTTCCATTCTCTTTTTGAATTCATTTCATGGTTAACATAGTTTATATGTGTGAGGCTCCTTGGATAGTTGAGAAATCCAATGCCTTGTACAGATTACTCTTCCATTAAGTCATGCCTACTATAGGGTTTGGTTGCTTGTAAGAGTCATCTTAGAGTTTATATGTTTGTGAAGTACGATGAAAACATTTAAATTATACTTAGTGTAGTAGAAAGGAAATCTGTAGATCTATTAAGATATAAAAGTCCAAACATATAGTCCATCCAAAAATCCACATCATAATGTGGTTACATCCAAAAACATCTAACACTCCTATTCTTTATGGCCTTGAGAATCTTCAGTGCCAAACCCTGAGTTGCCTGATTGAGCCAAGTAGGTTGGCCTTCCTAAGAAGGCTTAATTAGGTGGTGGTTGATCGCTGCCATATAATTGAGACCAATTTGTCCATTCCAACCATGGAGGAATTGAGTACCCGTACCTCACACTTGCGTTAAGTGGAGGTGTGTGATGAGCATATATTGAATTCACACCACTTGTGGTAGGAATAAGGCAAGTGGGTAAACCCCTATTTTGATAGTGAGGCACTTGAATGTTTATGAGGTCTTGGAATAATGTTGTATTATTTGCAATATTGTCCAATGTGTTGGACATGTTCTTGGATTCATTCTCATCAACTGTGCTTGCATTTATGTCAACCATATCAGTCATCCGTTGTTCCCTTTCAAGCATTTGTTTAGCCTTACTTGCTTCATTTTCCTGTCTTGACATTTGTTTTTGTTGCTCCTTCTCTTGCCTTGCTCTTTCTCTTTCAAGCCTTTCATCTGCTCAACATTGTGCTGCAATAGCCCTTGCTGCCTTCTTCTCCTTGGCTTGATCCTTTTTTTTTCTGTTTTAATTCCTGAATTTCCATTTTATTTTATTTTCCAAACTAAACTAGGAGCTTTATATAGTCTTCTGAGGTGAGTAACTATGAACTTCGCCCCAAAATAAGACTATTGGGTGTTCCTTGCTTCTTTTTCATTGACACTCTTTCTATTGGTAGCTTTAGGAATTGCCCAAGTAACTTCTCCCTCCCTTGCACCTGCATTTCATTTCTTGACACTTCAGTATCCATGGCACTTGATTGAACTATATTGTTTTCTTCATCTGGTGCCTCATTATGTCCTCCATCTTCTTCCATTGATCTATTGTCCACAAAAAAATGAACAATTTTACTGTTCAATTCAGCCACTTGTGAAGGCATGTTCATGCTTTGTTCATTGGTTCTTGAGACACTGTGGGCATTCAAATTAATCATGTCTTCTGTCAGGCATGATGGTGGGTTTACTTGGCTAGGAAATGTCAATTGGTCATTTTCAATTTCATTAACAATATCAACAATTTCATTTTCTGCATTAACAATATCAACATTTTCATTTTCAACTACATCTGCATTAACAATATCAGCAATTGCTCTTTCAACAAAATCTGCATTGTCAACTGCATGTTCAACAGTGTTGCCATCAATTTGTTAACAAGTATACTGTGTTTCACATACCTGCTCATCATCATTAGCATATAACTATCATTGAGAGAGGGAAATTATATTATCAGCTGCAACCACATCATCATGCTCATCTACTTCTTCTTCCACTTCATGCTCTTCTTCCTGACCATCCACATGAAAAGCTTGGTTACAAGCAGTGTCATGCATAAGAGCATCATAATTTAGTGGCCATATTCCTGTCCTCCTAAAGCCAACCTTGATATTTGATGGTGTCAGAGCCCTTTTAAAAGCCTTACTTGCAAGTTCTGCTAACTTGAACCTTTTCACCTCAACCCCTGGATTCTTTGCCATCCATGCAGCACGTTCTGACTTGAAATAGTTCTTGAAAGGGCCAAACACACTAACATCAAGGAGCTGCAATCTGTGAGTGGTATGAGTGGGCAATGTTAAAAGTTCAATGCCCAAATTGTTTTCTTCCTCAATTTTTTGTAGAGCCACGTGGCTTCTATGGCCATCTAATATCAATAGGTGTCTGTTATTAGGTGAGACACCACCTAGCATAGATGCAGCAAAGTGGCAAAGCCAATTTAAAAAAATCTCTTTAGTCATCCATGCATGGGGATGTGCAGCCATGCATGCTCCAGGTTCACAGTTTTGTATATAATTTTTCAACTGATTATTACCTTTGAAAAGATAAAATCATGGGATTGAAGCACCAATTGCATTGACACAACATAAAATGGTTATCCACTCCCTGCTCTTAGGGAAAAACTTTGGCACATTTCAGCTGCCTCTTTTGGAAATTACCCTCATGCCACAATTCCTTCCCACTTGTAAACCTGTTTCATCACAGTTCCATATATGGTCTGCACCATAAGAATGCTTATCATATGCACTAGAAAGAGTATCATAGAACTTGCATACAACTGCAGGGCGCAAATTTAATGCTTTGTCTTTGTCAAGGCCCTCAGTTGTACGCAATACAAGGTCTGGATGCCTTTTTTAAACCCAAACCACTATGATTTACTAGGAAACCCATCTTTGAATGGGTTTGGCCTCCCTTGACAGATTTGAGCAACTGTAGATTTGAGTTGTATCAACTCTAGCACATGTCCCAATTGGGCCATTTCTTTACACCACTCAACCACCTCGGCCTCCTCCTCTTCAATCATAACTATAACAGGCCCTCTACGTTTGGTGTGAGTGAGCCCATTTATCCAATAATGTATTGATGAAGGAGGAATACTATGCTTCTTTGCAGATGCCCGAACAGAATATCCATTGAAATCTATGTCGTCAATTGCAACTAACATTTCTTCTTTTGTCCAACCTCTTATAGCGCTGATATTTTTAGTTGAAGTTGCGCCTTGCACTGTAGTTGACGGTGGCTCTATCGCTGATGGTGCCACAACATCAACTTCAGCGACATGGTCATCCTCAACAACATTGCTTGGAGCATTGTTGACATTGAGATCACATGTTCTTTCTTCATTTGATGAGGTGCATCATAGTTGGGCACCCCTGGTCACTCTTCTGCCACTTCTCCTTATACGAGCTACATAACTCACTCTTGCCATGGATGCAACTACCTGCAGGCTGCAGAAGCACCAATTTCATTTAGTTATTCATAATTGAAAAGAAGGATTTCATACAAGCAAAACATCACTGTAACATCATCTCTTCCCATTTATAACAATTTATAGCAGTTTACAATTAGTTTGTGTATTATTGCATGCATTTAGTTTATAATAATTGAAAATAATGTTTTCATATGATGAATACAGCTTCTATGCATAGCTATTGCAGATATATATGTTAACTTCAAATGCTACAACTTCTATTTTCAGTTACTGCAGATAGATATGTTAACTTCAAATGCTACAACTTCTATGCTCAACCACTGAGATATTTTGCACATGATTCTATGCTCAGCTACTCATGTTTTGTTTTTGGTTATTTGTTTCCAGAATTTAATCTCTATCTTTGTCTGATCTTTGTGTCATTTGAAGTCATTATGCACCCCAAAGCTGAATTGGGTAAGTTCAAATGATTGGGTAAGTTTGAATTCCAGTCTGATCTTTGTGTCATTTGAAGTCATTATGCACCCCGACACTGAATTGGGTAAGTTCAAATGATTGGGTAAGTTTGAATTCCAGTCTGATCTTTGTGTCATTTGAAGTCATTTTGTACCTTGAAGCTGAATTGGGTAAGTTCAAATGATTGGGTAAGTTCCACTGTGCACTGTGACTCTAAATTTTTGAATCCATCAAATGTTACAAACTGGGGTTTGGGTAGTTTTATGGGATGTCTGATTGATGGATATATAGTTCTGCAGCTATCTAAAGCAATATTTCTGCAGCTGTCTGATATATGGATATATAGTTTGTGTGTCTATCTGAAGCTATTCCCATTTTGTTCCCACTGTTGGGTTTAGTGATCCTAGGGGTGTTCATCCCATACAAAGGGTGTACCTTTCTTTAGGAGGTAAGTTACAGGATGATAAACTCCCGCCCTAATTGTTTAAAGATACTTATAGTTATTCCCCTCGAACACTTTATTTCCTGGGGCCCCCTTTACTAAATACCCCAAAGGAACATAAAGAGAAAAGAAGGTCCTCCCGTTGAATGAATAGAGATGGCAAGGCTTAGTTGCAAATCGGCCTAACAGGTTGATGGAGGTTCAAATCTAGGTGACTATTTGCCAAGGGACTCTACATTTTTTGAATCCATCAAATGTTACAAACTGTGGCCAAAACTCAGGGATTGAGGTGTTGAATTTATGAAATCTATAATATGTTCACTCAAAGACTAACAGGGATTGAGGTGCATTATTTGAGTTCCTTTTGTCATAAAATCGGCCTATGGTTCTACTATCTTGTTTCCTTTTGTCATTAACCTCTTGTAGAGATTGTTTGCAATTCTGTTTTGGGGAAATTGTTTTGAGTTCAATGGGAGTTTGTTTACAATTATGTTTTGGGGAAATTGTTTTGAGTTCAATCTTCCATTTGGATGAATCTGTGTTCAACTATACTATTAACCTCTTGTAGAGATTGTTTGCAATTATGTTTTGGGGAAATTGTTTTGAGTTCAATCTCTCATTCGGATGAATCTGTGTTCAACTATATTATTAACATTTTGTAGAGATTGTTTGCAATTCTGTTTTGGGAAAATTGTTGAGTTCAATCTCCCATTGGGATGAATCTGTGTTCAACTATACTATTAACCTCTTGTAGAGATTGTTTGCAATTCTGTTTTGGGGAAATTGTTGAGTTCAATCTCCCATTGGGATGAATTTGTGTTCAACTATACTATTGGAAATTGTTTTGAGTTCAATCTCCCATTGGAATGAATCTGTGTTCAACTATATTATTAACCTCTTGTAGAGATTGTTTGCAATTCTGTTTTGGGCAAATTGTTGAGTTCAATCTCCCATTGGGATGAATACATGTTTAACTATACTATTAACCTCTTGTAGAGATTGCTTGCAATTATGTTTTAGGGAAACTGTTTTGAGTTCATTCTCCCATTGGAATGAATTTGTGTTCAACTATACTATTAACTTCTTGTAGAGATTGTTTGCAATTCTGTTTTAGGGAAATTGTTGAGTTAAATCTCCCATTGGGATGAATCTGTGTTCAACTATACTATTAACCTCTTGTAGAGATTGTTTGCAATTCTGATTTGGGGAAATTGTTTTGAGTTCAATCTCCCACTGGGATGAATCTGTGTTCAAATATACTATTAAACCCTTGTAGAGATTGTTTGCAATTCTATTTTGAAGAAATTGTTTTGAGTTCAATCTCCCATTAGGATGAATCTGTGTTCAACTATACTATTAACTTCTTATAGAGATTGTTTGCAATTCTGTTTTGGGGAAATTGTTTTCAGTTCAATCTCCCATTGGGATGAATCTGTGTCCAACTATACTATTAAGCCCTTGTAGAGATTGTTTGCAATTCTGTTTTGCGGAAATTGTTTTCAATTCAATCTCCCATTGGGATGAATCTGTGTTCAAAGAATAATAGAAAAAAATATACAATTTCATGAAAATTAAACTTTTAAGAAAATTGAAATAAAGACTTCTAAGAAAATTGAAATAAAGACTCATAAATGAAAATAAAAGTGTAAGAAAGCTGAAATAAAAACTCAGAAATTAAAATAAAATTGAAAGAAAGCTAAAATAAAGACTCATAAATTAAAATAAAATTGTAAGAAAAATGTGTTATAATTGAAAAAACTAACCTGAATATACTGTGTTCTGTCTGGGTTGTCTCCAGGGTGTGTTCTGTGCTGGGTTATCTCCAAGGCTGGTGAATAGTTTGAAACTGAAACATGTGACTTTAGCAGTGGTTGAACTTCTTTTATAGTTTTTTGCAGTTGAATTTTATTGGTGACAATGATGGACATGGATTGCAATGGCTTCATTTTGCATGTGTGATCAGGATTGAATTTGATGTGATCTAATAACTGAGAATTTGTTTTGGTTGATCCATGTGCTTTGCTCTGTTTTGATGGGAAATCATTTATTGAATTTATTGAGTGGGTGTCATTTATTGTACACAGTGGGTTTAAATGTTGTTATTGGGTGGGTGTCATTTATTGAACACAATGGGTTTAAATGTTGAATTACACAGCAGTTATGGTTGACATACATTTATTTTTATTATGTGCAGGTATTGATATTTACTTCTCATACACAGTATTAGGGCTGATCAGATGGGCTGAAGTCACTGACTTTTTGTACTTGACTTGACCATTTTGGAAGGAAAAATGGTTTTATGAGTTTTCTAGTTGACATGATAGAATTTGTAATCTTGATACTTATTAAAATATTTATAGAAACTTGTGGGTTATTTATGGAAACTTGTGGGCCCAGTAAATTACTTGGAAATTTTGGACATAATTTAATATATATTTTAACTTCAAGTTATTTCTTTATGTTTAATTATTAGTTGCATATATATCTATTTTTGGTGGGTTGATGGGACCAGTATTATAACAATCACTGGTCCTGCACAACATTAGACAACTCTCCCCTATGTTATGCAATATTTCATGCTACTGCCACTCGACATTTTTTACGAGATAATTTTTATTTTATATAGTTTAAAATGTTTAAATCTCAGGTAACTCCATCTCTCTTTAGATGGCTCTTTTATCGATGCCATGCTTATTTAAGGGGTATACGATGGTCGCCTATGACCAACAATTATTTCAATTTTTTTTGCTATGGAAGTTCTGGAAAGCGAAATAACAGTAGTTCAGTCAGCGAGGATTTTAATGAGAATTGTTTCAAGAATAATATTTGGGATGTATTTTGGACAATCATTTTCATGATTTTAATATTCAAGAATAATATTTGGGATGTATTTTGGACAATATTTTTCTACAATTTAAAGCTGGAATAACTTTTTATATTTTTCTAGAAATCGAAATTCTATAGATTTTCCCAAAATTCAACTATGATAAACATGCAAATTATCTTACCAGCCATCTAATTAAAAGATCGATATAGACGTCTAGATGTCACAATAATCGAGATATTTATTTTTTCAAAAGTCACATGGTTCCATCAAACTTTCGTACGCGAAATATGTCGAGGGCAGTCTGCCATCAGCAACAGCGAGGCTTGTTTCCTCGGCGAGCCTTATTTCAGCGGCTATCCGCCCATTAATGCGCCTAGGGGTGGAATGGCCACAGCACGATGATCTACTGTTTTAATCTGACGATGGCCATTCCACCCCTGGGCGCATTAATGGGCCGATATTTTTCTTAATCATATTAAAATTCCCAATATTTTTCTTAATTTTTTTTTTAAAACTAATTAAACTTAAACTTTTATTTATATATATATAAATAGAATACACTCTCAATGTGCATGTGAAAGAGTACTGCTAATTATATTTATACTCGATTCACCCATAAATACATATCACTGTTATGAGTAAAACCCACATAAATAACTCAGAATCCAGCAAAGATTTGGATATATTTAGGTAAAGATTTATCAAAATCTTGTTTACAGTGGTTAAACTTTAATATTTTGGGTGCTCTAAGAGATTTTTGATAACGCTGAATCCATTTCCACTATAAAAAACACAATTCAAACACTCCAACTACTTGATTTTTTGAATTTTTTTTAACCAAATTTTAGCAAAAAAGTGCCATCCACACTATTCTATTGACTAGATAAACAACTCCTATCAATAATGTCTTCACCTCGTTCAGTGTATCATATTTAAATATCGATACATATAACCATTTTATAATCTTTAAGACACATCAATTCCGTGCGATACTCATCAACATACCGCAGTACTATCTTTATAACTTCGTCATCAATGCTCTGGTTAAGTTCAACTCTTAAAAGTAAAATCCACTAAGTATAATGCGCAGTCTAAAATAGTAACAGAATGATTTAGAATTTGGCAAAAATTTTGAAAAAAATCTGGTAAAGATTTTATCTTATTAAATTTCAGTGGTTTGAGTGCCTTATAAGTTTTTGATAGTGCTGAATCTCTTTCCATTATCAAAAATGCAATTTAAACACTCCAAATACTTGATATTTTGAATTTTATTTTACCCAATTCCAACAAAACACTACCATCCAAACTATTCATTATGCTGAGTAAACAACTTCACTATCTAATACTAATACCCACAAAATTGCTTTCACCTATGACATGGGAAACGGCCTGTCACTGCACGTTGCGAGCAGTTGGGACGTGCGAATCCAACTCGAGCCGTTGGGACGTGCGAATCCAACTCCTCACTGCATGGATGCTGCGACCCGTAAGCACCAAAGTCTTCGCATACAACTGTCTCTATCGTTTTCTTGTACACTTTTGAAAACAGTACCAACGCGGCACCTTTGAAATTTGTAAAGAAAAACAGATATATGCTTTACTGCTCACAGTGTACGGTTAGAACACTCTACAGTTTTGAAAACATTACCACGGTCCCTAAATTTTGTATGCATACATATATTAGGCAAAGTATAATACAGTGATGAGTTTGTTGATTTTGATTGCTAATTTTGCATAATCAAAGTGCCTTAGAGGTTTTTGAGGGTGCTGAATTCATATATAGAGTCGAAAAAACCAGTTTGAATAACAAAAACCAAAATTTTATCTCAAAATTTTTCACCAGATTCCAACACCCGAAACTTCAAAAAGTCACTTTAAAGACAACTCCTTAAAAAAATGTTGCCATCCCTGATGTTTTCCGTACATCCTCCCACCGACTACGACGAAACATGAGCAGATATACCTTAACCGTACCGTATCCATCTATTTGTTTACGCAGCCATACAAATTTTTGATTTCAGCGACTTTGCTCTACTCAAGTCAGGTTAGGAGAACGGTACCACATTGCTTTGACAACCACATGTCAAGCTGACTCTTACTGCACGCCGCTGGCACATGTGAACTGATCCCTCACTGCATGATCAGTCTACGGTGACAACTCTGTCTACAGTACCACGCCCTTTAAATCTAGTTAGAATAAATTAGATAGGCTGACCAGTGCCCACATAAGTCAAGTATAGTTAAGTATAATCTTTTCATATGGTTTAGAATTATAAGTTTGAGTTGGGTAATATATAGTTTAGATATTTTAAAAGTGAATTTATTTATGTAGTTATAAATATATTTTAAATTATTAAATATCATAATTTTGTTTAAAATTATATAGTTTATTTTAATTTAAAAAAAAAAAATTCAAAATATAAAATTATTAAACAATTTATTGCTTTTTGAAAAAATAAAAATAAATATTAGTGAAAATTATAATGTGAAATATAGTTGCAAGAAGATTTTCAATTTTTTTTAAAATTTGGGAGTGTTTGAATAATTTTTTTTATGATGGAAATGGATATCATTAAAAACTCTAAGGACATCTAAAATCTTGAAATTTCACAACTATGATTTAAATTTCCAAAAAAATTGTTCAATTTCTTAAAATCATATTAAAATTCCCAATATTTTTCTTAATTTTTTTTTTAAAACTAATTAAACTTAAACTTTTATTTATATATATATAAACAGAATACACTCTCAATGTGCATGTGAAAGAGTACCGCTAATTATATTTATACTAGATTCACCCCTAAATACATATCACTGTTATGAGTAAAACCCACAGAAATAACTCATAATCCGGCAAAGATTTGGACAAATTTCGGTAAAGATTTATCAGACTCTTGTTTACAGTGGTTAAACTTCAGTATTTTAGGTGCTCCAAGAGATTTTTGATAACGATGAATCCATTTCCACTATAAAAAATGCAATTCAAACACTCCAACTATCTGATTTTTTGAAACTTTTTAAACCAGATTTTAGCAAAAAACTGCTATCCACACTATTGATAAACAACTCCTATCAATAATGTCTTCACCTCGTTCAGTGTATCATATTTAAATATCGATACATATAACCATTTTATAATCTTTAAGACACATCAATTCCGTGCGATACTCATCAACATACCGCAGTACTATCTTTATTACTTCGTCATCAATGCTCTGCTTAAGTTCAACTTTTAAAACTCAACATACCGCAATACTATCTTTATAACTTCGTCATCAATGCTCTGGTTAAGTCCAACTCTTAAAAGTAAAACCCACTACGTATAACTTGTAATCTAAAATAGTAACAGAATGATTTAGAATTTGGTAAAGATTTTGAAAAATTCTGGTAAAGATTTTATCAGAATTTTGTTTACAGTTGTTAAATTTCAGTAATTTGAATGCCCTATAAGTTTTTGATAGTGTTGAATCTCTTTCTATTATCAAAAATGCAATTTAAACACTCCAAATACCTGATATTTTAAATTTTATTTTACCCAATTCCAACAAAACACTACCATCCAAACTATTCTGTATGCTGAATAAACAACTTCACTATCTAATACTAATACCCACAAAATTGCTTTCACCTACGACATGGGAAACGGCCTGTCACTGCACGTTGCGAGCCGTTGGGACGTGCGAATCCAACTCCTCACTGCATGGATGCTGCGACCCGTAAGCACCAGAGTCTTCGCATACAAATGTCTCTATTGTTTTCGTTTGCATTTTTGAAAACATTACCACCGCGGCACGGCCTTTGAAATTTGTAAAGAAAAAGATATATGCTTTCTGCGCACAATCTACGGTTAGAACTCCGTGTACGATTTTGAAAACACTACCACGGTCCCTAAATTTTGTAAAGAAATACATGCCAGAGCATACACTTATTAGGATGGAAAAGTATAATATAGTGATGAGTGTTTTGATTTTTTTTCATCATTTAAGGAATTTGGTGGCAAATGGCCATATAATTTTTTTATAAGATTGGTATATCACAGTTGGCACGATTGAGGAGAGGTTGATTTTTTTGCTCAGAAAATTTTAATAATGTAGCAGAAACCTATGCTTTTTTATTTGGATTTTTTTAAAGCAAAGAGTAAAAATATAATGTTTTTATTTGTGTTGGTAGAGACTCTTAGTTGATCATTTAATATACTTTTTGTTGTAATCTTAACTCTCAAATATAGTTTAATTGTTAGAAATGGCAATTGTTTTGGTCAATTTTGATTGAAAGCTGGTTCAATTTTTTGCAATTTTTAGTTTCAGTAATGTAATATGTAAATATCTAATGCAAAAAGGTTTAATAAGGTGTTGAATGCATTTGTATATTTAAAAACTTATTTTGAACAATTTAAACTCACAATCTTGCTAACAATTGTATCTTAGATAGGGAAAAAACTTTTAATTGTTAGCATGCTCCCTAATTCTCTTCCATGTGATAATAAATCATGTCATGTAATCAATAGACTGCAAACCTATTTCACTTATTGAAAATTCTTTCATATTGGAAGATCTAATAATCAAGATGCAGATGCCATAGCCAATAAAAGAACATTGCTAACACTTGGGTAAATAGTTTTTAATGAACAAAGAACTTTTTCCCATCATAAAACCTTCACTCATGATTTTTTTTATTTCACACATAGAATAGTAATTGGTTTATTCCTCATAGCAACATTCCTTACAAAAATCAATTTTCTGGTTGGAAATCATGCAAATAGAGCAATGCCTAGAATCATTTGATTATTGGAAGATAATTCTTCCATACTGATATTAGAATTAGTTGCAGATTTGTAGGTGGATGTTGAGAGAATATCTCAACCTCCCTATTCATATTTAGAAGTAGTTGGATCTCAGCAACACTATAAATATTGTGATGTATTTGTTTGATTAAACATAGAGTAATAGATATATTTTGTTTTGTGTGTTAATATTGTGCAATGCCTTCTCTCTCCTAGCTTAAATCCCTTACGGGATGGTCAGGAAGAAGTGAGAGCAATGATTGAAATACGTCTTATGTGAATTTCTGTGTGTATGTATTGTTTATAGGTTCAGATTTATGAATTATTTCCTGTGTTTGTAATTGCGTTGGTTTTGAGGGTTGAGAAAGCGTGTGTTCAGGATCTATAATATTGCAGAGAGTGTTTGGCGATCTGCAATTTAATGAGTTTTTATGTGATTCCAGGACAACTTTTCGGTCTCCTTTAGGGACTGAAGCCAGAGCAGCCCGCTGGGAAGTCTCGATCTGGGATTCGAGAAAATAGATGATATTAATCTCATGACTCTGTAGATGATATTCATATGTACATGGAATAATCTGTTGAGAAAAATGTGGCTTTCGAGGTGAACCTGGTTGACTTTGTCATGCACTTCTTGCGGTTGGGAAAGTTCTCTTGTTATGGAGCTTTATTGTCATGGGTCGAGGTCACAAGATTGAGTCTGTCCCAGAATTTTCGTTGGTTCTCAGCGATGGCGTCAAAAGAGTTGAGAAGACATCTTTGGAAAATGCACATTCTTGCAATAGGCGTTGTTGTACTTGCATGAGGAATGGGAGCAGACGCATTGAACGAAACGGTTTTGACACATTTTAATGCGGGCTCTTGGCATTTGAGGTCATTACTAGTCCTGACGCAGTACCTGTGCATCGCCTTGATCCGTTTCAGCACAGTGAGAAATTCTTCGAAACAGTCGCCGTCTCTACACCTGCAGGGTCTCTTCGGAATTGGATTGATGTTGTTGCCCTCCGCCTCCGCCTCCTCTCCATTTCTGGTCCAATATATTGATGATTCCAGTGGCCTATGGGGTTCGATCCCAGAACCTGTGAACAGTGACTATGTATTGGGCCTTCAGCTACACCGGCTTAAGAGTTGTGAAAGTATCCTTATCCTTCTTCAGGTTCATCAAATGAAACCAAAAAATCCAACTTATTGGAATTTGTGTTCTCGTTATTACTGTTTTAGAAGGATACTGCACCTTCTATGAATGCACCAGCAACACCATTAATTACTTGAATGACAGTGGATAATTTCATGAATTTGTTGTTGTGAGATTTGTGTAGTGCAGAACCAATTATTGAACAATTTAGCATCATTTAAATTAATCGTTCTCGACGTTCTTCGGTGCCGAGAGAACAATTGGCTAATTTGATTGTGTGAATTTGTTATACGTTGATGGGTCTTATTGTGCCTCGGGCTTCAAGAGCATCAACTACAGGTTACAGTATGAGATCCATTTGTGTAGAGGTCACTTTGTAGGATTGATCACTGATCATATTCTGTACATAGAATATTTTCCTATATGACTATTGAAATTTATTCTTCGAGGTTATTTCACAGATGGAAATATTTCAATAGGGTAGTTCAGTGTCGAGACTCTTCTTCGGGGGTGTCAAGAATCTTTAATCTTACAAATTCAGCATTGATGGTCAGAAGCAGGTGTACTTTAAATGGGTTGAAAGGTAAGCTCGAAGATGTCAAGAAAGAAAGAGCGGAATCCAGAAGACTGCAGAGTGGGTAGAGTTGTTGATGAAGACTAGTGAGATGAAGATAATTTTTTATTGTTATGATATGTATGTAAGAATTAAGGAAGATAATTCTTCCATACTCATATTAGAATTAGTTACAAATTTGTAGGTGGATGTTGAGAGAATATCTCAACCTCCCTATTCATATTTAGAAGTAGTTGGATCTCAACAGCACTATAAATATTGTGATGTATTCGTTTGATTAAACATAAAGTAATAGATTTTTTTTTTTTGTGTGTTAATATTGTGCAATGTCTGCTCTCTCTAATTTTAATATTGATATTCTTTTATAAGATTTGAATTGCATAAAGCATAAGGGTTTGGAATTATTAGTAGTATATAGAAAAGTGTTTATTTTCTAGAATTTTAGTTTAATAGTTATAATTGGTATTATCTGAAAAAGAAAAGAAAAGATAACATTATAATATTATTTGAATTAAATTTTATTCATAAATGTAAAATAATTTGATTTTAAAAAACTTTCTAAACATTAAAATAATATCAAATTTAATAATTTTAATTGAAGATACTTTTAATTGAATTTTAAATAAAATAAAATAGAAAAATAAATTTTAAAAATATATATATTTTTCATATGTAAAAAAAAAAATTACATGAAAATTCCACTATTTTGTATGCATTAAAATACCTTCATTAGCATCATGATCTCAAAAATAAGTGAAAAGTACAGTGTAACTTATATATCAAATAAAATACATTTTTCAACCTTATTTGTATTATTAATTAATGTTTGATTTAGATTGACACATAGAATGGAATAGGCCTGTTAAATTTGATGGTTTTCACACTTCCATGTTATTTTTAACAAATTCAACTAAAATTTTTGACAATTTAGCAGAAAAATCACTTAAGAAATTTTCTTGTCAAATTACATCCATACATAAAATCCCCTCACTTTGTTAAATGCATCTTACCAAGTAGGTATAGTTGTGATGTTTAAGTCTTCAAAATAGAAAACAAAGATATCCATGTATTTATATTCTTTTCATACTTTTCAATTAATTTTAGGTATCTATGTGATATTATGTTTCTTATAATTAAATTTTTAAAATAAAAGAAAAAGAA
This sequence comes from Pinus albicaulis, assembly GCA_034641835.2. NCBI lineage: Eukaryota > Viridiplantae > Streptophyta > Pinopsida > Pinales > Pinaceae > Pinus > Pinus albicaulis. Next base: position 1,242,703,384 of record CM076579.1, read on the forward strand.
AAATGAGATTATGTTTATAAATTTCTCCCATTTCTATGTTAATTTCAATTTCTTTATATTTATTTTAATTTCTTGAAGTAATAAATTTCTTAAAATTTTAAATTTTTATATCTTATTTAATTTAATTTTTAATTTTTTAATAAAAATAATTTATATTTCCATTCTATCAAATATTTTTTAAATATAATTAAATTATTAATAACTAATTATTTTAAAATATTAAATTTAAAATCAATTTAAATAGTTTTAATATTGAATTGAAAAATAATCTAATTAATTATGAAATGTTATCGCAAAGACCCTGAAAAACTTAATCACCCTTTACATAATTTTTATTACTTACCATTTACTCCGAAATGTCTAACGACCCCTCCCTATACAATTTTAATTCATAGAAACTAAATAAAAATTAAAAACATATTAAATTAATTTATAACCACACGAATTCGCCTAGATTAAATGATTCTCTATTATCCTCCGAATCGAGAACTACATCCAGTAATAGTCCTCTATTTCTTGATTTGACAGAAATCCCTTGCTTAATGGTTTTCAAACGAACTCTTTGCTGGAGATTTCTGTCAGAGGAATTATGACGAGGGATGGAATCGGACTGATCGCCTATTATATG
>CM076579.1:1242704111-1243030825 GCA_034641835.2 Pinus albicaulis
AAGAATCCAAGTTTAATCTTGTCAATCCTTTGATTGATTTTGATTTTTCTTCCACCTTTTGTGTCCATTCTGTTTGCAATTGACGCGCCTGTGGAAGATATCCCGGAACAGTTTCTGAAATCAAATTTGCTTTGTGCAAATTCTCATTTACAAAATCAGTAAGATTGCTTGTTGCTGTAGCCAATTCTTCTGCTGCTTTCTCTGCCCCTCTGATTTGTGCATCCCAGTCATTGAGAAATATTTCTTTATGGTTTTCATTAATAATTGGTGCACTAGCTTTTCTTCCTTCCTCTATTTTTGCCATACCAAATAATCAGTAACTTTTTCATTAATTAAATCATAATCATTTCGTAAATCTACGACATGATTAGTGATCTTATCACTTTCTTCACAAAAATAATTCCATTGCAATATTTTTTGGCATAATACTTCTTCTTGTTGCAGTAGTTGATTGTTTAAAGAAATAGTTTCTGAAATAAACTTTGGAAGCTTAGGATCATATTTGTGCTGATCCTGGATAATCTGTATTTGTTTCTCTTTATCAGCTAAACTTTTTTGATATCCAATTTGCATTTCTTGAAGTTGTTGCTATAATTTTTCAAGTTTCATCTGTGCTTCATTATTGGCCTGTACCTGTTGCAATTGTTGTTGCAGAACTTGTATCTGTTCTTCTTTTTCATTTAATAAGAGCTGTATCTCAAATGCTTTGTCAATAGTTGTAGAAGCATAAGCTCCTGTAACTTGAGATAACTTAGCAAGATTATCAGTAGGCTCTGTGGTAGGATCCTTCCACAGGACATCTAATTGTTCTGCTTCAGTAGCAATTGCACCTTCTAATTTTCTCTTTTTTCTTTGTTTCTTCACTATTGCTTTATACTTCGGGTTGTAGAATACATCTAGAGGATGAATGTCCTCTACATTAAGTACAATCTCAGAATAGGAAGTGACAGGTATATGTTATGTATTTGTCACATTACCGCTTATTCCTATGCTCAAAACTTTTGTTGTCTGTACAGCGGTCTGTATATTCTGTCCTTCCACATTAAGCAATTGATTAAAGCTTTCCCATTCTTTGTCTAATTCAATTGTGACTGACTGTTGCTGTGCATTGGTAGGAGGAGGATTTATCTGCTGAGAAGTCAAAATTTTCTGTTGTGAAAGCTCTTTTGATTGAGCGGTATCTTTCACTAATTCTTCATTTCTATCCTGCTCTTCATTGGACTTATCAGAAAGTTTAGAAGTCTCTCTTTCAGACTTTGACTTAGAATTATCTGTACCTAAACTTCCGTTGAGACTGACACTAGGAATTAGTTCCCTTGTGGGTTCCAAATGCAAATTTTCCAAAGGGATAGTAGTTAGTCTTCTTTCTCTGTAAACTTTAAATTCTTGAATTTGTTCTGGAGATAACTGCATCTGTGCTGAATGTATAATTTCTTTCAGTGTGGATTTTTCTAGGAATATATCATCGAAAGGGTCCTCTTCTCTGGAAAATATCCTTACTTTGATTGCGGAGGTGAAATTTTTAGAACCTTCATTAGGGTCGAATAACCTTTTTTCAAATTTAAACAATTGTAAGCATGTAATATTGCTTACTTCCTTGAATGCATGTCCAACATCAAATAATGAAAATGTCCCACAAGCTATGGGAAATTGTGGCCAAATGGCCTTCTTCTTATCCCTTAATTCATTTGTCAAACCTCCTTCACCACAGGTTTGGTATGCAATTTCCCGAGCTATAAGTTTATCAGAAACATATAAGGGTAAAACATGAGGAGAAGCAGAGCTTCCAAAAACCCTCACATAGGTAAACCACTCTTCCCCAAACCATCGTGCGACAGGGAGAATGTTGACTTGTGTTTCCGAGGAAAACCTTGGAGCATCTTTATTATACAATGTTTTGTGCAGAGGCAACATTATGCCGTGGAAAATCTTGTAAAAAAAGAGGAATAAACTTGGATTCCCACAATTCCTTGTGATAGACATGAATAGGCAAAGGATCTTGAATCGTCCATTGCCATAACATAAGCAGATAGATAAAAAGGAGGATAAATCCTCTGAGAAACAATTCGTTTAGACCGGTAATTGAAAATAGCAGTGGCTAAATTGTCAGATAATATTTTGGCTCAGTCTACAATAGTAGCGTTAACAGCAGCATTTAACAATGGAAGCCATTCAGGTAAGACCATATTTATATCAGGCTTTCCAAAAAGCCTGCATAACATAGCAGCAACAAAACAATATGGAGAGGTGAGTGAACCAGTACTGTACATACCGTGTTTGTTTTTCTTCAATGGTTCATCTCTTTTGGTCCATTCCCTTGTGCATTCCGCCAAATTTTCATGTTCTTTGGCAAAATTCTCCATAAATTGTTTATTATAAGTCGCCTGAGGTTCCGGCAAATGATACATCAGCCTCAAATTTTCCGTAGTGAACGACCCGATGAGCTCTTGATCTAGAGTTCTAAATTGCCTGTCTGAAATATCGGTGTTGTCCAACACCCATTTTACCATGTCTGAATATGGAAGAATTCTTGGTCTTGCTGCTATCCGGTGCAGAAATGAACAAGCCAGGTCTTTAAGGGTTGCTTTAGATGAATTACTTGATCCTGCAGTAGCCGCAACTTGCATCACCCTGGGATTTTCTTCTTCAAGCAAATTATACATTCCTTCCCAGGTGGTTATACTAGCATCCTTATTGCATGTAGTATCCACATACAGTGAAGCCATTTCTTTGTTTTCAGAACTTGAAATCTTCTCTTTTTTACCCATAATGCTCTATGAACACTTTGTATAGTCTTTTGCTCCTTCGCGCCTGCGGTTTTACGAGTTAAGTGAGAGTAATGACATGAGAAGAGTGATGAGATAGTTTTAAATGCAAAAGGTGGATGAAATACATTATTCTAACGGAAACAACCTTTCAATCAAAACAAAATCCTTTTTATCGATACTTGACAATCCATTCATTACTTCAATCATTTAAAGAACATAACGGATATTGATTTATGAAAGGATTTACATTGGACAACGAGCTTTTTAAGAATCTGCGATATTGCGATCTGCGATTTGCTATGCAATATTGCAATATCGCAAATCGCATTTTTCTCAAAGCGTAAACATCGCAAAATCGCAAATATCGCAAAATTGCAAATCGCAAATATCACATATAAAAATATTCGTTTAACAATTTTCTGCGAGATGCGATTTGCGACCAGTATTTTAACGTATAGGCTTTTTGGGATCGCGTTATCGCAATATTGCAAACTCGCATTTAAAAGATTCAATTTTACAAAAGATATCTACCATTTGCGATGGATGCGCTATTTCGCTCAAAGAAAGATTTTATTGTAATCTATCATAAACTTAAGTGTTTCTTAAGGATTTTCTAAGGAATTTCCCTAAGTTATGATAGAAAGTTTTATTTGAAAAGGGAAACAAATACTAATTGATTTTTTTTTTGGATTTTTTAACTAAGGGTCCCCACTTATTTAGTATTATTACTAATATTAAATAAAAAGGGGGGTTGTTGCTGGCCACAACAATTGGCGATTCACTGAAAGAAACAGTTATCTCTGAAAAAATAAAATGAACACTATATTTCTAGTAAGTAAAGATTTTTAAAGATAATGAAAACTATCTTAGGATATTTCAAATAAAATCTAACTATGAAAAAGAAATAAAAATCATTCACAATTTCTTTCTAATTTCTTAAGAACAAAAACACTTTTGGGTTATCTCAAGCTTTGATCGGTGTTAATAATGAAGTAAGTGGATTTCTCCAAGTTTGGTTTTATAATATACTCTATTGTCATAGGTATTGCCTCTGCTGCCTGCAAACATTCATAGTCTCGACAGGGTTACCTTTTAACCATTAACCATTCATTGTCCCATCCAACTAAGATTATGACTTTTTAAAAGATAAATTCATAAGACATATTATCTCATGTTTTTGTCTTTTACTTATTTTTTAATTTTAAAAGCCATTGTTCTGGTTTGGTAGCCAGTTAATAACAATGCCATTCACTAGTTGTAATTAAACTGAACAAGCTGGCTCGTGATGAGACCCCTTGTCTTATATTTATAAGCCATTACCCTGTTTTGATATGCAGTATTGGTAATGTCAATTTCATTACTTCTTATGAACATGGTAAGTCGGCTCATAATGAGACCTCTTATCTCTTAAATTTTCAGATAATTTCTTAGAATTACATTCTAAAAAATCACAACTTAAATGGATGGGGTGAAATAGTTTTATCCTTAAGAATCAATGGATGACAATTTTCAGAGTTTTTTGAGTTCCAAAACTTTGAAAAAATCTTTACTTTTATAGATAACCTTTCTCTGCTCAATAAACTTATAATGATTTACATTCTCCTCAAGTTTTCAAAAGATCATGCAAATGATTGGAATAATCTTTCAAAGTTTAACATTTTATTTTAAACTATCCAAAAACTGTGATCATCTCTTTAAAACTTTTCATTTACACAAAATAAATATTTATAATATTTTTCCTAAGAAATTTTCTAAATAGTAAACAGTCAATTAGAGACTTATTAACAACCTTTATTTGCAAAAACAATTAAAAACTTTGCAGAAAGGAATATGTACAATTAAGAAGGGGTTACCTCCTTATGAAAAGAATTTCTTTAAGACAAGCCCATTTACAGGAAGAGATTCTCTCTTTCCCGTTAAATCTTGGAGTATGAATGTATTTGAGCCTATCTTTTCAGCAATCTGAAATGGTCCAAGCCACATTTTCTGAAACTTGGTATGCTTACCTTTTTCTTCGTGTGCTTTATCCCATTTCAGAACAAGATCACCAATTGACAAAATCTTTGAGCCGGTAGAACTTGCATCAAAAGAAGATTTTACAAGTTGTTGATGTTTTTCATGAATAATTTTTGCTTTATTTCTATCTTCTTCTAATTTAAGGATTTGATCATATCTCAATTGAATGGATGAAGAAGGATTTTCTTCAATAAATTGCACTAGGGTTAATGATGGAAGAGCTAAATTTGATGGTATCACAGCTTCTTTTCCATAAACTAAATTGAAAGGTGAAGTTCCTATTGAAGCTTTTTCAGTAATACGATCAACCCATAGTGCAAAGATTAAAGACTTGTGCCAATTCTTTTGATTTTGATCAATGGTCCTTTTAATGATTTTGATAAGATTTTTGTTAGTGGATTCAGCCAAACCATTACCTTGTGGATAATAATTTGTTGAATATTTCAATTTAAAACCTCTTTTGACTGCAAATTCTATTATACTATTTCCAAAAAAATAAGATGCATTATCAAAGACAAGAGCGTTAGGTACACCAAACCTGGTTATGATGAATTGATCTATGAAATCAATAATTGTATCAGAATTGGCTACCTTCAAAGGGATTGCTTCTACCCATTTTGTAAAGTAATCTGTTGCTGTAAGGATGTATTTGTGCTGTTTGGAAGAATGAGGTGTTATCTCACCAATAATGTCAAGCCCCCATTGCTCAAATGGTTGCTCAATATTTACTGGTTGCAAAGGGAAAGCTGGTTTCTTTTGTCTTCCACTAGTAGTTTGACAAATTTTGCACTTCCTCACATAATCATGCGTATATTTAAAAAGGGTAGGCCAGTAATAACCAGCATGCATTATTTTGTAAGCTGTAGTATCACCTCCAAAATGACCTCCTGCTGGTCCATCATGCAATTCCTGCAACACCTTTTCAGCTTCAGTCTTTTCAAGACATCTTAATAGGATTGAATCATAATTCTTTCTGAATAACACATTATCAATGACATCATATTTAATAGCCTTTAATCTTAAAGCACGCTTGCTCTTATAGCTGAGATTAGAAGGAGCATACTCATTTTTCAAGTAATAGATGAGATCAGCATACTGAGATTCAGAGTTTGTAACACTTATCTGACTTACTTGAATATCTTTATTTGAATCTTGATTTTCTGGTATGTTATGAGCTCCTGCCAATAATCTGCAAAAACCTTGTCCTCTAACAATCTTAGCTGGTTTAATATCAATATCATATTCTTGCAAGGCTGTTACCCAGTTAGCTCTCTTTTCTCCTACTTATTTTTGAATTAATAATTGCCTCATTGCAGAGAATGGGACAATGATTTTTGTATGTGTTTTCATGAGAAAAGGTCTGAAATGTTTGATTGATTTAAACACAGCAAAGGCTTGTTTTTCAACATCGGAATAATTAAGCTCAGCTCCTTGCAGATTTGAGCTAAAGAAAGAAATTGGTGCCTCGATTTTCTGATCATTGAGCTGTGTTAAAACAGCTGCATAGGATGTTTCGGTGGCCAGAGTATACAAAGTAAAATCTTTAGAAAAATCTAGGGTATTCAATGTTGGTGCATTAATGATCGCTTGTTTGATTGCCTCAAAGGCTTCTTTCTCTTTATGCCCCCATTTGAATACTGAATTCTTCTTGATCATATTTTTCATAGGTAAAACAATTTGAGAAAAATCAGGAATGAATCTTTTTACAAAATTGATTTGCCCAAGAAATGATTGCATGGATTTTTTGTTATGAGGTAAAGAAATATCAGAAATTTCTTTCACTCTATCTGGATCAATATATATACCATCTTTTGACACAACAAATCCTAAAAGTTTTCCTTCATCCAAAGCAAAGAAATATTTCTTTGGATTTAAGGAAATACCAAACCTTCTACATTTTTCAAATATTTTCTTTAGATCATGTATATGATTGGCTCTCTTTTTTGAAATACTGTTATGTCATCAAGATAAACAACAACTGATTTATTGATCAGACCTTTAAATGCTATGTCCATGGCTCTTTGGAAAGTTTCTCCTGCATTTATTAGACCAAAAGGAATTTTCTGATAAGCATAAGTTCCCCATTTTGTTTTGAAAGTTGTTTTCAATCTGTCATCTGGATAAACCAAAACTTGATTATAGCCTGAAAATCCATCAAGAAAGGACATGAGTTCAGAACCAGCTACCTTTTGAAGTATCTGTTCCATGGTTGGCAATGGGAAATTGTCTTTTAAACATGCCTTGTTTAAGTTTCTAAAATCAATACAGATTCTTATATCACCATTCTTCTTCCTTACAGGTACCATATTGGAAACCCAATTGGAGTGCCTTATAGGAAAAATGATTTTGGCTTTTAAAAGTTTATTAAGTTCTGATTTGATTTGACCTTCGAGATTTGGATGAATCTTTCTTAACTTCTGTTGAACAGGTTTAAAATTAGGCAGCATTGGAATTGTGTGTTGAATAACAGAAGTATCATAGGTCTTTAAATCCGCATAATTCCAAGCAAAGATATTTTTATACCTACTCAGAAGTTTAATGAAAGCATTCCTTTCCTCTGGAGTTAAATTGAGTCCTAAATTAACATTTTGAGGATTAGAGTCAGAACCAAGATTTACTAATTCAAACTTCAAAGTGGAACTTTGAAGTTTAGCATTAGTAACTTTCTTGAATCCGTCTTTAATATCATATAAGTCCTCTAATTTAACAACAGATTTTGGAATGGGATTTTCATTACCTTTTGAGGCAATTTGTAAATCATGATCATCCTCATCAATAATTTGTTCATCATATGATTTCTCTAAAGTCATGAAATTTAAAATATCTTGATCATGATAGAATACTCTCCAATTTGTGACATTATCTGGGACAGATGGGCGAAAAATCAATTCTACTGAAAATCTATCAGGACTGCAATCTTCAGCAAGAAGGAGTTTGGATGCAACATTAGCTAACAAGTCAGCTGATGTATTTTGATTCCTAGGAATAGAAGAAATATTGAATGCTAAAAAATGAGTGGTAAGATCTTGTACTAGGGTTTGATAGTGTTTAAGATGTCCTGAAAGGCAATGGATAGTATTCCTAACTTGTTTTATGAAAATTTCAGAATCACCAAAGACTTTCAAGTATTTAACATCTAACCCTATAGCTTTATAAAGTCCTTGAATCAAGGCTTCATATTCTGCAGTATTTTTTGTACACTCAAATTCTAACCTACATGATAGCATGGTTTTCTCTCCATTTGGATCAATTAAGATGCATCCTGCTCCAGCCCCATCACTAGATTTTGATCCATCAAAATATAATGACCAAAATAAAGATTTATCTATTGGCTTATCTACAATTACATCAGAAATATTTACAATTCTGGAAGAATCAGATTGTGAAAAATTTTCTATTTGAGAAACAAAAGTATTTACAGAAAAGGGTGATTGTGGTGCTTTGAAGTTTCCAAGGAATGACTCAGCAGAATAACCTCCAAGAATATTATTGTTGAAAGCCACATGTTCATTAGATTGTTCAAATTCAATGACAGTGTGCATCATATGTTTTTCTCGTTCAACTTTGATTTGATTTGGTTTCCCTTTGTAAGGAAGCCACATATGTGAATAATCAGTTGCAATATAACCATTAAGTTTTGCAGACCAGTCCCTGCTTAAGACTAATCCATAGAATTCAGGAATATCTGCAATCAAAATATCAATTCTTTGGACAATCCTAGGATCAGAAGCTAGTCGGATAGTAACTGAATTTATTTCCCCTACAACTTGAACTTTAGAGCGATCCAATTGAACAATATGAACTGCCGATTTTTGTGGTTCAATATTCAATTTGGCACAAACAGAAGTAGGCATTATATTAGAGGATGCTCCAGAATCGATTAAACAATTATGCAGATTTTTATTGTACATTTCATAAGTCAAAAGAAAAGGAGTCTGAGAATTTGATCTTTCTCCAATGAGCACAGTATCAGTAGCATCTACTTTGTCTGGTGGCTTACCAGTTCCTTTAGTTGCTTTTGCAACTACACCACTTGGTAAAGGAGCAATTGGTGTAGCGTTTAATTCTTTTAATAGCAACTTCTGCTGGTGTTTTAGTTTGCTGAGTTCATGTAAGGAAATGTTGGCTTTAATCTTTTTCATGTCTTCAACAATGTTATACTCCATAGGATCTGACACCACTAAAGTCTTTGTTGTTGATGTAGGAGGATTAGAAGAAGATGGCTGATTTTGAGTAGGTAACGGAGAAGTTTTCTTTGCAGGGGATTTGTCTTTGGTACTTGGAGTTGTAATTTTCTTTTTCGGAACTGTTTGTATAGGTTCCGATGTAGATTTACTCCTAGTACTTACAGGCATAGCTTCTTGTTCTACCTCACTATCAGAATTAGGGAGAATAAAATCCCACATTCCATGCAATTCAGCTATTTCTTCATTTTCATCTTCCTCTTCTGATACTGGAGGAGTATCTTCTTCTTCTTCCTCTTCTGATTCTACATTAGAGATTGAATTGGGAGGTTTAGATTCAAGTTGATTTCTTTTGAAATTTCGGAATGGTTTTTTGGTAGAAGTTTCAGCTACTTGTTTTTTTATTTCAACCATTTCATTTGACATGGTTTTAAGAACTTTCTGTAAACCTTCCATGTCGTATGGGTCTTTGGCATTTTTCCTCGAATCATCTTTGAAGCTGACCTTCTTGGATTTCCTTTCCTCAATAGCATTTTTCTTTTCTAGAGAAATAATTTGTTTTTCTACGGCAATAGCCTCTTTCATATTTTTGGCTAACGTAGGTTTTGCGGCTCTATCTACAAAAATTGCTATGTTTGAGGGTAAAGCAGTTATGTACCATTCACTTCTGACTTGTTCACTAGGCCTTGAATCTGTGTGGATTTTGTTCAAGAGTTTGTTGAATCTAGCGTTGAAATCTTTAATGGGCTCCTTGGGTTCTATCTTCAAATTTGAGAGATCGTTGATTAAAGTAGCTATTGATCTGTCATCTCCAAATTTGGTTAAAAAATGATCTGCAAAAATGGCCCAACTTGTTATGGATCCCGAAGGTAATGAAAAGTACCATGATCCTACTGCTCCTTGAAGAGTATAAGGGAATAGTCTGACTACAACATCTTCATGTGTGACTCCATTCAAATTTACAGCCAGCATAAAGTTATTGATATGTTCTTCAGCTTGAATGTTAAGATCTGGACTGAACTTTGGAAGCCATTTTCCAGGATTGTCAGGTAAATCATGTAAAGGTGTAGGCATGTTGACCGCCCCTGGAGTATCCCATGGTCTAGCCATTATTGTAACAACTGTTGGAGAAGTAGTAGAGACTGGTGGTGTCTGAATAGAGGTTGTTGGAATAGATGATGTTGAGATTGATGAAAATTGAGCAGATGATGTGGGAACAACTACACTTTGTTGAGTTGGGGTTTTGGAAACAGGCGATTGAATATGAGATGAAGAACTTATATCACTTACTGATTCCGATTGAGTTTTTCTTGTCTTGACTCTACTAGGTAAAGGGAATTCTTTCAGAGAAATACCAAGTTTTTCACTTTGAAGCCTAGTAAGAGGTTTTGAAGAAACAAATTTTGAGCTTACACTACCTTCAGATATTTCAGATTCATCTAGAGATAATGAGAATCCTTTCAATTTATGAATTAAATCTTGTACTTCAGGAGACTCAGGATTTTGATTGTCTGATTGTTTTGAGATTTTGGTAGTGGGTGTCTGAATATTCTTCTCAATTCCTTCTATAGGATTTTGTAATTCAGAAGAAATTGAAGAAGTTAATGAGGGTGTTTTTCTCTCAGAATGGCTTGTGGGTAAAGATTTACTTGCCATTCATAGCTCATGCCCTCCTTCTAGCGCCAAAAATGTTGAAGCCTAGAAAATCTTTGCTTCAAACATTGGGGAAAACCACCCGGTCGGGACCTTAGGACAGCTCCTTATCCGTTTGGTATGGTGGCTCCGACTGGATTGAAAGGACCAGTTTCCTTATAACTAATGGGTTGGTGATGGGTTGATTTGGATGAGTGAAAGTGAGACTAAATTGACTGAAATAAAATTATCTAATTTAAACTAAATAATGATAAAGAAATTCTAAAAAAAAACTAACCTGGGAAATCATATGTGAATACAACTTCAGATTATTCCGTTTGAACAATAACCATAAAAATGTATTATTATTTAATCGAAATGTGCAGAAACAAATAAAGATAACTCTGTTTAAGAAATTAAACAGAGTTATATTAGCATATTGTATTCATCATAGTATATCATCTACATATACTTATGAAAGATAACATTTCAATTATACTAAAAAATGATATATAAAGAAACGTTGTTAGAACCAAATGTATATAAATGATAGAAAATTCTAAAACGAATATCATAAGACAAAATAAATCAATAGTGAACAGATAGAAATACCTTATCCATCTTGAAAGCTTTCAATTGAAATCTGATACTCTAATCCAGTAATTCTGATGCAAAATCAAATCCAAGGTACAAAAATGCAACACTTTAAGATAATTCTGCATAAAATCACCAGATGTGATCCTTTATAAAATATAAGAGCCAGTGGAGTACAGAAATGTAATCTCCAAGTCCAAAATATTATAATTCAGGACCCTTCTCTAAATGCATGAGAAGGGTTTAAATACTACTAGCTAAATCTAAAAATAGTTTATTACAAAAATTAAGGATTCGGTTTAAATGACCGTCCTTTTCCTAGGCAAAAATATAGTAAAACTAAAACTAAATCTAAAAATAAAGACTATTAAGTAACTACTTATGAACTTGATCTTTAAACTTGCAAGCATCCAACATTGTTTTGAGAAGAGGTGGTTGGCCGACTTCAGATTTCAACTGTCCTGAAAAGACAGAATCGGCAAGTGTAGGCACAATCTTCTCAGCAGAACTAATGATGCAATTAAGCACACTGTGTTGACTGTGTGGTTTCACTAAATATGTCCAGTAAGAATCCCAGTTTAATCTTGTCAATCCTTGGATTGATTTTGCTTTTTCTTCCGCCTTTTGTGTCCATTCTGTTTGCAATTGATGCGCCTATGGAAGATATCCCGGAACAGTTTCTGAAATCAAATTTGCTTTGTGCAAATTCTCATTTACAAAATCAGTAAGACTGCTTGCTGCTGTAGCCGATTCTTCTGCTGCTTTCTCTGCCCCTCTGATTTGTGCATCCCAGTCATTGAAAAGTATTTCTTTATGGTTTTCATTAATAATTGGTGCACTAGCTTTTCTTCCTTCCTCTGTTTTTTTTCCATACCAAATAATCAGTAAATTTTTCATTAATTAAATCATAATCATTTCGTAAATCTATGACATGATTAGTGATCTTATCACTTTCTTGACAAAAAGAATTCCATTGCAAGATTTTTTGGCATAATACTTCTTCTTGTTGCAGTAGTTGATTGTTTAAAGAAATAGTTTCTGAAACAAACTCTGGAAGCTTAGGATCATCTTTGTGCTGATCTTGGATAATCTAGATTTGTTTCTCTTTATCAGCCAGAATTTTTTGATATCCAATTTTCATTTCTTGAAGTTGTTGCTGTAACTTTTCAAGTTTCATCTATGCTTCATTATTGGTCTGTACCTGTTGCAATTGCTGTTGCAGAACTTGTATCTGTTCTTCTTTTTCATTTAATAAGAGCTGTATCTCAAATGCTTTGTCAATAGTTGCAGAAGCATAAGCCCCTGTAATTTGAGATAACTTAGCAAGATTATCAGTAGGCTCTGTGGTAGGATCCTTCCACAAGACATCTAATTGTTCTGCTTCAGTAGCAATTGCACCTTCTAATTTTCTCTTTTTTCTTTGTTTCTTCACTACTGCTTTATACTTCAGGCTGTAGAATACATCTAGAGGAGGAATGTCCTCTACATTAAGTACAATCTCAGAAGAGGGAGTGACAGGTATATGTTCTGTATTTGTCACATTACCGCTTATTCTTGTGCTCAAAACTTTTGTTGTCTGTACAGGGGTCTGTATATTCTGTCCTTCCACATTAAGCAATTGATTAAATCTTTCCCATTCTTTGTCTAATTCAATTGTGATTGACTGTTGCTGTACATTGGTAGGAGGAGGATTTATCTGCTGAGAAGTCAAAATTTGCTATTGTGAAAGCTCTTTCGATTGAGCAGTATCTTTCACTAATTCTTCATTTCTATCCTGCTCTTCATTGGACTTATCAGAAAGTTCAGAAGTCTCTCTTTCAGATTTTGACTTAGACTTATCTGTACCTGAACTGCCGTTGAGACTGACACTAGGAGTTGGTTCCCTTGCGAGTTCCAAATGCAAATTTTCCAAAGGGATAGTAGTTAGTCTTCTTTTTATGTAAACTTTAAATTCATGAAATTGTTCTGGAGATAACTGCATCTGTGCTGAATGTAGAATTTCTTTCATTTTGGATTTTTCTAGGAATATATCATCGAAAGGGTCCTCTTCTCTGGAAAATATCCTTACTTTGATTGCAGAGGTGAAATTTTTAGCAACTTCATTAGGGTCGAATAACCTTTTTGCAAATTTAAACAATTGTAAGCATGTAATATTGCTGACTTCCTTGAATGCATGTCCAACATCAAATAATGAAAATGTCCCACAAGCTACGGGAAATTGTGGCCAAATGGCCTTCTTCTTATCCCTTAATTCCTTTGTCAAACCTCCTTCACCACAGGTTTGGTATGCAATTTCCCGAGCTAAAAGTTTATCAGAAACATATAAGGGTAAAACATGAGGAGAAGCAGAGCTTCCAAAAACCCTCACATAGGTAAACCACTCTTCCCCAAACCATCGTGCGACAGGGAGAATATCGACTTGTGCTTCCGGAGAACACCTTGGAGCATCTTTATTATACAATGTTTTGTGCAGAGGCAACATTATGCCATGGAAAATCTTGTAAAAATGAGGAATAAACTTGGATTCCCACAATTCCTTGTGATACACATGAATAGGCAAAGGATCTTGAATCGTCCATTGCCAACCCATCAAAGGGAATTTAGAAACAAAGCAGATAGCGTCCATAACATAAGCAGATAGATAAAAAGGAGGATAAATCCTTTGAGAAACACTTCGTTTAGACCAGTAATGTTAAATAGCAGTGGCCAAATTATCAGACAAGATTTTGGCCCAGTCTACAATTGTTGCGTTAACAGCAGCATTCAACAAAGGGAGCCATTCAGGCAAGATCATATTTATGTCAGGCTTTCCAAAAAGCCTGCATAACATAGCAGCAGCAAAACAATATGGAGAGGTGAGTGAACCAGTACTGTACATACCGTGTTTGTTTTTCTTCAATGGTTCATCTCTTTTGGTCCATTTCCTTGTGCATTCTGCCAAATTTGCATGTTATTTGGCAAAATTCTCCATAAATTGTTTATTATAAGTTGCCTGAGGTTCCGGAAAATGATACATCAGCCTCAAATTTTCCGTAGTGAACGACCCGATGAGCTCTTGATCTATAGTTCTAAATTGCCTGTCTGAAATATCGGTGCTATCCAACACCCATTTTACCATGTCTGAATACGGAATAATTCTTGGTCTTGCTGCTATCCAGTGTAGAAATGAACAAGCCAGGTCTTTAAGGGTTGCTTCAGATGAATTACTTGATCCTACAGTAGCCGCAACTTGCATCACCCCGAGATTTTCTTCTTCAAGAAAATTATACATTCCTTCCCAGGTGGTTATACCGACATCCTTATTGCAAGCAGTATCCGCATACAGTGAAGCCATTTCTTTGTTTTCAGAACTTGAAATCTTCTCTTTCTTACCCATAATGCTCTGTGAACGCTTTGTATAGTATTTTTCTCCTTCGTGCCTACGGTTTTACGAGTTAAGTGAGAGTAATGACATGAGAAGAGTGATGAGATAGTTTTAAATGCAAAAGGCGGATGAAATATATTATTCTAACGGAAACAACCTTTCAATCAAACAAAATCCTTTTTATTGATACTTGACAATCCATTTATTAATTCAATCATTTAAAGCACATAACGGATATTGATTTATGAAAGGATTTACATTGGACAACGAGCTTTTTAAGAATCTGCGATATTGCGATCTGCGATTTTCTATGCAATATCGCAATATCACAATATCACAAATCGCATTTTTCTCAAAGCGTAAACATCGCAAAATCGCAAATATCGCAAAATCGCAAATCACAAATATCACATATAAAAATATTCGTTTAACAATTTTCTGCGATATGCGATTTGCGACCAGTATTTTAACGTATAGGCTTTTTGGGATCGCGTTATCGCAATATCGCAAAGTTGCAGTTTAAAAGATTCAGTTTTACAAAAGATATCTACCATTTGCGATGGATGCGCTATTTCGCTCAAAGAAAGATTTTATTGTAATCTATCATAAACTTAAGTGTTTCTTAAGGATTTTCTAAGGAATTTCCCTAAGTTATGATAGAAGGTTTTATTTGAAAAGGGAAACAAATACTAATTGATTTTTTTGGATTTTTTAACTAAGGGTCCCCATTTATTTAGTATAATTACTAATATTAAGGGGGGTTGTTGTTGGCCACAACCATGGTTAACCATGGTCCAACGTCGCATTGTGACAAAGATTGTATGAAAATGAAAATCAGCCAAGGCCATACATGGACAATTTTTTTTATTAGATGATCTATAATATTTAGTTTGGGGTTTATATACATTAGGTTTATATTATTTGATTGTGTTTAATATTGTTTCCTTGGGTTAAATATTTCTCCCTTGGGTTAATAATCGCTTGGATTTTTAGTATTAATTTCTTGGTTTTATTATTTTCTTGGGTTTATAATGTCAATAATTGTTTACCATGGTCAATAATGGTCAACCAAGGTTGACAATCAATCGTTCTCATCCGTGGTTGATCATGGTCAATAATGGTCCAACGTCGCATTGTGACAAAGATTGTCTCAATATGAAGTAAACCATGGTCAACCAATTTCAACCATGGTTAGCCTTTTTTTTAAAGGTTTTTAATATTTATCTTAGGGTTTTCATACCTTGGGTTTATATTGTCCCCTTGAGTTTATAATCCCTTGAGTTTCTAATATTAATATCTTGGGTTTTTATAGTATGGTTAAAATGATAGCTAACCATGTTGTATAAGGGTTTGTAATATTTATCTTTGGGTTTATGTACCTTGGGTTTATAATACTAATCCCTTGGGTTAATAATCACTTGGGTTTTTAGTATTAATTTCTTGGATTTATTATTTTCTCAGGTTTATAATGTTAATCATCCTTGACCATTGTCAATAATGATCAACCAAGGTCGATGATCAATCATGTTGAATCATGGTTAATCATTATCAACCATGGTCCGACATCACATTGTGACAAATATTTTCTCAATATAAAAATCAACCATGGTCAACCTTATTTATTTAAGGGTTTTTAGTATTTATCTTAGGGTTTATATACCTTAGATTTAATATCATTCCCTTGGGTTTATAATCCCTTGGATTTTTAATATTAATCCCTTGGGTTTTTATAGTATTGTCGAAACGATAATAAAGCATGTTTGTATAAGGTTTTGTAATATTTATCTTTGGGTTTATATACTTTGGGTGTATAATATTAGTCCCTTAGGTTTAATATTCCTCACTTGGGATCATAACTCCTTCGGGTTTTATTATTTATCCCTTGGTTTGTTTATTCCCTTTGGTTTATGGTGTCAATCCATTCGTTTTGTTAATTTCAGGGTTCAACCATAGTTAAGCATGGTCCAATGTCGCATTATGAAAAAGATGGTATCAAAATGAAAATCAACCATGGTCCTAAGATGGTGTATAAAATTTATCTTAGGGTTTATATATGTTTCATTTATATTATTTGATTGGGTTTAATATTGTTCCCTTCGATGAAATATTTCTCCATTGGGTTAATAATTACTTGGGTTTTTAGTATTAATTTCTTTGGATTATTATTTTCTTTGGTTTATAATGTGAGTCATCATTGACCATAGCCAATAATGGTAAACCAAAGTCGATGATCAATCATGCTCAACTATGGTTAATCATGGTAAACCATGGTATAATGTCGCATTGTGACAAAGATTGTCTCAATATGAAAACCAACCATGTATAATCATGTTTATTTAAGGGTTTTTAATATTTATCTTAGGGTTTGTATACCTTGAGTTTATATTATTCTCCTGGGTTTAATATTATTCCCCTAGGCTAATAATCCCTTGGGATTTTACTATTATTCCCTTGGGCTTTTATAGTATGGTCAAATGATAATCAACCATGTTTGTATAAGGGTTTGTAATATTTAGCTTTGGCTTTATATACCTTGTATTTATAACATTAATCCCTTGGGTTTAATATTTTCACTTAGTTTCATGATTTTTTGGGGTTTTAGTATTGATCCCTTGGTTTTTTGGTTCCCTTCGGTTTGTTAATTTTAGTGTTCAACCACGGTTAAGAATGGTCCAATGTCGTATTATGACAATGATTGTGTCAAAATGTAAATAATCCATGGCCATACATGGAAAAGGATGTTTATTAGACGACCTATAATATTTATCTTGGGGTTTATGTGCGTTGGGTTTATATTATTTGATTAGGTTTAATATTGTTCCCTTCGATGAAAAATTTCTCTGTTGGGTTAATAATCGCTTGGGTTTTTAATACTAATTTGTTAAGTTTATTATTTGCTTGGGTTTATAATGAAAATCATCATTGGCCAAGGAGTTTATAATATGATATCTAAACTATTAATGTCTATTGCATTTTTCAACCACATTTACTAATGTGGTTGTGCATGTGATTGCTATACGTCTATCAGCGTATATCAACCACATTTATTAATGTGGTTGTGCTAGTTATATTTATCATAATCTCATTGGAAGTTTAGTTGAGAATGTTTCCTAAACATTTAGTTTTTTTGGATTTTTTTATTTAATATAATTGAACTTTTTTTAAATAAATTTTCCAACTTCATTTATATAATAACGATGAATTACTTTGTCCAAAAATATATAAAATTTCAATAATAAAAAAATTATAATTACTTTAATAAAAATATAACTTTAATTTTTTTAAGAATCATTGCTTCCAAATTTGAGGATAAGTTGTGGAGTGATATGGAGTTAGAGGGGAAAATAATGTGAAGATACTATAAGGAGGTAATCAACCCCACACTTGCTAACCATATTTACATTTCCACATTAATCGGTGCTAAGAAGCGAATGAATATTGCAATGATTAGAAATAATTTTTGCAAACTCCAAAGTGAAATTGGATGTTGGTCTATTCTCAGGATCCTTTGGGATGAAAGAATATCCCTCCATTGCGATGCTAAGAAAGTCAAAGATGAGAACAATTTTCTCTTGGATTGCCTAGTCCTTGCTAAGATTCGTTCTCATTTCCATAATGTTTGCCCCACTACCTGCTTCCTTGATTTGTTGAGTGATGAAAACTAACACTTATTTTCCTCCTTTTTTATTGCAGAAATAAAATCTTAAATAATCTCAATTATCCGCTTCTTTCTGAAGGTCCAATAAGACATATTGGTCTTAGTGAATGCTAATCACCATCATCATCTTTAAAAAAATATTTAAATAAATGTAAATTTTAATATTTTTACATGAAATTAAATTATAAAAGATATTGATTTTTTTTAATATTATTTTTAAAATATAAAAATAAATTTAAAATTTTTTAATGTTTCAATAATTTGATTTTTTCTAGGGTAATAATTTAAAACCTAATTTTTTCTATATAAAAATGAAAATCAACTCTATTTAAAAAATTCACAATATATTAAAATTTCATTAAAATAAAATAAAAAATGAATTATTTCAATACCTCTATAGCAAGGACAAAATAATAGCATCTAAAAAATTCACAATATATTAAAATTTCATTAAAAAAATAAAAAATAGAATTATTTCAATACTTCTATAGCAGAGACAAAATAATAGCATCAAGATCAACATTCCACCAAAATAATTGTCGTGTTCGTTGGAAAATACTCATTAGACTATACAATGTACATCCCAATCAGATAAACAATCTGAATGACTTCGTCGCAATATCCCAGTAAATGAGAAATATGTTTAGTTTCAACAAAATCTAGAAGCATTTTAAAAATTTCTACAATAACTTTCTTTGAATGTGGTCACGATCGGAAGGCGAAATAATGGTGGAGTCACGACAGCGAAAAGCTTTTTACACTTTTATCGACAGCTGTATCGATAGGTGTTGGAATTTTTAATTCCAAAACAATAAAAAACTGCCTCTTTAACACAGAGAAACTAATTAAAAATTTCACTCACAGACAGAGTTTTCAACTCAAAAAAAAATTTCTATTCATAAAAAAAACTGCTGTTACAGATTCTTCCTCAAAGAGGGATTTACAATTGTGACTGCTGCTGTCACAGTGCACAAATTAAAAACTCTGTTTCAATAAAAACATTCGCTGCTGGAATACTCTGTTTTGCAAAAACACTCTCTGTCTTTTTCAAACAATACACTCTGCTGTGTATTACAAAACTCTGCTCTGTGTAAATCAACGCACTGCTGTGCATATTTCTCATAATGAAATTATGGCACTGTTTCTGCATATTACAAAACATAAATATCTTCAGCCATAAATTACTTCAACCACTAAGTTCACCGCTTGGAAAAACATTAATGGTTCATTACTCCTGTCAGCACCGCTCTAATCTGCATTGATAGCAAATTGACTTTCCGGCACTGTGATATTTATCCCAGCACTGCTGTGCTTCACTTCTCTGTTTCCCGCACTGCTGTGTATTAAAAAAAAACTGTGTAATAACATTCTGCTGTGTAATTCCAAATTACATTTCTGTCTTTTATCTTTTTACATCCACTGCTATGTAAAAAAAATATGCTTCACGGCTATTACAATGTGCTAGGCCTTTTAATATATATGTTTTACATACATTAAAATAAAACAGATTACATATAAAACAAATAACATATGCGATTTTAAAACTTTTAACCGCAAGTCATATATATAACATATGGCCGTATGATTTATGTGGGCCCCTGGATGTTCCGGGGGGGTAAGAACCTCCGCCCTCAATCTATCATCGACCCCCGCGGACTAAACTGTAATTGTGTGGCTGATGAGCCCGATTCGAAGGGTATGCCCCTCTACTTGGGATTACACTTGATGTGACCCAACAATTGTGTACCAACATTCTCTACAATCCCTGTGATAAGACGACGATTGAAGTAATTCCAACACTCCCCCTTAATTTCAACTGCTGGGTTTTCCTGCATACCCAAGCATTTCCTGAAATATTCAAAGCTTTTCTGCTGTAGTGGCTTTGTGAGGATATCTGCAAACTGATCCTCCGTTCTGCAATGCTGCAAAACAATCTCGCCATTGCTTACCAATTCCCGTATGAAATGAAACTTGGTGTCAATGTGCTTTGTTCTCTTATGAAAAACAGAATTTTTAGACAATGCAATAGCTGAGCTATTGTCACAAAATATCACTGTCCCTTTTACCTGTTCTTGACATAAGCTTCTCAACATTTTCCGCATCCAAACTGCTTGACACGCTGCTGCTGTAGCTGCCACATATTCTGCTTCTGCTGTAGACAACGCTACAACGGGTTGTTTCTTAGAAGCCCATGAAATGGCTCCTGAACCCATATGAAAAACATAACCGGAAGTGCTCTTCCGATCATCAACACTTCCAGCCCAATCACTATCAGTGTAACCAACTAAATCTGAACATTCTGAAGTAGTATAAAAAATACCAAACCTTTTAGTACCTTTAACATACCTCAAAATTCTTTTTGCTGCTTGCCAATGTGCATCCTTTGGCTTTTCCATGAACCTGGAAATCAAACTAACAGCATGCATTATATCCGGCCTAGTTGCAGTCAAATACATAAGGCTGCCAACTATGCTCTTGTATAAACTAGGATCAAAATCCTTACTGCTGTCCTCTCTGCTGAGCTTTAATCCCATCACTGTGGGAGTGATTGCTGCTTTGCTTTCCTGCATGTTAAATCTTTCAAGAACTTCATTAACATACTTTGCCTGTGAGATGAAAATCCCACTTTCATCTTGTTCTACTTCTATTCCCAAGAAGTATCTCAGCAAACCCATGTCAGTCATTTCAAATTCTTCCTTCATGACTGTTTTGAAATGTTCAATAAGGCAATCATCATTACCTGTAAAAATAACATCATCAACATACAAGACTACAATTAAAATTTTACCATCTTGTTCTTTGATGTAGAGGGTGGGTTCTCCCTCACACTTCTCAAAACCATTTTCCAGTAGATATGAATCTATCCTACTGTACCATGCTCTTGGCGCTTGCTTCAGCCCATAAAGAGCTTTCTTCAGTTTGCATACTTTGTGCTCTTGGCCTTTCTTTTCATAGCCGAGAGGTTGTTCAATGTAAACCTCTTCCATTAACACTCCATTCAGAAATGCTGACTTCACGTCCATTTGGTAAACTTTCCATTTATTTTGTGCTGCTATGGACAACACTGCTCTCACGGTTTCCATTCTGGCAACCGGTGCGAAAGTTTCCTCATAATCTATGCCATGCTTTTGCTTATAGCCTTTGACAACAAGCCTTGCCTTGTGTCTCTCTATCTTTCCTTCAGCATTACTCTTGGTCTTGTAGACCCATTTAACACCTATGACATCTTTACCTTTTGGGAGTTCAACCAAATCCCAAGTTTTGTTCCTCTCTATGGCATTAAGTTCCTCATCCATAGCTTCTATCCATTTCTTATCCTTGATAGCTTCTTCGAAATGAACAGGATCATCAACATGACAATATAAAGCAAACAAAGAATTGATACCTTCTTTAGCTATATCTTGTTCATAAATTTCTTTCAAACTTCTGAATTTCTTACCTCTTTCAGTAGGTGTACAAGTGCTTGAAGAAGCACTTGAATTTCCTCCTTGTGGTGTGCTTGGAGAAGCACTTTCATTTCTCCTCAAGGGTGTACTTTGCGGTGTTGATGCTGCTGTTTGGGGATGTATTTCAGCCACCTCATCATTATTCTCATCATGAGATAAACAGTGTTTAACATTCACTGTTTTCTCTATGCTTCCATCCCAAGCTTCCTCTTCAATGAACTGTACGTCTCTGCTCACAAGAAACTTCTTGCTGGATGGGTTATATAACCTGTAGGCCTTGGATTCCTCACTGTATCCAATGAAAATACATTTCTCCCCCTTGATGTCCAACTTCTTCCTTAGCTGATCCGGAATGTGTGCATAAGCCACACATCCGAAAACCTTCATATGTGTGACACTTTGCTTTGTGCCACTCCATGCCTCTTCCGGCACTTTGTTCATGACTACTTTTGTAGGACACCTGTTCAAGATGTAAGCTGCACAATGTACAGCTTCAGCCCAATAATCATTCGGCAAATGCTTTGCCTTTAACATACTCCTCGCCATGTCCATTATGGTTTGGTTCTTCCTTTCGGCCACTCCATTTTGCTGCGGTGTATATCTAGTTGTAAACTGTTTATGAATACCATTTTCTCTACAAAAACATAGAAAATCTTTAGATATATACTCACCTCCTCTATCAGTCCTTAAGACCTTGATATGCAGCCCACTCTGATTCTCAACAAGTGCTTTGAAATTGAAATTTTTTTCAAACACTTCACTTTTCTTTTTCAAAAAGTAAACCCATGTTTTTCTTGTAAAATCATCTATGAATGTTAAGATATAGTGGCTGCTTGCAAGCGATGGATTTTGCATCGGTCCACACACATCTGAGTGGACAATTTCTAAGGGTGCTTTTTCCCTTATGCTTTTCCCGGAAGGAAAAATTTCTCTGTGTTGTTTCCCAAGAATACAACCTTCACAAAGGCTGTCCGGTTTCTCTATCAATGGTAAACCACTTACCATTCCTTTTATGTTCAACAAATTAAGACCTCCAAAGTTGAGATGACCAAATCTCAAGTGCCATAACCAATTATCATCTTTTGGTTCGCTTTGGTAAGTCTCCTGTGCAACTGCTGCTTTCTCTTCACCATTCTTCAAGTTTGCTCTCATTCTGAGAGGGAACATCCTGTTCCTTGTCATCTTCACTTCAGCAATACATTGTTTGCTGGGTGGTTTATCCATGATGGTACAAACATCATTATCAAAGAAAACATTATACCCCTTATGGACAAGCTGTCCAACACTTAAGAGGTTACACTTCATTCCTGGAACATAATAAACATCTGCTATGGTTTTCCTTGCACCTAATCTTGTCAAAACATTTACATCTCCTTTTCCCATAACAGAAACTTTGCTATCAGTTCCTAGTGTGACTTGTGACTGCACACTTTCATCTAACATAGAAAACATTGCTAAGTTTCCTGTCATATGGTTACTACAACCGGAGTCTAGAAACCATATATCCTCATCCTTTTCTTCAACCATATTACAAACTAAAAACAAATTACTTTGATTGTTGTTTTCTTTTGTGAAATTTGCACTAGTTTCACTTCTCATATCATTCTGCTTCTTCTTTCTACATTCATTAGCATAATGACCATATTTTTTACAATTATAACATTGGACATTGGACTTATCATACCTTTGTCCTTGTGCATTCTGCTGACCATTCTGTTGGCTGCTGCCTTGGCCTTGATGCTGATTTGAATTGCTGCCCCTTCCTTGAGCATTTGCTGGACTGTTCCTTCCACCTCTGTTCTGGCTTCTGCCTCTTCCTCTTCTGCCTTGCCCTCTTCCTCTTCCGAAAGACATCTGGGACTTAAAAGCATGTTCAAGAGACGAGTTCTCACTCCTACCCAATCTCTGTTCATGGGTAATCAGTGATGCATGTAGTTCATCCACTGAAAACTTTGTGAGATCTCTTGTTTCTTCTATGGTGGTGACAATCACATCGAATCTTGAGGGTAAACTTCTCAAGAGTTTTTCCACAATCCTCTTGTCTTCAAGAGTCTCTCCATGAGATCTGATTTGTGTGACCATTCCAATCACATGAGTGAAGAATGAGTCAATGTTATCTGACTCCTTCATACAGAGAGTCTCAAAGTCTCTCCTCAGCAACTGAAGTTTTGTTGTCTTCACTCTCTCCATACCTTGATAGGCTGTCTTGAGAGTTTCCCATGCTTCACTGGATTTCTTAGCTGCTGCTATCCTTGGAAACACACTCTCATGCACTGCTTGATACAAGAAGAAAAGAGCCTTGGCATCTCTCTTCTTATTGTTCTTCAATTGTTCTCTTCCTGCTTGATTTAACATTAAAAACTCTGCTTCATCTGCTGGCTCTTCAAAGCCATCCTCAACTAATTCCCATAACTCTTGGGAGACAAATAAAGCCCTCATAGTTATTGACCAGTAGTCATAATTCTTTCCATTGAATTGTGGGAGATGGACATTTCCCAAACTCATACCTGTGCTAGAGCCTGCCATTCTGCACTTCTAACTATGGTAAAAACACTTGACTGTGTATTAAAATAGCTCATTGTTTTGCAATAGTTACACAACAAATTTTATAGAGAAATACCTTCGAATTCTTCTTGGCTGAACCTTCACTCTGCTGGAGAGGTTGCTGCAAAAACGAACTCTGTTCCTTCAGCTTATTTGACCCTTCAAATAGCCTGGATTGGCTCCGATACCATGTTGGAATTTTCAGAATTCCAAAACAATAAGACTGCCCTCTTCAACACAGAGAATAATTCAAAAAAAATTCACTGACAGACAGAGTTCAACTCAGAAAAATTATATTTCATATATATAAAAAAACTGCTGTTACAGACTTCCTCAAAAGAGGGATTTACAAACAAAATTCTGACTGCTGCAAACACAGTTCAGAAATATCACTCTGTCTCACTAAAACATTCGCTGCTGGAATACTCTGTTTTGCAAAAACACTCTCTGTCTTTTTCAAACAATACACTCTGCTGTGTATTACAAAACTCTGCTCTGTGTAAATCAACGCACTGCTGTGCATATTTCTCATAATGAAATTATGGCACTGTTTCTGCATATTACAAAACAGAAATATCTTCAGCCATAAATTACTTCAACCACTAAGTTCACCGCTTGGAAAAACATTAATGGTTCATTACTCCTGTCAGCACCGCTCTAATCTGCATTGATAGCAAATTGACTTTCCGGCACTGTGATATTTATCCCAGCACTGCTGTGCTTCACTTCTCTGTTTCCCGCACTGCTGTGTATTAAAAAAAAACTGTGTAATAACATTCTGCTGTGTAATTCCAAATTACATTTCTGTCTTTTATCTTTTTACATCCACTGCTATGTAAAAAAAATATGCTTCACGGCTATTACAATGTGCTAGGCCTTTTAATATATATGTTTTACATACATTAAAATAAAACAGATTACATATAAAACAAATAACATATGCGATTTTAAAACTTTTAACCGCAAGTCATATATATAACATATGGCCGTATGATTTATGTGGGCCCCTGGATGTTCCGGGGGGGTAAGAACCTCCGCCCTCAATCTATCATCGACCCCCGCGGACTGGCTTTGCGGCTGTGTGGCGTGGGCCCAGTTCCGAAGGGGTATGCCCCTCTGCCGGTTCTGCCAGTGTGACCCCATCGGACTGTCTTGCCACCGTTCTCTGCACGGCAATGTCTGGCAGTTGGAAATTAATTCCAACAAAAGGAAATATGCATTGCTTGACACCCAACACGGGCTTCGGTGGCTATGCAGCTGGCTTACTTGAGGCAACCGTTACAGTTGTCTAATTTTTTTAATTTTAGTTGCATAAGATATTCGATATTGTTGTCATGATACTCGGCAGATTTATTTTTGCGTCTGAAAAATTATTCCAGCATAGTACAAATTCATCGCATCATATTAAATTCACCAGATTAAAAATTCATCATGGGATGATGGTAAACAATGAAATTATGGAACCGTGAATGTCTTCATCTATCGTGACTTTGCAGGTGTACGAATCTCCTATCTTTAAGTTGACAACTCCCACAACTAAAGATGGCAGTGATTCTTCAGCAAATGTGTACTAAAATTTGTCAGAATTTGCAACAGCGTTAGCTATTCTGAACGTAATGAACATTGACAATGTGTAAAAGTTAGTTCAAAAGAGAATTTATATTTCAAATTTCAATATTATATGCATTGTCATGGTATCAGGGTGGGTGAGTGGCAGTTGTGTCAGCTGCTGCACCATCTCCATTTTGAAAGTAATGTGTCTATCATCTCAATCGTAGATATCGAATCTATGGAGTGGGTCAAGACAAACGTTACAGATTGAGTTCTATCACATCTGATAAAGTAATTACCAGGGAAGAATTATTTAAGTCATTCTAATATTAAGTAATTATATTTATCATAACCGCACTGGATGTATATCTCTTGAACGGTTTCTTTTCAGTTTTTTTTTTTTTTTTTTAATTGAGGTAACCAATTGACTTTAATGGATTTCCATAATAACTTAAAAAAAATTATTATTACTTTGATAAAAATTAATTTATATTTTTATGTATTTATATTTATAATAAAATCATGATAAGTAAATCTAAAAATATTAAGTAAAATAATATTTTGATATGAGATTTATCAACTCAACTAAAATTTTAATATTGAGAAAAAAACAATAGAAAGTTGGAAAACTTATTATGAGTTTGAAAACAATTGTAAGTCAATTGATCTTTCGGCATAGAGTAAAAAGAAGTTTCTCTTTAAGACTCTAGTCACCCTATTATTTTATATGGATATGTGATTTGGGGTTGTATATCTAGAGAATATTGGAGGAAGATTGAACTCATCCAAAGACAATTTATAACTTACAATCTCAAGATTAATGAAAATATTTCCTAACTTATCCTCTTGATTGAAGCTAGCAATTACCCCATTGAAAGTATGGCCATGTTTAGGTATCTGATCTATAAGAAGAAACTTTATCACATGGAAGCCAAGAGGCTCCACAAAATTTCTTCTAACTCTAGTAAAAACCCGCACCACCTAGGGAAGCCAAACATGCATAAGGATGCCCAATCTTGACTAGACCATTGGGGGATAAAGGAGATTATCTTGGAAAATAAGGATGATATTAAAAAAATTATTATTTCCAAATTTAAGGATAAGTTGTGGGATGATAAGGAGTTAGAGCACAAAGAGAAACTAAGATATTATAAGGAGGTGATCAACCTCAATTTTGCTAACCAAAATTCTGTCATTTGTCTATTCCCAAAACACCTTGAGACCAAAGAGTCTGTCCCCTTTCCGATACTAAGAGAGTTGAAGATGTAAAACACTATCACCTTTGGGATACTAAGAGAGTTGAAGATGAAAAAAAAGCGTCACCTTTGGGTTTAAAAGAATTGAAGATGAAAAACACTTTCCTCTACGGAGTGTTGGTCTCTTACATCCCAATCTCATTTGCAAAAGGATTTTAGACTACGCAACCATGTTGATAACTTTTTGTCACACTACCAACTTTCTTGATTTATTAAGTCAACAAAACTATAGTGATATAAGAGCAATTCTCTCCATCCTTTTGATAGTAAAAATAAAATCCTAAGAGAGTCTCGGAAATAATCTCTTAATTTATTAAGATTAGATGGCCTACATATTGGTGAACTTCAATCATAATCATAGTCATTATCAAAAAAAATATTTCAATAAAATGCTAAATAAATGAAAATATTTTTTTATTTTTTATATCAAATGAAATTTAGTAATTTTATTAAATATATTTAAAATTATAATGAGGGTTGATTTTGTAATTAATATTATTTATATTAAACTTTTTTAATAAAAAGGAAATTAAAATTATTTTTAATTATTTAAGAGTTTGAACTTGTGTTTTCTTAATAAAAAATACATTAATAATTTAAAACCTAACATTTTTATAAAAATAAAACTCAACTCTCATTTAAGAAAAAATCGTAATATCTTATTTTATGAGATAAATTTTGAAACGATTTACATGATAATGAATAATAATTATTATCAATACTAATTACTAACTAATTTTTACCCACAAAAAAAATAAAGAATATAATTCTTTCCAAACTTGAATTGTAAAGAAAAAAAGTATCATCAAGATAAACATTCCAACACAATAATTGTTGTGTTGGTTGGAAAGTACCCATTAGACTGTACAATGTACATCCCAATCAGAGAAACAATCTGAATGCCTTCGTCGCAAAATCCCGATAATTAAGAAATATGTTCAGTTTTAACAAAATCTAGAAGCATTTTAGAAAATTTTCCAATAACTTGTGCGGTGGTTCTGTTCGGAAGAATGGAAATGTGGTCAGTCTGAACGAAAGCAAAAGGCCTTTTCTACTTTCATCCAGAAACTCGCGTAAAGGATGGCAATATGGTCAGCCTAAAAGACATCGAGAAGGATTTTGTACTATTTTCCAATAAAGCCTGCTCGAGCAGTATGGTTTCGAGTCCGGGATGAAATTTGATGTGCAAATTCCCTGTCATGGGTGATTTGTCCGTCAAATACAGCCAGAAAATTTACAAATTTGATAATATCAATTTTTTTTGGTAAATTATTAAAACTTGCAGTGAAGTGAAACAATTAAATTTAATCGAGTGTTTCAAATTTGAAATTTCTATTTTTAGACGGAAAGGTTTAAGTAAATCTAGTAAATTATTAAAGCTTGCAGTGAAGTTATTGAAACAGTCAAATTTAACAAGTGTTTGAAATTTGAAATTCCTACCTTTAGACTGAAAGGTTTACGTGAATCCAGAAATGCCGTTGCAATGATTGAAGTGTACAATTTTTTTTTTTTTTTTTAAAGAAGTCGCTTAATACTGTAACAATTTTATGCTTTTTTTTCTTAACATCCGGTGATACAATTTCGATATATAAAGAAATTTTAATTTTTTTTATAATATTTAAATGGCTTTGTTTATGTATCTCACAAATTAGCATTAAATATAGATTTAGAATTAGAATCTGGAAATCTTTTTTCATAAAATTAAAATGTTGAAATTAAAAAAAAAATTAAGAGTAGAAATAGATTTTAACATTATAAAAAAGAAATTATTATTATATTAAAAATCTTAAAATTTAACAACTATAATTTAAATTTTTTAAAATTTCAGTCAAATTTTATTATTCTCTTGCTGAAAATTCTAATTCAAATCAAAGATTTAAAAAAAAATATTACAAAATTAATAAAAAGAAACTGAAAATTCGAGTGGTTAAATTTCTTTTTAACAGCATGTTGGATCGTACTAAACTACGTTTTTTTGAAAACCACAGGTTGGATTATATTTGATGGGAATCTTGGACATCATGTGGGGTCTCTTGTGAGCCGTCAACTGCGAAACATCTGGATATTGTGGACAAGTTTTGGAATACCATGACGTAATGTACATTTGAAAATTTTAGTACGTGACGTAATGTAGCTAACCCTTTGCATTGATTCTTGAGCCCCAAAATTCGAAGGAACAAGGATAGCTGATATAAAGAAGACTCTCTGGTATTGTCGTGTTTTTATCAGATCACTTTCTTGCTGGAATGGCTGCCTCCTCACAAGTTTATCAGAATAAGCGACAGAGAGAAGATTATACGAAAAGTGGACTGGCTCTGCCAGATGTGAAGAAACCCAATATGTGGTCTCATACATGTGTTTGAGAAGATCGATACTGTGGATGCTATTAACAGCAGTCCGGAAGCAACCGAGTCAGTTATTCAGCCAGACGGCGAGATGAGCCTCGACGGTGTCATAAAGTCTTTGGAATATGAAATTGGTTTGAAATCCCAAACGGATTATAAAGTCAAGTCCAGCGATGAAAAGGGCAGTACTGCTCAGATGGGTTTAAATAAGCAAGGCGAATTAACTGCTGATGGGAATTTTGAAGCGACCTCGGTGACGTTTGCTATAGCAGACTTCAGTTATTACGGTAATGTTTGTGAAGGCTTTGATTTCTTCGGAGAACATTTTTCTTCCTATGAATTTGGATTCATCCTGCAGAGCTACATCGACCCAGAGTCAGCGCCGAATATTATATATTCGGAACTCGCGCATGACTATTTTGAACCCATGGAGGTTTCATATGGATTTCTGTTGGAGGATGATATCTGGCAGTTGAATGAACATCCGATCATTCATAATGATTCTGAGTCACCACATCAGGACGAAGTTGGAACTAGTGGAGCCCAGTTTCATGAAGATTGGAACCACACCATTCAACTTGAGTGTAATAATGAGAAAGGATTGTAATCTATAATATTGAGAAGAATCTTTGATGGTTGGGTTTGTAAGAAAAACATAGTCGATGCTGACAATATAATTTCATTTACTATTTTTTTCATTTGCAGAAATGGAATGGAACCCTCCTCATGCATATTCACAAATACACCTATGCATACATAGGAATTCTCATGATACTTGTAAATGTTGGAAATTTTTGATAATTTCGAATACACAAAGAAAAAATAAAATGCCTCTTCCACAACATAGACATTAACAAAAATTGGAAACAGAGAGATGGAAACAAAACATTTATATTTCATTAAACACAAAACTCTATTACAAAAGTGAAATTATTTCTTCAAAACCAAGTTCTGGATTCACAAAACAAATCTTCTGCTCGCTGCTTTATAGCAGCGCTTCGATTTTTCTTTTGTGTCTCTCTGTCTTTTTTTCTTCAGCCTTTGGGCTCTCTCAAAACAATACACTATCTTTTTCAGTGCACACGGCATATTAACATTACATATGTATATATATATTATAAATATTTCTTCTCTGTCTCCTGTCTTTTGTTCTTCAGCCTTCGAGCTCTCTCAAAACAATACACCATATTTTTTAGTGCCCACCCCATATTACATTACATATGTATATATATTATAAATATTTTATATATATATCAAAATATATATAACCAAAGTTTAAAACATAAAATGTTAGGCAGTAAAAAAAATTAACCCAAAGTTAAAACTTTAAAACATAATGCGGCAAATAAAAATTAAATTAAAACATTAAACAAGCATTCTGTGGGTTAAACATTATGCAAGAGCCAATTTCCTTGCCCTCCCAAAACAATTTGATTGGTTCGGAGGAAGGTGACATCACCTCCTCCGGTGGGTCATCACTCCTCTTTGCAGCTCAAGCTTGCTGCCACCTGGAATGGTGTTGTTGTGCGATCAATTCAAAACAAGTGACTGCTGGAGAATTCATTGCGGTGGGTGAATGTTGAAGTGCGGAGGGTGCGTGGATATCTGCAAATTTGGAAGCTGCAGTGCTTTACATTGAATTCCCATCAAAATTAATTCGTCGTCCTTCTACCTCTGCGTGTAGTAGTTGGAATTAAATTCCAACACTCCCCTTTAATTACAATTGTTGTTCTCTTGCATACCCAGGCATTTCCTGAGATAGTTAAAACTCTTCTGCCTCAATGGTTTTGTCAATATATGAGAAAACTGCTCTTCTGTTCTACAATGCTGTAAAACAATTTCTCCATTGTTCACTAGCTCTCTGATGTAGTGATACTTGGCATTAATGTGTTTCATTCTTTTGTGAAACACTGAATTCTTTGAAAATGCTATTGCTAAGTTATTATCACAATATATTGCTCTGTCTTTTACATGTTCATGACACAAACTTCTCAACATTCTTCTCACCCAAACTACTTGACATACTGCTGCTGTAGCTACCACATATTCTGCCTCTGTTGTTGATAAAGTAACTAATGGTTGCTTCTTGGAAGCCCATGAAATGGCTCTCGATCTCAAATGAAACACATATCCAGATATGCCCTTCCTGTCATCTACGCTTCCAGCTCAATCACTGTCAGTATAACCAATCAATTTAAAATTTTCAAATGAGGAGTATAAAATACCATACCCCTTCGTTCCATTCACATACTTTAGAATCCTCTTGGCTGCCTGCCAATGTGTTTCTTTTAGTGTTTGCATGAATCTGGAAATTAAACTTACAACGTGCATAATATCTAGCTTAGTTGCAGTCAAATACATAAGGCTGCCAACTATGCTCTTATACAATGTCATATCGACATTCTTGTTGTGATCTTCTTTGCTTAATTTTAACCCCATGATAGTTGGAGTTACAGCTGCCTTACTATTCTACATGTTGAATCTTTTCAACACTTCTTCAACATATTTTGCATAGGAAATAAAAATCTCATTTTCATTTTGCTCTGCTTCTATTCCAAGAAAATATCTCAAAAAACCCAAATTAGTCATTTCAAATTCACTCTTTATGACTGCATTAAAATCAACAATGAGAGAAACTTCATTGCCAGTAAATATTAAATCATCTACATATAAAACAACAATAAGAATCTTACCATCATTTTCTTTTATGTAGAGTGTGGGTTCTCCATCACATTTCTCAAATCCATTTTCAGTCAAGTAAGCATCTATTCTGCTATACCATGCTCTTGGTGCTTGTTTTAGCCCATACAGAGTTTTCTTCAATTTGCATACTTTGTGCTCTTGGCCTTCAATCTCATAGCCTGGAGGTTGTTCAACATATACCTCTTCTTTAAACACTCCATTTAGGAACGCATATTTCACAACGATTTGGTAAAACTTCCATTTGTGTTGTGCTGCCATGAACAACACTGTTCTCATGGTTTCCATTCTTGCAACTGGTGCAAAGATTTCTTCATAATCTCTTCCTTGTTTTTTCTTGTAGCCTTTGACAATAAGTCTTTCTTTGTGCCTTTCTATAGAAATTATATAACTTATGTGTTATATATCCAAGATTATCCTGATCACACACTATTTTAACTTCATGCACAATACAGAATCTATTCCACCATTGATCATCACATGCAGAAATTAAATCAATTGCAATGCACACATGAAACCATAAAAGTTCACACACATTAACACAGCTGTTTAATGGGAAAGCTTGAAGCTAAAAACCCCAACTATCTGCATATAATATATGTCATAGAGATCATGTAACAATCCTCATGCAAATCTGACCATGTCAAGCTCTCAATACAATACAATCGCTACACACTAATCAGGTCCAATCTAGCAAATCCATGCACCAATCTCTGCCACCTGCTAGCCTGCCTCTACTGCACAATCATTGCTGAAGAATGGCTCTGAATGAACTTGAAACCACCTAGCTTGCACTGTGCAATCCTCATTGGCATCTCCACTAAGTGTTGGATGCAATCAATGCATCATTATAGTCACAACTGATAGTCACACTTGCTCTTTCACCTACCTCTCCACTGGTCTCCACTGAAACTGCCATGCACTGTAGTTAACTGATGTATTCTTCAGTTGATTAATGAATTATTATTTAGTGAATTAATTAACTAATTAATTCACACCACTCTCACTAGTGTATCAATCAGTTAGACTAGATACAACTAGCTCAACTGAGTCTAACTGAGTTAAACTGAATACAACTCCACCAAATACCTCTATAACTCCACCAAACTTTGTCACATGAGTTCTAACTGAAGTCCTCATGCATTAGCTCCTGTAAACCCTCAGGAATAGTGTAATTCCTTCTGTCAGCTGCTGTGCCACATCTGTGCACTTAACTGAAGTGCTCCAAGAGAATAAGATAATGTTTAGAGTCCAAATATTATTAAGAGCTAATAATATTCGACATATCTATTTTTAGACTAGCAGTCTAAAAATAGACTCCGCCCAATATGTCTAAAAATAGAAGTCCATCTATTTTTCCAACTTGACCAACCATCCACAAATAGCATCTTGCAACTCATAGAATATGATCGACATGTCTAAAAATATACATAGTCTAAAAATAGACTTTGCGCCAAAAATAGCCTGGGAGCCCACTTAGTGAAGGTGACTCTTTTCACTAAGCTCATCATCTTGTTCAATCTCAACACTCACTCTCAACAAGATAGGGATTATCTGCCACCTCGATCCTGTCTCTATGGTATTTGAATTTGCTCCTGGTGAGCGCCTTCCTTAGAATATCAGCATCCTAATCCTCCATAGGAATGTAAGATAGTAACATGATCTACCGCTGCACCCAATCTCTGATATGATGGTACCAGATGTCAATATGTTTAGATATATCATGAAATATTGGATTAAATAAGATTTTAATGCAACTCTGATTGTCACAATATATCACAGTAGGATCTGAGTGTGAACCGAACAACCCGACCAAGATCTTCCTCATCCATATAGCCTCGTATGCAGCCAAAATTGTTGCCATATACTTGGCCTCCGCTAAACTGAGTGCCACGGATCTCTGTTGCCTACTGTACCAAGAAACTGTTGTAGACCCGATACTGAAAATCCCTCCAGATGTGCTCTTTCTATCCGTTGGGCTCCCTGTCATATCTGCATCTGTGAAGCTAAGCAACTTCCCCTCATCCGACTGTTTGTACCACAGTCCATATCCGGATGTGCCCCTGAGATACCTCAGGACATGCTTGCTTGCCTTCCAAAAGAGCTTGGTAGGCTTAACCATAGCTTGTGAAAGATGGTTAACGGCATAGCATATGTCCGGTCGTGTATTGACCAAATACATGAGCGAACCAACCAATTGTCGATAAAAAATGGCATCCACTACCTCTGCCGATGTAGCATCCTCTTTCCTCCAACCACTAGGAAGAGGAGTGTCGATAGGTTTGCAGCCTTGCATGTTGAACTTCTCTAGTATCTCCCGGGCATACTTGCCTTGAGACACAAACAGTCCACCCTTCCGCTGCCAAATTTCCAATCCCAGGAAATAATAAAGGAGGCCCAAGTCCTTCATCTCAAACTCCTTTGCAAGATCTACCTTGCATGAGTGTATCAACAATTCATCACCTGTTAGTATCAAATCATCTACATAAAGTACAATGATCAGCAACTTACCCTCCACCGCAATCTGGTATAGGTTCGGATCCGCCTCACTCTTGGTGAATCCAAGTCCAGTGAACTAATTGTCCATCTGTGTGTACCAAGAACGAGGTGCTTGTTTCAGCCCATATAGCGCTCTTTTGAGCCTGCACACATGTGACTCGCTGCTGAAGATTTCGAATCCTTCAGGCTGCTCTATGTACACCTCCTCCTCAATGACTCTTTTGAGGAACGCAGACTTCACATCCATCTGATGAATGTGCCAACCCATCTTCGCTGAGAGAGCAAGGATGCTCCATATGGAAGAATACCTTGCGACAGGTGCAAAGGTTTCTTCATAGTCTATCCCCTTGATCTGTGAGAAGCCTCGGGAAACAAATCTTGCCTTGTACTTCTCGATGCTCCTGTTAGCAGCTTGCTTCAATTTGTAGATCCATCTCGAACCTACCACTGATTTCCCTTATGGCCTTGGGACAATATCCCATGCACTGTTTTTGACAATCGAATCATACTCTTCCATCATGGTATCTACCCATCTAGGGTCCTCCACAGCTTCCTCGAAAGAGGATGGCTCTGTCATGATATACTTTCTCATCAGAGCCATGTATCCAGTAAATTGGTCAAGTGACTATCTTTGTCCGCGCTGTGATGTAGATGCTCCTACATTTTTCACTGCATCAAGATTCAGTCACTCAGCTTCTGTAGTGTGCTTCTACCCTCTGATGTTTGGTACTGCATGAGTGGTTTCTTCCACTCCATGAACCTTCTCTTGTGGCCGATCCATATCCTGAGGCTCATCTTTAGGAACTAGTAGCTCCTCATCTGCATGCAAGTGTAGCTCCCTCTCAAGCGACAACTTCATGGCTTTCTCCTCATGAAATTTTATATCCGTCACACAACAGTCTTCCAACTGTCTGACAAATACACACGATAGTTGTGGGGCGTTTCTGTGTACCCCAAAAATATCCCAACCTCTACGGTCAAATCCAGCTTCTTCTTGACATCCTTTGCCACATGAATGTAAACAGGTGAGCCAAAAATATTCAAATGAGAAATATCAGGCTTCTTACCAGAAAATGCCTCTTCGGGTGTACTCATGCCAAGTACTCTATGAGGACAACGGTTTGCATATTGTGATGTTGCATACCTCGGCCCACAAGTGTATGGGAAGGCCATGATCATGCAACATCGCCTGTGCAGCACCCACGATCATTCTACTCTTTCGCTCTACGACCCCATTCTGTTGTGGGTTATGAGGCGCTATGAGTTCTCTTCGAATTCCTTCTTTGCTACAGAAGTCTTTGAATTCGCCCGAGATGTATTCACCACCATTATCGCTCCTTAGAGCTTTCACCTACTTCCCCGACTCCTTCTCCACCAATGCCTTGAACTCACAGAACTTTGAGAACGTTTCACTCTTCTTCTGCATGAAGAAGATCCAGCACTTACGAGAAAAATCATCAAAAAATATCACATAATACCTGTGCTTTGCTGTCGAAGCTACTGAGAAAGGTCCACACACGTCTGTGTGAATTCTCTCAAGGATCATCATGGCACGACTATCCTTCTCATGAAAAGTGGTCTTCACAAATTTTCCCAAAGTACATCCCTTGCACTGATCTGACTGCGCAAGTGTACCCTTGGGAAGCCTGGAAGGAATCTGCTGCAAAATTTTCAAAGTGCCATGGTGACGATGGCCCAATCTCCTGTGCCACAATTTTCCCTCATCCTGGCTCACCACTCCTTTTGCTTTTCATGCCATAGCTGCGCAGCCATCTACCTGCAATTGATAAAGGTTCTTAACTCGAACCCCTATCCTCCAGGTATCACCATTTGTTTTACTGCGCAGGAAAGCCTTTCCCTCGCTAAAAACAACATCATAGCCCTTTTCTTCCAACATCGCCACAGAGATCAGATTATTCTTCAATCTTCGAACATGCATGACATCCTTCAATATGAAAGGTTTACCAGACTCCCTCTCAAAGGAAATGGTCCCGATACCAGTTGCACTATATCTACCATCATCGCCCATCTCGATGTGCACTCCAAGATCCTTCTCATCCAGATCACTGAACAAATATTTGTCTCCGGTCATATGGAAAGACACACCACTATCAAGAAACCACACGATCCCATCACACTTGAAACCAAGCATGCGATCAGTGAAAAATCTAGCTCAAACTACGAGGCTAAGGCCTCTCCAGCTACAGATCTAGAAGCCTGCTTATTTTTCTTCTTCTATGGACAATTAGTGGCATAATGTCCATGTTGGTGACAGTGAAAGCACTTCACCTTGGACAAGTCCTGCTTCTAGCCTTTCGCACCGGATTGAGAAGGATTTTTCTTTCCCTTCCCTTTCCTTGCTTTGGCAGCCAAAGCACAATTTTCTTCATCTTCATTCTTCGATGAAGATCCATCCCTGGTACACCACCTTATCTCCTCCTGCACAAGATCTGACCAAAGTCGCTCCCATCCTGGCAATTTCTCCTGACCATTGACAGAGTCCTTGTAGCTATGCCAACTCTTTAGAAGCCCAAGGAGAGCCAAGCTCACCAAGTCCTCTTCATCTACATTAAACCCCACACTTCCCAACTCATCCCTGCACTAGACAAACTTTGTGAGGTACTTGGGTATACTTTCACCTTTCTCCATTTTTATTTTTATGAGCTTGTCTTTAAGTGCCAACTTCCTCTAGTCTCTTCTGCTTTGGAACAAGTCTGTCAAAGCTTTCCACATTAAGAATGGACTAGCTTTACCATGAAGGTTGGACACTATGTGATCCTTCACACCTTCCAACAGAATCCTTCGACATTTTGCTGTCTTCTTTTGCCATGCGTCAAGTGCGGCTACATCGCTAGAAGCAGGTTTTGGAATTTATGCATCTATGAACTCCTTCAACCCATTATCATCCAGCACTGCCTCCATCTTGTCCTTCCATGCAATATAATTTGAGCTACCCTCAAGGGAATACTCCAATCACAATCCGTTGAAAGACATTTCAATGAATGCTCAACTTCGACACCAAGAAAACACTACAGCAAATTCAAATTCCACCAACACAAAATTCAATCGCTTCAATAATTGCAATCTGCTCCAATGATCAACCTGACTCTAATACCATGTAGAAATTATATAACTTATGTGTTATATATCCAATATTCTCCTGATCACACACTATTTTAACTTCATGCACAATACATAATCTATTCCACCATTGATCATCACATGCAGAAATTAAATCAATTGCAATGCACACATGAAACCATAAAAATTCACACGCATTAACACAGTTGTTTAATGGGAAAGCCTGAAGTTAAAAACCCCAAATATCTGTATATAATATATTTTATAGATATCATGTAACAATCCTCATGCAAAGCTAAACATGTCAAGCTCTTAGTACAATACAATCGATACACACTAATCAGGTCTGATCTAGCAAATCCACACACCAATCTCTGCCACCTGCTAGCCTACCTCTACTGCGCAATCCCTACTAAAGAATGGCTTTGAATGAACTCTAAACCACCTGGCTTGCACTACGAAATCCTCATTGACATCCCCACTGAGTGTTGGATGCAATCAATGCATCACTATAGTCATAACTAATAGTCACACTTTCTCTTTCACCTACCTTGTCATTGGTCTCCACTGAAACTGCCATGCACTGTAGTTAACTGATGCATTCTTTAGTTGATTAATGAGTTATTATTTAGTGAATTAATTAACTAATTAATTCACACCAATCTCGCTAGTGTATCAATCAGTTAGACTAGATACAACTAGCTCAACTGAGTCGAACTGAGATAAACTGAATACAACTCCACCAACTACCTCTATAACTCCACCAAACTCTGTCACATGAGTTCTAACTGAAGTCCTCATGCATTAGCTCCTGTAAACCCTCAGGAATAGCGCAATTCCTTCTGTCAGCTGCTGTGCCACATCTGTGCACTTAACTGAAGTGATCCAAGAAAATAAGATAATGTTTAGAGTCCAAATATTATTAAGACCTAATAATATTCAACATATCTATTTTTAGACTGGCAATCTAAAAATAGATTCTGACCAATATGTCTAAAAATAGAAGTCCATCTATTTTTCCAACTTGACCAACCATCCACAAATAGCATCTTGCAACTCATAGAATATGATCGACATGTCTAAAAATAGACATAGTCTAAAAATAGACTTTGCACCAAAAATAGACTGCGGGCCCATGTAGTGAAGGCGACTCTTTTCACTAAGCTCATCATCTTGTTGAATCTCAATACTTTCAATCTTTTCTTCAGCATTTCTCTTGGTCTTATAGACCCACGTTACTCCAATGACTTCTTTACCCTTAGGGAGG
This sequence comes from Pinus albicaulis, assembly GCA_034641835.2. Taxonomy (NCBI): domain Eukaryota; kingdom Viridiplantae; phylum Streptophyta; class Pinopsida; order Pinales; family Pinaceae; genus Pinus; species Pinus albicaulis. The sequence goes on from CM076579.1 coordinate 1,242,743,017, forward strand.
TCCACTAACTCCCATGTATTACTCTTTTCTATTGCACCAATCTTTTCGTTCATTACTTCAACCCATTTTTCTTCTTTTATAGCATCTTCAAAATGAATTTGGTCATCAACATGAAAATACAAAGCAAATAAAGACTTCAAACCAACATTATCATTTAACTCTCCTTGTTCATAAATCTCACTCAAATTTCTGAATCTCGGTCTTCTTGGTGTACTTGGATTTCCACTTGAACTCGAGGGAGTTTCAGTTCCCTCTGGTGTGCTTGAAGAAGCACTTCCTTGATTTCTCAATGTTGTTCCATTTTGAGCTTGTGGTGTGGTTTTTTGTGCTTTTGGTGGTGGAGGAGGAGCCACCAAGGAGGGATTATTTGTTGTTGTCCCTTCCTCTTGTTCTTCGTGAGACACGCATGTCTTCACATTCACTATTTTCTCTAAGCTTCCATCCCAATATTCTTCTTCAATAAACTGCACATCTCTTCTTATTATTACTTTCTTAGTGGATGGATTATAGAGTTTGTATGCCTTGGACTCATCACTGTATCAAAAAAAGATACACTTCTCCCCCTTGCTGTCAATATTCTTTCTCAATTTATCTGGAACATGTGCATAAGCCACACATCCAAAAACTTTCATATGAGTGACAAACTGCTTTTTTCCACTCCATGCTTCTTTTGGAACTCTGTTCATGATAGCTTTGGTTGGGCATCTATTCAAGATATACGTTGCACAATTGACAGCTTCAGCCCAATACTCATTTGACAAATGTTTTTCCTTCAACATACTTCTGACCATGTCCATGATGGCTCTATTTTTTCTTTCTGCAACACCATTTTGCTGAGGTGTGTACCTTGTGGTAAACTACTTATGTATGCCATTATCCCTACAGAAACATAGGAACTCTTTGGAGATGTATTCTCCACCTCTATTGGTTCTTAGCACTTTGATGTAGTACCCACTCTGCTTCTCAACAAGAGCTTTTAAATTGCAGAACTATTCAAACACTTCACTCTTCTGTTTCAAGAAATACACCCATGTTTTTCTAGTGTAATCATCTATGAATGTAAAAAAATATTTGTTGCCAGCTAAAGATGGCATTTGCATTGGTCCACACAAATATGAGTGGACAATATTTAAGGGTGTCTTTGCCCTTATACTCTTCTCTACTAGAAAGCTTTCTCTGTGTTGTTTGCTCAAGATGAAACCTTCACAAAGGCTGTCCGGTTTCTCAATCAGTGGTAATCCTTTTACCATTCCGTTTCTGTGCAACAAGTTCAGGCCTCCAAAATTGAGATGTCCAAATCTCAACTGCCATAACCAGTTTTTATATCTCACTTCCTCTTGAAAGACCTCTTGTGTTACAGTTGCTACATTTCTTCTTTCCTTCAAGTTCGTTCTGAGCTTGAGAGGAAACATCATATTGCTTGTCATCTACACCTCTACAATGACTTTCTTACTTGGAGTTATGTCCATGATTGTGCACACATCATTTTTAAAGAATACATTGTATCCATTGTTTATGAGTTGTCCAATGCTCAAAATATTACATTTCAAGCTAGGTACATTATATACATCTGGCACAAACTTCTGTTCTCCTTTTCTTGTCACGATACTTACTCTTCCTTTTCCCATTACAGAGACCTTACTATCAGTCCCTGTTGTTACTTAAGATTTAAGATTTTCATCTAGATTGGCAAACATTGCTATGTTTCCAGTCATGTGGTTACTACAACCCAAGTCTAAGAGCCATACATCATCTTTTCTATCTTGTGCTACATTACATGTTAACAGAACATTCTTCTAGTTCTTTTCTTCTTTTGTAAAATTAGCATTCTCCCTATTATTCATGTCATTTTGCCTTTTCCTACATTCATTGGTATAGTGCCCATATTTCTTACAATAATGACATTGGACTTGGGATTGATCATACCTTTGTCCATGAACTTGATGTTGGCTTGAGCCTTCATTTTGGTTCTGATTACTGCCCCTTCCACTCGTGCTTGCAGGGCTATTTTTTCCACCTCTCTCTAGGTTTCTTCTTGTTCCTCTGTTGTTTGCAATGCCTTAACCTCTGCCTCGGCCAAAAGACATTTGAGTCTTGAAAGCTTGTTCCAATGAGGAATATGTTTCTTTGTTCAGTCTGTGTTCATGAGACATCAGGGATGTAATAATCTCATCCACTTAAAATAGTGATAGATCCTTTGTCTCTTCTATTGCCACTATTATGGCATCAAATCTTGACGATAGACTTCTCAAGATTTTCTCCACTATTCTTCTTTCTTCAAGTGTCTCTCCATGAGACCTTATCTGGGTAACCAACCAAATAACATTGGTGAAGAATGAGTCTATGGTGTCAGACTCTTTCATATAGAGAGTTTCAAAATCTCTCCTCAGCATTTTCAACTTTGCTTTCTTCACCTTCTCCATGCCTTGATAGGCTGTTTTGAGAATATCCCACTCCTCCTTAGACTTTTTTGCTGCTACAATCATTGGGAAAATACTCTCGTGCACTGATTCATAGAGATAGAAGAAGGCTTTGGAGTCCTTCTTCCTATTATCTCTTAACAAGTCTCTTTCTGTTGCTGTCAAAACAGCCAGCGCTGCTGCGTCTGCTAGTTCTAGGTAGCCATTCTCAAATAGCTCCCATATGTCCTGTGAAGCAAACAGGGCTCTCATCATGATTGCCCAATATTCATGGTTCTTCCCGTTAAACTGTGGAAGTTGGGGATTCGTCAGGCTGGTGCCTGCTACTACCATTGTAACTATGAAAACGTGATAATTTTCTTGACTGTGTTTTAAAAAAAAATGAAACAACCAAACTCTTTTGACTGTGTAAACAAACAAAAGCTTTCTCTCTGCTAGAGAAATCCACTTCAACAACCGTCTTACATCTTCTGCAGTGAGGAGCGATCTCTTCTTCGTTCACTGAGCACCTAGACTAGCTCCAATACCATGTTGGAAATTTCTGATAATTTCAAACACACAGAGGAAAAATAAAATTCCTCTTCCACAACAGAGAGATTAAAAAAAAATGCAGATAGAGATATGGAGACAAAACACTTCTATTTCATTAAACAAAAAAACTCTATTACAAAAGTGAAATTCTTTCTTCAGAATGAAGTTCTGGATTCACAAAACAAATCTTCTGCTATCTGCTACAAACACCACGCTTCAATTTTTCTTCTCTGTCTCTCTGTCCTTTTTTCTTCAGCCTTCGGCCTCTCTCAAAACAATACACTATCTTTTTTAGTGTGCACGGCATATTACATTGCATATGTATATAATATATATAACCAAAGTTTAAAGCATAAAATGTTTTGCGGTAAAAAAAAATAAACCCAAAGTTAAAACTTTAAAACATAATGTGGCAAATAAAAATTAAATCAAAACATTGAACAAACATTCTGTGGGGTTCAAACATTATGCAAGAGCCAATTTATTTGTGCACCCCCCCCTTGTGAAAATGATTTAATTGGTCCGGAGGAAGGTGACATCACCTCCTCCGGTGGGTCATCACTCCTCTTTGCAGCTCAAGCTTGCTGCCCCGCGGAATGGTGCTGCTGTGCGATCAATTCAAAACAAATGGTTGCAAGAGAATTCATTGCAGTGGGTGAATGTTTAAGTGCGGAGGTTGCATGGATATGGAGCCACGATCTGCAAATCTGGAAGCTATGGTGTTGTACATTGAATTCCCATCAAAATTAATTCACCGTCCTTCTGCCTCTGCATGTAGCAGTTGGAATTAAATTACAACAACGAAAACCAAATTTCCCACAAACTTTTTGGACCACAACTGATCAGAGATGAACTTGAATAACTTGATCTGATTTGCTATTTGTTGTGAACTCTCGTAGCTTTGGAGCCACATGTAACTTGCCACTAAAAGTTGTGGATTAAAATACTATGAGGGACTAACTTGAATAACTTGATTTTCTATTTGTTGTAAGATATTGTAGCTTTGGAGCCGCGTGTAACTTTCCAATAAAAGTTGTGGATTAAAAGACGAATGTAGCCGCGAAACCTTCGTTTTCCTTCAAGCTATAGTTTGGGGTTGTCTTATGGTATTTATATTTTTACAAAAATATTTTGGCACATTTACGGGTTGCTAAATCACACAGTGGAGCTCTCTCATTCCTAGAGACATCAGAAACAATTTTGTGAAGTTATATTCAGCTGTTTATATCAACTACATATTTCGAATGTTGGGATTATTTACTTTTCTTAAATCTGGGTCTTTTTTATGTTTTTTTTGTAGGAGTTTTGTGACATTAGATAAAATAAATGGTATTTATCCAACTGTTATGTAACTCAGTTACTGTTAGAAATACTATATACTATGGAAAATTTTATCCAAAAATAGTAGTAATGAATTTTGTATGCAGGAAAATATAAAGTTTTATCTGTGATCCTCCTAGAGGAACAAAAAAAACAAGATGTAAAATCATGTGGAGATAGAAACATGACATCTGTACTTTCTTGAAAATACTTTTTTTTGTACTAGAAAAAAATCTATATTTTCACAAAATGTTATGTTGAACTGATTGCTAATCAACTAAGTTTGATTTGAATCTATTTCCATAATAGGCTGTGAAAACGCTGTCGATTTCAATCATTTCGTACTTCTTAGTTCCACGTAGATGTGTTATAAAATATTGTAGCTTCTTTTTAGGATTCTGATTACACTCTCAGAATACCATAAAAGAAATATTTGAAAAATAATTACATTATAACGAAATATTTATTGTTGCAACTGCTAGCTGAGCCTTCTCTCTGGAAAACATATAGCAATACTATTTTATAATCTCTTTATCTGATTTTGCATCAAATCAACTGCGGGATCAATTTTGAAATGACTGATATCGACATAGTTTTTCACATTAGCATCAAAACCAATCCTCCATCCCTATTGTTGTAGCTTAATTTGACTCACCTAAAAGTCAAGAGAGGTTTTGAGAAATTCAATTTTATTGAGGAATAATTGTTAAAATTTCAATAAGACTTGTAATATGCTCGAAAGGATAATCACAAGCTCGAGGATTTATCATCACATGTGCACTCGAACCAAAACCAAAGAAGCAAAGGTGTGAACGGGTTGTTAACACACGAGCAGATTTGGCTAGTTTGCGTTCAGAGAAGTGCACGAGGGCACGTGCAGTTCAACAGGTCAAGTCAGCGAATGGAGAAAGTGGTGAGCATATGGGTCAAGTCGGCAAACCAGAGTAAAGCAGAGATAGACGATGGCGATAAAGTCGCAGAAATGATAACAAACGGTGGACGAACCAAATCACATAAGATGGGTGGCACATATCACACATCGACGATTTTTGTGTTTATTGCTAAGTATTCGCACGATGAGTGATTCAAGTTGTGATGTGATAAAGAAGGGAGGTGGTGATGCGATGTGAAATATATCGCACATCGCATGCGATAAGGTTTAGCGGCGATCGCATAAATTGGAAATTAGTAAAGTTGCGAGGTGCGACAAAGAGCCCGGATGTATTGTAGTTTCAAAGGTGTAGTCCAAAGGATTTCAAATCCATATGTAAAGCATTTCCTGTGTTAAATCACATCACAGGAGGAAAAGAAGGATTATAACATAAAACTGGTGAAATGCTGAAATGCGATAAAAATAAAACGCAATGAATTCTTCAGAGGTGAATAGAATATATTTCAAGTCCAAGTCTTGCGGCGATTTATGAAGAAAAAGCTAAACACGGGAGTAGAATTGGGTGGAAAATGACTTGACGCTACGTGAAAAGTCTTAGAAGAGGTTATGCCTTGATAATGGAAGAAAGTCTGAACGCAGGAAGAAAGACTCGGGTATGTGACCTGACGGAGAGAAAAGGAGAAGAGAAGACAGAACATAGTAGGCATGAGCAGAAGAGGCAAAGTTGAGTAGCAGGTGACATGATGACAGTGTCAAAACGCAAAAGCGTGGGAAGATTCAGGTGGAGATGCGTTTATGCAGACTGTTAAGACATCACAGCTGAAACGGAAGGAGACACATCAACAACAAATTAGATTTAGCAAAAGGATTATATGCCAAGTGTTATTTTGTTTTCTTTGTTAAGCTCGAAGCTACAATGGTGCCCTCTATTACAATGTAATAACTAGTTTAATAGTTTTGTGCAGTTTAGGAGTTTCGAGAAGCTCGAGTAGTTACAAACTACTTTTGTTTGTGTTTAAGGAGGAGAGAAAGAGAGAGGAGGGGTTCTGAGTTCTAGACCTCTTGGGGACTACATTTTGTACTTATTTTTCTGATGGGTGAATGAAAGAACCAACAAGTTTCCTGCAATTGGTGATGGTGATTTGTGTTTCTTGTGCTATTTTATGTGCCTTCTTCCTTGAATGAAGTGAAGTAAAGAAGCGACTGGTCTCTAATTTATGTTTGGAAGTAAGAGTTAAATAACCTTAATAAGTGCTCATTCACTCCATCTCTTCTCCCTTCACAAATTCTCTCTAAAAATTAAAAGTAATGGATTCTGTGTTTACAACATATTACTTTGAGTTTCCCCTGCAATTCTTCTTTTCCATTCAAATATCGGCACTCAATGGCATTGTGAAATATTTTCTTATTCCATATCATTAAGGGTTTTAGAAAACTAGTTTCTAGTGAGATAGAACCGAGACCTCATGATAAAATTATTTATGTGACACACTTTTAAAATGTCTTAAGCACTGATTCCTTTCACAACCGAAGGATTGTCTCTTAAGATATGACACCTGTCATAATAATTGATATTTCGTAATCTTTTCAACGCGTTTTGATTTCGAAAATGATAGGGTCTCCATACAAGTTTAGAGTTTATATCGATTCCTTATTATACTCGGCCGCACAAACTCACGATTCTATCATCCTCAAAATATGCTATGGTTATTTTTTGTTGTTAATTATTCAGCATACTACCTATGACAAAAATAAATATTAAAGTTTACTAACTAAATTAATATCTTTTCTTAGTACTGATGGCTGCTCTGATTTAGATTGTAGTTTTTAAGAGAATTGGATAAATAAGTGTGAGACCAAACAATTGATGTTATTTCTTTCGATCATATTATTAAATATTTTTAACTCTGCAATTCAATTAAATTTTAGATTACAGAAGTAGAATTGCTGGAGTAGCTCCTACTTGCTATACAAAAAATAAAGAAAGTTAAGGAAAAAATTTTATGGATTACTTGGAACAAAATAACTAAATTTTACATAACCTATAGTTATATATGGGATTATTTGTAATCAAAATATAACTTAGAGGACTACTCTAACTATTATGATGTTGAGGAATGAACCTTTATGAGATTAGTTGGAAGTTAAATAAAATAACTAAGTTTGGCATAATCATTATGGTCATTTATACGTGTATATGGGACAATTTGTAATCAAAATGTTACATAGGAGACTACTATAACTTATTCCATTTTTAGAGTTTTCTTTTTCCGTGTGTTCTTCTTTTCTAACTCTATATATATATGATTTCATGTGCATATGTTACAAGCTTTTAGAGTTAACAATTGGTACCATAGCTAGCAATGTGAAGTATTTACAAAAGTTTGCAGTAAATTGTAATATCTATATAGGTTTGTGAAAAGTCGTTTTCGTGGATGGGTGAAGAGTATGCTATGAGAAGGAGTTGAGGTACCATAATGACATTAATGGGAAAAACATGGAGTCTCGTAAACATGCATTTTGGAAGCAATTCACTTGTACTGAAAGTCAAATTTCAGCTAGAGGAGGCACAACCTAATAGTGACATTCTAATAGTGACTAGGAGAAACTAGTAACCAATGTTGTGCTCCTTTTACGAGAAAATGTTTCCAAAAGGCCCTAGATTTTGGCAAATATCTTAATAGATTGGATACATGTGTGGCTTGACTTGCTAGAGCTTACAAAAGATCAAGGAAGAAAACAACTTATTTATGCTTAGATTTTTAAAGGGCCAATTTCTTTTGGGATGTCGAATACAATCCAATCTAACCTGTTCCAATAATACATGCACTATCACTATGAAAAATACTTTAAGCATTTTCAATTAGTATATAAACGTTGTTTTTTTCACTTGATGGCTATTAAAAAATTTATTTAACCTCTTGCATGTAAATGTTATTCACTTAATTTAAAAAACTATGATTTTAAAATTAAAAGCTGAAGGTTACTTTGACTAAACATTTTGCATTAATTATTTCTTAAATGAAATAGCTCTTCGATACTTGACCATATGAGAATACAATTCTTATTCCATTCTCACTTCTCCATGCCATTGTTAGAAGATGTGATAGTTTTTCCGTTACGAAATCATTCAAGCGGACGTACTGATATACCCTAGCTCATGAGGGTTTTCAAGAGAGGGAAAGGACGGCTAGACATATATATTTTCTCCACCATTGCAGAGTGACAAAGCACAATGGATAAATGATGAGGAGGATATGACGAACATTTACCAACAATTTCAAGGAGGACAAGTAAAGAATGGCCAAAGTAATCAAGCTATTTCCAATAAGAGACAATTAGTTGATTGTTTGAAGAACCGGATACAGTTGCCGCCAAAAGAGCTGAATAGCCTATAATACCACCCTTGCGTGGTCACATGATGGAGTCTTTTGACATAAGTGAGATTTGGCTGGACTCAAATTTCGAAAAACAAGCCTGGTAAGCCTTAATTTTTGTTTTTGTTTAAAATGGCAATCTTACTTTTCCCTAAGATGATTCTCGATGAGTCTCATATGCGAGAAGTTTCGATGTGCTTTTGTATTAAGGAAATAAAATTGAGCCTATGAATATAAGGAATTATAATATTGAAGTTAAAGAGTTTGAAGATACTTCAAGTTAAGTAAGCTCTCGAGTGAAAGAAGTTAAACTTAAAAAAAAGTCATCATGTGAGAAGATGATTCGTCGTCATATACTAAGAGATTTTTTTCAATGTTTTTAAAGTATAAATTATAGTGATGTGAGCAGGGTTCGAATTTCAAAACAAACTTGTCAAATTTGACAGTTTTTACACCTCCTTCTTCTGTTTTTATAATTTCAAGGAAAGATCTTGATAGTCTTGCAAACTTTTTAACCGTATTTAACGTGCAAATCACCCCATGACAAGGAATTTGTCCGTCAAATTCCATCCCTGGATGTGAGTATTAGTGTGCAATTATTTTATGTGACAATAGTAATAGTTGGACGAGTGTTGTAGAAGGTGTTTTTTCGACTGTACCAGACATTTCAAAAAGGTTTTGGTTTTGTAAAAGTCTAGGAATAAGTAGGTTATTTTTCCCATGATGTTTTTTAAGCCTTTTAAAGTCAGTTGCACATGTAGTAATCATGTAGCATGTATCTTTTTATTTAGAGAGGATTGTCTTCAAATTATGGAATTAACCATTGGATAGTGTCATGGCCCCACGCTGTGATGTCTTAAGGCCATCATGGGCGTTGTGCAGCACCTCCAATATTTCTTCCAGTTTTTAAGAATATTTTGGAATTGGATAGATAAGTTTTTTTTAAGTTCGCAACTTAGGGCATGCCTAGACTAAGGTTGGCACCTTGCCTAGGAAAAACTCAAAAAATGGAACACCAAAATAGCCTAGAAAACCAACAGTTAACCCTGCCCATAAGCCAACTCGCTTCGACGAGCTTTCCTCCTTCTGCGATGTGCATTAGCTATGTTTTCAAACTTTGCGATGTGTGCCCTGTGGATCCATGATATCACACCCCTTACATTTCTGCGATATCATACATTTCGCCCATTCTGTGATTTGCTAAGTGATATTTCTTATCTTCTGTGAAATTTCTTGCTTGCTCCCTCTAATTCATGTGAACTTATCTTTATACCTGTTCGACCACTCTCCATTCAAACTAACGTGTCGTTTCCATTCAAGCTGACCCGTCGTTCAAGTAGTGTGGTCATGTGGGGAACGGGCTTACTAGTCGTTCAGGAAGTGTGGTTGTATGGGCACAAGGCCTACCCATCGTTTGGTCATTCAGGCGCCCTCCATCGTGTGGTCGTGCATTTCTCGTGGGCATTCGCTCGCATAATGAAGTCTCACACGACTTTACCTTCCTCTACACGCCTTCACATGGTTCGCCTGAGTCCATGTCACCTGTGTAACCCAAGTTTGTTTCGCTCGAGTCCATGTCACATGTTTCATCCAAGATCATGTCACTCGAGTCTATGTCACATGTTTCATCCAAGATCATGTCACTCAAGTTCATGTCACCTGTGTCACTTGATTTCGTGTTTCCTGAGTTCATGTCACCCGATTTCATGTTGTGTGGGTGAGTGTGCCCATTGTGATGTGCTTGATATGTCTCGCTCGGTATAGTGTCGGTACCCTACTATCACGCGGGCACACACTCCTCCAACGCGTGCGCACTGCCCCTATGTGGACCTGGACGCCCCTCCTCCATGTGGGTGTGCTTGTCGCATAGTCTTCATCTTCATTCTTCCAAGTCAATTTTTCGGCACTAATTGAGCATGGATTTTCATCTACGCTCATTGGCCTTGGTACCACCTAGAGGACCAAATATTCACCCCCACTTTAAAATGGTTTATGTCCTAGATAACAACTCAACTTAGCAACTCCATCACCATGGCCATCTGTCACAAAGTTCCACTAGCTCCAACGTCAATCGTTCCTACTAAATGAACTACTTGCCTTCACAAGAACCTGATCAAGTCTCATGACTCTATGTAGGAAAGACTCCTCAATCCAAACTACCTCAACTCATGGAAGGTTGCTCCCTCCAACTCGACAATATGATTTGGTCGAAACACATATCGTTTCAATCCATTGCATATCATCATCATGTAAACTGTTGTTGCAATACTGTAACTCAACTCGAACACATCGTAGCGCACTACATGCCCCCATGACTCTAACTAGTTGGGTAGCTAATACAACCATCACGCCCAACCCATGAGAATGCACCTACTCATGCCATCATTGATTTTTTATCTAGCACTCTATCACATCTTCAACTTTGATCAAGAACTCTTCATGTTTTTCCTTCAACAAACCATCTTACCTTATCCAAGTCCATGAAGAAAAATTCATCTCATATTTTAAATGCTGCATGCCATCACTATCAAAGGAGAAATTCCTCACATGCCTCATCATCTCGTCCATGTGCTGCCCATGGTCATAGACCAACGACCACAATGTCCATCAATATGGTTAAGTCTCATTAGAATCAACCCATTCTTAAGTGCTCCCACCAAGGTATTTTGGTCACTACAACAACCATCCTATTCCAAGGTTTTTCACTCCTATCACGTCCATCGTCACTCCTCACAAATACATCCCATATTGCTCCCAAGGTATGCATCCCATATCGCATCAAACTTAAGTTAAAACTGACCTGATCTCCTCAATGAACCAGATACTCCAAGAACACCATCACATGAAGTATTCATTGGTTGGAACTCTCTCTCAAGTCATCATAGGCTCCTTTGAATCATCTTCATCCAACACATTAGGTAGACACACCTATCCGAGTCACAATTCCCATCACAAGTTTCCTCTACCCTCTTCATCGCATGAATGCTCCCATAGGTTTCCCATGTCTTCCTCCAGCATGACCATGGGCTTGTTGTTTGAATGTTCCTAGCATCTCCATCGGTCCATCTGCAAAAAAAAAATATGTGGCATCGACAAGTCCATCCTACACAACATCCTCACTTGAAACTTTTGCTTGATTCCCATATGTAACATCTCTACAAGCGCCCTTACTTGATGTCCTTGCATGAATTTTTCCATGGCCATCTTCAACTACTCAATGCACACAACTTCAGTTTCCCAACTCGTCCTCTTTCACAAGACCATCGTAATTTCAGCCAATGCATTCTTGTCTTCGATCAGGTTAGCATCGTTAGTCACTCTACCTTCATTGTCATCGCAGGTTCCTTCCATCATTGATGCGTCACCCACTAAGTGTTCGCCAAATATGATCTCTTGGCTCCAACGAAACTACAATGAATACATTCACCCAAGTATGTATATTAATTCTCCTCTCAATGTTCCCTTCCTTCCCTCTTTCCATGGATCGTAATTTCAGCCACTGCATTCTTGTCTTTGATCAGGTTAGTGTCGTCAGTCACTCTACCTTCATTATCATCGTAGGTTCCTTCCATCATTGGTGCATCACCCACTAAGTGTTCTCCAAATATGATCTCTTGGCTCCAACGAAACTACAATGAATAATTTCACCCAAGTATGTATATTAAGTCTCCTCTCAACGTGCCCTTCCTTCCCTCTTTCCATGGATCATGTCAATCACTTAGCTAAATCTTCGTTTGACTAAGCATGAATGACTAATATAATAATTTCATGATGTTCCACCCTTTTCTCAAGAATTCATGCCCTCTTCTCTAAGGCTAAATACCACTCAAGAAATTCCTACAATAACCAAAATCATCCATCACATATTCCTCTTGATCAACACTAGGGGAACCATCAAACATCTTCCATCACCAACCTCATTTTTCTTCCAAGGTTGCGATATGCACGAATCTTGTCCAACTTTGGAAAACTCCATCTCACCATATTCTCATTCTTTCATCATCAATCTTGCCACACTAATCTCTTCATGCTCCTTCATATGCCTAACATCTTCCTTCAATGACTGCGACAAGCCCAAATCGGGTTCAGCTGTGGTAGGAATCATCTCACCAAAATCCTCTTCTTTCGACATCACGTTCACAACACCTACATTGCACTTGACCATAAGAAAAAATCCCTCATCATATGTCACATATTCTTCTTCATTATCATGAACAACAGCTTCAACCTTCCCAACTAAGGCAATGAAGCTCATCTCTAACCTTGTTTTCCAAAACATCAAGTTCTTCTTGTAGCTGTGGTATTTATTCCTTCATGTGGCCCAACCTATCCATGAGCTACATAATTTTAGGACAACCCTCTTGTAGACCTACCATCGTACTGCCCAACTCTTAACAAGTTCACAATCTTGATCATAATTCATTTTCTTCCTAACTTCTCCAATTTCCCAAATTTGCAAAGTAGGCTCTGAAACCATCTATCACAACCCTACGTTGTGATGGCTTGAGGCCATCGTGGGAATTATGTGGCATTGACAATATTTTTTAGCAATTATATATAACTAATATAATCAGAACTACACCTAAATTTCTTCACAATTTAATACTCAATCAATTTTCCAATTAAGTCTTCCTTATTCAATATGCAGTGGAAATATAACTCATTTATATTCAACAATTATACAACATTATAAAATTAAAAATGTAAAAGAGTATGCAATAGGAATTGACATCTCCCAAAACACTTTTTCCCTTTTCTTCTTTTATTAACTTCAAATATACTTTACAACAATTTACAAAGGGTTAGCCATGCCCAAACTCTTGTGCTTCCCAGGTATAAAATTATAAAGGTGCAAGTTGTTGGCCCAACCCAAAACATTTGCACCAAAATGCCAAGTTCACAACTTAGGGCGTTCCCAACCTAAGGATCGATCCTTACCTAGCAGAAACTCTAAAAATGGTGGACCAAAATAGCCCAGAAAACCAACCCTCAACCCTACCCACAATCAAACTCACTTGGGTGAACAATCTTGCTTCTGCGATGTGCCTTAGTTTCATTTTCAAACTCTGTGATGTGCACCGTGTGGATCTACAATATCACACCTCTTACTTTTTTGCGATATCGTAGAGTTTTCCTTTTCTGCAATCTGCTCTGTGATATTTCTTATCTTATGCAAAAATTCTTACTTGCTTGCTCCAAGTCATTCAAACTTCTCTTTATACTCAAGTGATCACCCTCCATTCCAACCGACACCTCACTTGAGTTCAATTTGATTCATCGTTCAGGTCATGTGGTTGTGTGGGCACAAGGATGAACCATCGTTTTGTCGTGAGAGCACCCATCCATAGTGTGGGTGTGCCCTGCCCACAACCATTCTCTTGAATGCTAAACTCTCACCTACATTTACGTCTATTCACACGTATTTTCCTGCTCCACCCAAGTCCACGTCTCCTCTGTCACCCAAGTTCGTGTCGCCTAAGTTTATTTCACCCATGTCAATGAAGTTTGTGTCAACCAAGTTTCTATCACTCGTGTATCCTAAGTGAGCGTCACTTGAGTCTCTATCACCTGAGTTAATTTAAACTGAGTTCGTGTCATGTGGGCGGGCACACCCATTGTTATTTTGTTGCTATGTCTCTCCCAACGTAATGGTCTGATCCCCTGCCATTGTGTGGTGTGCGCTCCTCCAACTCGTGCATATTTCCCCTATGTGGACCTGGTTGCCCCTCCTCCATGTGGGCATGCTCATCTCATGGGCATGCTCATGGTGCCTCCAATTCAGTTTTTTTCCACCAAGTGAGCATGGCCCGTTTTGGTCACCTGTTGGCCTTGACTTGGGGCCTTGACAAGTAGGCACATGGGTTTTAGTGTACTCATATGCTAGATTGATGTGAAATTATAGAAATTGAGTGTTTGATTATAGAGTGGAACTGAGATAGATTAATATTAAAATGTTGGGATAATATCAGAATGTGTGGACAGAGTTATAGTGACAAAAAATATTAAGATGTTTATGAATAATGTAATTGGAAATGATTCTTAGAAAACTAGTGAGTAAAATGGATATTGCTTATGTATCTTGGTAGATGGATTTCTTTTTATATGGACATCAATAACTAGTTGATTTTAGGAAGAATCAAAGTAAAAATTAATAAATAAGAAGACTCCATGATAAAATAAGATGACCACAAATAAGTTGAGTATAATTCTAATTATGTAGCATCAAAGAGAAAAGAGAATATTAAAATGAAAGAATATTCTCATAGAGAAAATAATGCAACAACGGATAGATGATGCAAAGAGAGAGAATAATTGTTAGTATGAAAATTATTAGCATGTGTACCAAAAATGCATCACTTAAGTCGCCTGTGACATCTGACCCTAACAACATAATGTGGTCTCTTTTATGCTTTAGATCTACAAAACAATGTGATAAAACCATGCAATAAAATACCTGATGCAAGCCCAAAACATATAGAAATGATACAGAAAAGTACAATAACCCAATATAAGGACTTCAAATGAATAATATTGTATTAAAAACACCTGGTGAAGAATACTCACAACATGGGATTGTAAATCCCCCTCCGTGGGATCGTTCCTTTTGATGCCCTTGTGCTTCAACGATCTTACTTTTCTCTATCAAATGTGTAGAAAACCCTAAATACATTTGGATCTCAAGTGGGAGCTCAAATGTTGTGAAATTATAATGGTGACGATGATAATGATCATGGTGAATAATGAATGGAAAACCCTCTTATTTATAACAAAGTATTGAGCTAAATTAGGAATTGGAAAATAATAAAATATTATTGCCCAAATCAAAATCTAACCATTAGGAATATTTTATTATATTTTTTTGGAGAATGAAAATATATTGAAGATGATAAAATATATTTATTTAGAAAATTATTGAAGTAATTAACAAATAAAATTATTTATTAATTACTATGTGAGAATTAAGAAAAGGGTGAAATTGAAATAGTTATTAAATAATGGTTTAACAATTATTCCAAAAATAAGGATAGTGAATAATAAACAAATAGTGATTTATTTATTTATTCCGCTATTATTAAGTTAAGGTTAAGAAATAATTATTTTTATAAAAAAATTGAATAAATAATAATCTATGCAATTATTCTCATAGGGTTTTTTAATTTTAATCAGAAATAATTTAATAAAAATGGTTTATTAAATTATTCCCCATGGTGAAAGTGATTTTACTATGGTAAAATTAATCCCACATGGTGTATTTCAATCCACCTTGTTAGAAATGATTAGGTGATTATTTTTTGGGTGATAACAATGATGCAACAAAAAATAGAAAAAATAATGCAATAGAAAAGGCAATGGAAAGTACAAAAAATATGATGATAGAAAAATGATGCAACAAAATGGGAAAATGAATTTTGAAGATGCAAAGAAGAAAGAAAAATTGTACCATTCAAGTACTAAGCATGGAACTATTATTAAATACGGTTGTTGATATGTTGTATAACCAAGGCATGGTTAAAAATGTTAATACTACAACTACTTTTGATAGTGAGCCTATGAGAAATAACAAGGACAAGAGATTAGTGAAGGGAAATGTGATTTTACATAAAGAACTAACTAAGCTAGTAACATCAAATTTGTTGTTGAAATAATGCAAGTGAGATTTGGTTAGGAAAATGTTGCATGAATGTTGAAAAAAAGGGAAAAAGTAATGGCAATCACACTTCACACCTTCATTGACATGTTTCTAATGAAATTTAAATGCATGTATTTGAGTACTAGCTAGGTAAGATAAAGGTAGGAAGTTGTGGGTATGAAAATTTAGTTAGGACCTTTGATGCATTCATGATCTAGCATCTCATGGTTTAGTTAAGATGTAATAACTAGAGTAGATGAGTATTTACACTCTTAATTATGAAAGTGGATGACATGTATGCTAGCTATGTGTAAGTTTCTCAAGCATATGAAAGGCTATAAAACTACATAAATATCAATTCAAATCCCTATTTATGTCATATTTTTGACCAAAAACTTATTTCAAACATTAATAACACCATAAAAATGAGAAGGGATTCCTAAGAAAATGTTGAGAATATAATGGAAATTCCTTCTAGAATACCTAATGGATTTCTTAACAGAAAAAGGGTGTATACCCAATGTTATTTTTTGGTTGGGAAACAGGTCTCTTGATTATCAAGTGAATGTTGACGAGGTGGTAGGGTTATGTGTCAAGGTGTTTTTCCAACTATCCAAGTTTTCGTGGTAGATGCTAGAGGAAAAGCCTCAACATGTACACACGAATGGACTATATTGTGAAAACGAGTAAGAACACACACATATACACATAAGAATAATTGTTGGGAAGGAATTCCAACAATATTGCATTATATATTCAAGTTCATTTATACATTAAGAAAGTGGTTGAACTAGTTGTAGCTGCTACAACTAATCATTTGTTGATGACACTAGTGTAAATTTTCCACATGGAGAAGAGGAGTTAAGAAACTTTCTAGACCACCTTAATAACTTATCTAACGACATCAAGTTCACTATGGAGTTTGAAGAAAAAATTTCATCCCATTCCTAGACATTATCCTCCTTAGATATGAAGATGGGTCATTAGGATACAAAGTGTTTAAGAAGAAAGCACATATAGATAACTACCATCATGCTAAGTCGCACCATCATCCAATACACAATATGGGGGTGCTCAAAACCATATTCACTATAGAAATGAGTATATCATACATGGAGCATGTAGAAGAGGACATAAACTATTTGAAGAAAGTCTTTGCTAGAGTTGGATATAAAAATAAGGACATCATAAAAACCATCAAAAGAGATAGTAGTAGAAATAGAAAAAGACCCTCTTTGATAAGCTCCCAACCTTCAAATAACAAGGCCCATCTACCATACATTCAAGGAGTCACATATAATATGCCAACATTCTAAAAAAGAAAAAAAATTATACCTATTTCAAGCCCTTAACAACTATCAAACAAAACATGAGATCTGTAAAATATAGTCTTAATCATCTCCAACACAAAGGGGTTTATAAGGTCTTATGTTCATGTGGAGAATTATATATTGGAGAGACAAGAAGATCTATCAAAATTATACTCCAAGAACATGTCGATGGAATTATAAATGGTAGATCTAGATCGTCATCACTTACAAAACACTCATCAAGGACATGCCACTATGTTTTCCTCGAAGATGCGAAAATTATCGCTTCAGAAAAACATCAGTATAACGTAATATTCGTGAAGCACTTGAAATTATAAATCATATGCACAATCTTAATAGAGATTGTGGTATGGAAGTAAGTAGGATTCGGATCCCCTTACTCTCTCAAGAACCCATGTCTCGCAACCTTGACTAGAACCTCTCTCCCTTAAGACCTCCTTTGACCTTTCCTCCATCCCTCTCCACCATATTCATTTCCCTCTAAATATTTTGGATGCATCCCCATTCTCCTTATTCCCTCCATTCCTTCCTTATTATTCCTAAACTTAATAATTATATCATCTAATCCATATCTAATTTTTAACCCCAATGATAACATTATTATCCCTTATAATAATTATTAAATTAATACAACACTGATTAATTCAAAAATAACAATTGTTATTATTAATTTTATTAATAATTATTATTATTAACTCAATGGGTTTATAATACTAATTATTAGCTTATAAGGTTAATAATAATGATGACTATCGTTATTATTATTATTAATTACATTTATTATTAGTAATAATTAAATAATTAATACCAATAATAACGATGATTATAATTACTCACTTCATTATTATCAATTATTTTTAATAATAATTAACACTAATAATGAATTTAATATTGATTTATAATTTATTAATTCTCCTAAAATAAGCAAATAAAATAAAATAAAAAATGTATTTCTTGGTCGAATCTTTCATATTTCATTTTCATCGATTCACTATTAATCTCCTGCATTTCTCGCTCTTCTATGTAGGTATTTGTCTTAATGATGAGTCTTGTTATAGACTCAAAAATTCCAGTAAAAAATGGCTACTATGGAATTACTACCGAACACTAAACATTATCTACAATATCCTCTTCTCTAGTCTACTTTTTTGTTCATTGATTCACTCCATTCTCCTCAAGTACACCCTTCACTTCTCAATTTTTGCAATTTCCTCTTCCCACTCATTCATCAACAACTCATCAGTATTTGCATTGAACCATGTACTTCCTTCCTATACAAAATTATCCACTGCATACATTATCTATACATTGTCAACTCGGTCTATTCAATTACTTCACCTTTAATTTTTTTTGGTGCTTCCTTTACTTCAACCTTTCAAATATACCCTTTACCAGTATTACACATCTTAAGTTTTCAGTACTTCCTCCAACCTAGTGTTTTATCTTTACTCCTCATATAATTATATCATTTTTCTTAACAATTATACTTTAAGTGCAATTTTTTATAATATTTTATGTATATATTCTTTTATATATAATAGATTATTATGCATGTGCTTACCATATCCCAATGCCCCCTTAAATCTAACCTATTTAAGTGATATTTCTTATATGACTTAGCACTACACCATAACCCCAAATAGCACATCTAGGTTCTTTCATATCAGGAACTTGGTGGAATCCCAAAAATTCATTTATGGTAAAAAAATTTACAACCTTAAAATATTCAACATTTTGGATGGTTCCTTTCTCCATTAGATATTGGAACTAATTTTTTTACTCGTATCTATTAGCTAAAATATATTAGGATATCACAGGTTGGAAATGTCGATATAACCAAATGTGCCAATATGGTCAGATCTTGAGTTTGAATATAATATTTGGCTATTTACACCAAGTTAAAAAAATATTGCAAAACATGGACATTTGGAGTTGGTATGACAGGAAATACTCCTATCAACTGCTAGTGTAATTTTCTATCATTGATGAATCGAAGCCAACAAGATATTGGGATATAAACCACTTTTAACATATGGGCACCACAGATCATCTAGTTTTTTAGGTGCCAAAGTTTTTAAACCCTTAGATATATAAATAGGTTCCTAGTGACAAGGTTCTCTAATTGGGAGTATGTTATACTAGGATATCAAAAATTTCCCTAAATATTTGCTTTCTACTCTAACGACAATATGTTGATATGCTAAGGGTTCGTAGCATATGATAGATACACCTTTGCATGAATTGAGCTAGAGTTGTGATTTGGAGCTACCTATATCAGATATAACGGAAACCTTATTAATTCAATATTTTTCGATACTCAGATATGCCTACGTCTTAGGCCCTCAGGAGCTATATGTTAGCACATCCAACTAGTGACATCCACATGAACTTAATATATGGTAATATTGGAATTTCTTCACCCTTTCACTTTTATTATAGCACAAACATGTCGATATGTTGAGGGGTTCTTAGCCCTCATCTGCTACATCTTATAACCTCTAGGACAAGGGGCTTGACCAGGGGCTCCAATACATCGAGACATTGGTAATTTTGTATTAACCTACCATGTGTCATTATCAATATGTCAATAATAAGATAGATGATTTTGAAATCGAAAATTATATTCCAATTCCATTAACTGATGACAGAGGCCCAAATACTTTGGTTTTGTGGGACATTTTAATTTTAATGAAATATGAAGTTTTCAACAAGAATTTGATGTTTCTTATAAATTTTAGAGTTCTTTAAACAAGAAGGTTTTTTCAAGGTCCCCCCCCCCCCCCCCAATTTCTTGTCTTCATCCCTTATCTAGTGCTATTACGATAAATCACACTCTCACCATTGGGTATCCACTTACTTTGATGTCAATGTCAACATTATTTAACAATATCCTTCTTTTGGATTATTGGGATCCCTCAAACGAATTTTGAAAACTGTTGAGGAACTCCCATTGAATTTAAAAACTAATTTTATCTATAAAATCTTCATTGAAACTCCCCTTGTCTACAATATTCTTCTTTTATACAATTTCTCCTATGTTACCATTAATAGAAAATAGTTTCTACCCTAAATTGATGCATCTTCTCAACTGCAACTCTTCTCAGTTTATCAAACAACTCCCCGTGAGCATATGCTTTAATAATTTTTATATAAAATTCATTTTTACACTTATTTAACAATAATAACATTTAATTATGCATTTGAGTGAACATGTCCCTCTTTTTTTTCTCATGCAATTGAATTAATTTCAATTGTTTCCAAAAATTCTTCTCGTGTAACTCACCCTCTAAATATACCATATTTTTCAAATGATCTGGATTATTGATGAGGTGAGAGAATTGTCACTCACAACTTCTTTCTTATAAATTCAAATGTATATGTAGGAAGAGGTTTAGTAAAAAAAAATCATTTTCTATTTGATAGTAATGTATTCCAGCATAACAGTTTGACTAACCACCTATTCTCTGAGGAAATTATTTGTGATAGGAATATTTTTTCACTTAGGATGCATAATAGTGTTATTTTAGATATTAATTTCACTTGTATTATATCAAATAATTGATATAGGTTGATCATGATGTACCTTAATATCCCAAAGAGTCTTCTTCATGCAGAGGACTTGAGTACACCATGTTTCTACTACAACACATTTTTCCTCAATTATGTATAGATAAATCAAGATTTTTTGTTTTTCAACTATTATAGGAGACAATTTCCCAAAGGAATGTTCCACCTTTAGTGATTTCCTTTTCATCAACTCTTTCTACCCAATCTACATTTTTCTATGTTGTTAAGGTGAAATATTAATTCTTGTGTACCATAATCCAAAATATGTAGTCCATTTGAAATACCTAAAAATGATTTTCATCTCTTACATATGTGTATCTATTGTGGTATATTGAACCCTTGCAACTAGTCCTACAACTTTCATGAAACCATGTCTTGATTCCATCAAATATAATAAGATATAAATAATTGATCTGTACAAGGTTTGATTTACATTTGGAAATCCATAATATTTTCCTATTTTACATCCTATTATAATTACAAGGTCCTATGAAGTGTACAATTTTCCATTCCAAACATCTTTAGCATTCCCTTTATTGGTTTGGTTTGATAGATGAATACCCTTCTATCTAATTGAAAAATCTCCCAACATGGACATTTAAAACACTTTGTACATCTATCTTTCAAACATTTGACTTATATTGTTACCTTCAATTCCAAATATGATATCATCCACATAGACAACAATGATCAACAAATATTCATTATCAACTTTAATGTAAAGGTTTATATCTATAAATAGTTTTCAAGTTTAGAGTACTGGGCCTCAGAGCTTGATTTAGTCCATAAAGATCATTCCTATATCTGCATACAGTTTTTTTTTTGTAAGAGTTTAACCCCTTTGGATTTTCAACATACACCTCTTATTCTAAGTATCATTTTAGGAAATTTGACTTCTCCTCCATTTGAGATAATTTTAAAGTTCTAAAAAATGAAAATTCCATGAACATTTTCATTGCTTCAATTTTGGTAATTGGAGAAAACGTTTCTTCAAAATCAATACCTTCCACTTTTTCCCACCCTTTGTAATCCATCATAGGCTTGATCGTCACAACATGTCCAGCCTCATTCAATTTTATCCTAAAGACCCACTTGGTGCCAATTACATTATTTTTTTTTGTCCAAGAAAAAGTTCCCAAGTCTCAGTTTTCTCAATTTGATTTATCTCTTCCTCCTATTGATGACCAAATTTTATTCAATGTAGTTACAACGCCCTCAAATATCATAGAGAAAGGTAGGATACATGGATAGACCTTAATGCCTAATGAAATAAGTGTGTCAATCCTAATTATTTAGATTAAAATGGTATGTTGGAATATATATATATATATTAAAAGTGGGAGTTAATACAATGTGTGCACTATATAGTTGAACCAAATAAAAAATTAAAAAGTGTAAACCAAACTAACGATTTTCATTTTTTTATATAAATTTATTATTTCACTTCGCCATCCAAAAGATTGTGCAAGTACCTTAATAACTAGCCCAAATTAACCAACAATTTCAGCAATACATGCTAGTAGATATGCTAATAGAATCTAAGAAATAACATAATTTTTAGATATTTATGCAATAAAAATAGCGACTATCAAATGTTGATTTTATTGAATAGTATGAGAATCCAACGCACTATTGTGGCACCTTATTGCAATAATCTGGACTAGAAATCCATTCTACATGCCTAATATGTTACATATTCATACATAGGAAAATGAAATAAGCAAGAAAAAATGGCTGCAAAAACTTGGAACTCTCTAATAAGATTGAATTAGAAATAAATTATTCATAAATTTCACCATTTAGCATTGATATAAAGCATACAAGGCTTTTTAACAACAAAATTAATGCAAGAAAGAAATAAAACGATTCACTAAATCAATCTATAATTGATGTGCTTACTTCTTTCTTGTCACTCCTTGAATGATTCTATTATCACCAAAAGAGGTAAGCCCTTGTACTCAAGAATAAAGTTAACCAAGGGAAAATGATAATTTTTAAAGCCTAATCTTACCTCTCCTCAATTTAGTTTTCCTTATCCCACTTCTATGCCCCTTGGTTGATTTTCTATCCTCCATGGATAGTTAGAAAAAACAACCATTTTATGACTAATCCTCTCATTAAGTTAAACTTTTTTCCTTTTCAAATTTGGGAGAGGGTCATATATAAGGGGTATTTTTATTAATTTTATTTATCTTAGTAGGTGGGGTCCCTGATAATGTTTTCTTTCATCAATTTTTCTCACAAAACCTTGTGAATGTCATGAAATTAAAAATTGTAAAATGATGACATTATAAAATAATATCATCATCATAAAACCATGCATGAAAAATATCGCATTACTCACCATCATATAAACAACCATATAAAATAACCATTTTCTTCCCATAAATAGTAATTTCATCAAAAACATGCCATGAGCAAAAAATAACATTTTGTCCAAAATACAATATGTGTTGTAAATTATCATATGTCCAAATATTGTGAACAAAACAATAAAGATAAACATAAATAAGTTATCATGATAACTTTGGAAGCCTATTAGAATCTCTCTTATTCTATTTACCTTCACTACTCTCTCGCACTTGTATCCACGGGTGCATATTTTGGGAAGATATTTCTCTCTTTCCCTCAACATCTTCTATCATTTTATTGGCATGTGAGTGTGTTGATGTAGCCTCATAAGGGGAATGCACAGGAATAGAGGAAATATGAATCTTTCCTACCACAATGTGAGGAGGAAAGTGTATGGGCTACTGAGTCTAGGAGGACATAGTCTGTGAAATTGTAGAAGGTTTCCAAGGTGCAAAAATAATTGGGGGAGAAGAATAATGAGAGGTATAGCACTTGTGGGAAAAAATTGATTCAGTCCAAGTAGTATTTGTCCCCCAACCATCATGTTGCATGGGTTGGTTTTGATGTAAGTGAGGCTCTAGGACATCCATAATACTACTATGTGGAGGGGGTGAATTATGTGAGGCATGTGGAGTGGGAGGAAGAGGAGGAACTCCATAGTCTAGGTGGTATTTCTGATTTAATTGGTTGAATTATTTGGAATCGGAAAAAAATTGTATATAGAACCTATTATATTTGTTTTTTTAATCTTTGAAAGCCACATTTCTCCTTCCACCAATACCTCTTTGATCACCCCATGAAAATATACTAAATAAAACCATTATGTGTTGGGACCAAAGGAATCTTTTTTGAAACCATTTATGCTCAGAGTATGAACAAGCAATTAGAAATGTTAAAGTTTTTCTAATATCATGTTTTACATAAATGATAGTGTTCTTTGTGAACACACACGATGAAAAAAATGAATGGGTACATTTAACTTATGAGAGTATGAACATATGGCTAGGTGTATGTCACGAAACTATGTGCAAAACAATATTTAGTGAAAGGGTGCGAAAAGCGGCTAGGAGAGGCACTATGTCTGAGCCTTTTAGGAATATGGGGGATTGCACCCAAGAAAATATTGTTCATTATTCATGTAGAACATTTCACTACATATGCATGAATTTTTTGAAAACATGAAAATATTTATGCATGGTTGTATGAAACGATGAAGGAAAGACTTATGGTTTAACATTAAAAATATATGACAATTGCACTCACGACTTAACTTTCTCTTTTTTATTTCTTTATTTTTTTAACTGATAGATTTAACACAAATTTTATATATATATAATGTGAATTTTTTACATACACCATCTCAACAGGACACAAAACATGCTTTAATGATTATTAGTTGAACCTGCATACATGAATGGCTATTAATACTCATCATTTCAGGAATTAGCTAAGGGGGGATGTTATAATAGTGTGGTAAAATGAAAATTGATAACCATGGAAAGGGGAATGTGTTTGACTATCCCAGGAAAATACAAAAATTTTGGTGCCATGATTTTCCAGAGGCACGATGGGTGTATTATTTGGCTTCAAAATTGAGGAGTTCATATAAATTTACCACAATTAAAACACATGAACTATCATGTGGCCTATGATCAATGGAGTGAGATGTGACATTAAAAACATTGATAGGGAATATGGTGGGAATAAAGTTCCACAAGAAGAAAAGAATGCCATTTTTAGTTTATATGGATAATTACCAGAACGACTTGACCCTGTGTGAATGGTATGAGGAAAATAATACCAAAGTATTTATCGTATGTGGGTCAAAATAGTGAAACCACCATCACAAATGAGAGTAGTGCAGGCTTAAATAGTTATGAAAACAATTCCCTGATGAAATATGACGAAACAACTCAGTAAAATAGTTAGCACACAGTATGATTCAAGAAATTGTTTTACCACCCAAGGTGTGAGCCTTTGCTAAGGTTTTTATTCTTCTCTTCTAATCATGGAAAAATCATTTTACTCTACTATTTTGAGACTTTATTGTTGAGACAAAGAGCACTACTAATTGGGGATTTTCCTGGGAAAATATAGACACTTTAGAAATGAGGCAAAAATGTTCCCTAGTAATGTACTAAAGGTTAAAAGTGTGTTCCATATGAAAATAGGTAGAGATCCTAATAAAGAGTGAGAATTATCCTTAATATCCAGAAACAGAGTGGAGGGGACTTACTTAACTTCCTATAAAGGGAACTTTTATTTTCTTTATGTAAAAATGAACATACACTAACTAATACTTTATACTGAGGGAGAATTCATTCGAATAAATAGAAACCCATTTTCCTTTGCATGTGTAAAGAGTAATGCACCACAAAAGGAAGAAATGATAGAGAAACAAACACTAGAATTTGGATTACTCTTTATAATATACATAAATGAAGTTGAAACTTTCCTCATAATTGTAGCAAAATATTTTCTAGAGGATACTGCAAGCAACTATCAACAATTTATTTCAATAGTTTAGATGTTGGAAACAACGTTTAATATTGAAAGGAAGGGTTAACCAATATTAAGGCTAATTTAAACATTTATGTTGATTTATAATTTCTAATTCAAGCTCATAATTGATTTATGTGAGAAAAAATATTCATATTATATACTATCAATATAGATCAACACATGATCACATACATCATGAGCACGACACTCACAAGACAGAAAGGATTAAC
The DNA here is from genome assembly GCA_034641835.2 of Pinus albicaulis. NCBI lineage: Eukaryota > Viridiplantae > Streptophyta > Pinopsida > Pinales > Pinaceae > Pinus > Pinus albicaulis. The sequence goes on from CM076579.1 coordinate 1,242,769,169, forward strand.
ATGGAGACAAATCTGGGAGAAAAACAACCAAATCTTGTTTTTAATATATATATAATGTGAATTTTTTACATACACCATCTCAACATGACACAAAACATGCTTTAATGATTATTAGTTGAACCTGCATACATGAATGGCTATTAATACTCATCATTTCCGGAATTAGCCAGGGGGGACGTTATAATAGTGTGGTAAAATGAAAATTGATAACCATGGAAAGGGGAATGTGTTTGAATATCCCAGGAACATACAAAAATTTTGGTGCCATGATTTTCTAGAGGCACGATGGGTGTTTTATGTGGCTTCAAAATTGAGGAGTTCATATAAACTTACCACAATTAAAACACATGAACTGTCATGTGGCCTATGATGAATGGAGTGAGATGTGACATTAAAAACATTGATAGGGAATATGGTGGGAATAAAGTTCCACAAGAAGACAAGAATGTCATTTTTAGTTTATATGGATAATTACCAGAACGACTTGACCATGTGTGAATGGTATGAGGAAAATAATACCAAAGTATTTATCGTATGTGGGTCAAAATAGTGAAACCACCATCACAAATGAGAGTAGTGCGGGCTTAAATAGTTATGAAAACAATTCCATGATGAAACATGATGAAACAACTCAATAAAACAGTTAGCACACAGTATGATTCAAGAAATTCTTTTACCGCCCAAGGTGTGAGCCTTTGCCAAGGTTTTTATTCTTCTCTTCTAATGATGGAAAAATCATTTTACTCTACTATTTTGAGACTTTATTGTTGAGATAAAGAGCACTACTAATTGGGGATTTTCCTGGGAAAATATAGACACTTTAGAAATGAGGCGAAAATGTTCCCTAGTAATGTACTAAAGGTTAAAAGTGTGTTCCATATGAAAATAGGTAGGGATCCTAATAAAGAGTGAGAATTATCCTTAATATCCAGAAACAGAGTGGAGGGGACTTACTTAACTGCCTATAAAGGGAACTTTTATTTTCTTTATGTAAAAATGAACATACACTAACTAATACTTTATACTAAGGGAGAATTCATTCGAATAAATAGAAACCCATTTTCCTTTGCATGTGTAAAGAGTAATGCACCACACAAGGAAGAAATGATAGAGAAATAAACACTAGAATTTGGATTAATCTTTATAATCTACATAAATGAAGTTGAAACTTTCCTCATAATTTTAGCCAAACACATTATATTTTCCAGAGGATACTGCAAGCAACTATCAACAATTTATTTCAATAGTTTAGATGTTGGAAACAACGTTTAATACTGAGAGGCGGGGTTAATCAATATTAAGGCTAATTTAAACATTTATGTTGATTTATAATTTCTAATTCGAGCTCATAATTCATTTATGTGAGAAAAAATAATCATATTATATACTATCAATATATATCAACACATGATCACATACATCATGAGCACGATACTCACAAGATAGAAAGGATTAACATGGAGACAAATCTGGGAGAAAAACAACCAAATCTTGTTTTTAATATGATGTAAAATATGAACTTCTACTCTATTTACATAATTATTTGTGAGTCAATGTTATGAAACCAACTCCAAAAATAGAAGAAAAGAGAGATAAATTCCTTAGAAATAAGCCACATCAAGGGGGAAGCCTCCTTTACGTTACATAAATGAACAATTCTTGGATGATACAAGTGAAAAAACCTCCTTTCTATATATTGAAGTCCATGGGGTTACAATACAATCCTAGCCGACCTAATAATAATAATTTAAGGTCACAATAATAACAATATGGGTGTTACAGGGGTATAACAATAACAATAAGGGGGCTACACTAACAACAATAAGGGACTACACTAGTAATATAAGAACCTAGAATGTCCCTCCCCTTCATAAAAGTGTTGTCCTCAATGCTTGAGTAGCTCTGGATGCCTCTAAATAAAATTCTCATCCTCCCATGTTGAATCTTCAGTGAGTAAGTTCTACCACTTGATGAGATACTCTGTAATTGATCGATTTCATAGCTGTCGAGTTCTTGTTTCCGTCATTGATTCAGGTTCCAATATGACTTTTCCTTCCTCGTCAAGTTGTGGAAATATTGTTGGAACTGGAAGTTTGTCTCTTATAACCTTCTTTAAGCATGAAACATTGAAAAATGGATGCACTCAAGAAGAAGTAGGAAGCTCCAATTTTTATGCTATAGTAACAATCTTTTGCAACACCTTGTAAGGACCATAGTACTTTGGCGATAATTTATTATACTTCTTAGCTTGCTTGAGGTATATTTGTTTGTATGGTTGTAGCCGTAAAAATACCCACTCCTACATCAAAAATTCTCTCGCTGTGATGTTGATCTGCCTATTGTTTCATTCTATTGTGTGCCCAATTTAGTTTATCCTTTAAGAGTTGGAGAACTTGTTGTTGATGCTCAATGTGATATTCCACTGCTTGAACCTCAAAATTTTCTCTAAATATGATGTGATGGACAGTGGATGATATCTATAAAGTGCCATAAATGGGGTCATTTTTGTTGCAGTATGGAAGGAAGTGTTATACCACCATTCAACTAGAGGTAACCACTTGACCCATTTTGTTTGCTTATCAAATACAAAACAATGAAGATATCCTTCCAAACATTTGTTCAATATCTCAGATTTCTCATCGGATTGAGGATGATAAGATGAGCTATGAGATAGTTGAGTACCCAAACAAGAAAATAATTCCATCCAAAAATTTCCAGTAAAAATGGGATCTTTGTCACTTACAATAATATTTGGGTTTCGATGTAGCTTTTGAATTGTTTCCATAAATGGAGTAGCAACTGTACTTTATTTAAATGGATGAGATAATTAACAAATGTGTCCATACTTGGTAAGTCTATCAACTACCTCCATGATGATGCTCTTTCCTTCGGACTTAGGCAAACCTGTGATCTTAATTGCCACAACTTTGTTTTGTTGGAAAATCAAACATTCTGCCACAAACTTTTGAATATAAGATTTAAGGCCATCGCAAAAAAGTTCTTTCTTGACCCTGTGGTAAGTTTTTAAAAATCCTGAGTGTCCTCTTAAGAGAGATGTGTGCAATTCCAAAAGAATATTTTGTTTTAGTTTGGAATTCTTACAAATATATAAGTGATTTTTGTGCCATACGGAATAATTTTTCCAACTAAATGTATCAGATGTATTAGGATCTTGCTGCAACTTTTGAATGAGTGTCCACACTTCTTTGTCCTTCTTCCATTTACCCCTTCCTTTGGTTATCCAATATGGTTGGATAATAGAAATGGAACGAAGCAATGCTTCCACCTCTTCATCCTTTCTGGAGAGTGCATCTACAACAAAATTTAGCTTCCCTTTTTTGTAGATGATTTCAAAGTCATAACCCAACATCTTTGTCACATTGCCACTTTAAGATGCTCAAAGGTCTTAGTTGCTTCAGGAGTCCATGAAAATGCATCTTTCTTTAATAATGTTGTTAGAGGTGGTGCTATTCTCCCATAATTCTTAAAAAACTTGCGATAATACCCTGTTAACCCAAGAAATCCTCGCAACTGCTTTACGGTTGTGGGGACTTTCCATTCCTTAATGGCTATAATTTTGTTAGGGTCTACCTTAACACCCTCGTGAGATACAATGTGATGCAGATATTCCATCTCTTGTACTCCAATGAAAAAATTGGAGGTTTTTGCATATAATTGTTTCTCTTCTAGTAGTTTGAGAACCCTGTCAACTTGTTGAACATGATCCTTCCAAGACCTGCTATAGATTAGTATATCATCAAAAAATGCTAACACAATTTTTCTAAGGAAGGGTTTGAAAATGGAATTCATCAACCCTTGAAATGTAGAAGGTTCATTGGTAAGGCCAAAAGGCATGACCAAAAATTCATAATGACCCTCATGACTTCGAAAATTGTTTTTGGAATATCTCGAGTCTTCATTCTAATTTGATGATATCCTGAACGGACATCCAACTTGGTAAAATAAATTTCTCCATGTAATTCATCAAATAATTCATCAATCACAGGAATGGGAAATTTATCTTCAATGGTGAGATTATTTAGCTCCCTATAATTCGGACACATGCACCATGATCCATCCTTCTTGTGCACTAATACCACAGGAGCATAGAAAGAACTTTGACTAGGTTGAATTATACCAACCTCTAACATTTAAATACAATCATACGTTCAATTTCTCTATTTTGGACACAAGGATATCTGTAAGGCCTGATGTTTGGAGGAACACTTCCTGGAATCAAATGAATAACATGATCATGATCATGAATAGGTGGGATTCCTTTGGGAGTTTCAAACACCTTGGAATGATTGTCCAAGAATTTTTGGAGATCTGGAGAAATAGATGATTTTGATGTTGGAACTTCTAGTGAGCATAATTGTACAATTACACGTCGTTGTTCTTTCTTCAGAAGATTTGTCATGACATTATAGCTTATTATGTTTCCATTATTCCCTACAATGCCCCGTAATTAAACTTACCTTCCCTCCAAAAAAAAATTCAAAAAAAGTTGTTGAAAATTAAAAGCTATCGTCCCCAAAGATTGTTACCATTGTACTCCTAGTATAAAACATCAACACCTCCCATTGGAATGGAAATCATTATACTATTCAATACATATTCCCCCATGGTTAGCTTGATATCATGGCATTTTCCAGAGAAATTTATAGTTCCTCCATTTTCAAGCACCACTTGACGTTCTAGTGCTAGGTATAGGAAGCAATTCAATTCCTTGGATACCTTACAATGAATAACATTATGGGTACTACCCGAATCAATCAACACTATTACCTTTTTCTTCTTGACATTTCCTTCTATCTTGATAGTTTGAGGAGTGTTAATTCCTGCCAATGAATTACACGGTATCGTCAGACAAATTTCTTCTTTCTCTAGGGTTGGTTCTTGGTGTATATCCTCTTATTTTGAAATTTCTTGTTCATTTTCTTCCTCCTCTTCACAATCTATGTAAAATAATTTCTTCTCAGCACACTTATGACCTTTAGTGTATTTTCTATTACAACTATAGCAAAGACCTTTTTCTCTTTTTTCTTCCAATTGTTGTGGTGTAAACATTGTAGGTTGTGGAAGTCTAGGAGTAGCAACACTTCCATCTTTATAGATGTGTGTGGTAGGCTTCCTTGTCTCCATAGTTTTACATTCAATTTTTCTTGCCAACCTGAATGTCTTCTCCAACGAATCAGGTTCCCAAAACAGAACCTCACGTTGGATGTTATCCTTTAAAGTCCCTATGAAGACATCAAAATTGTGTTCCTATGGAATACCAGGTACCCTTATATTCAATTTTTGGAAGTCCTCAATGTGCTCAACCACCGAACCCTTTTGTTTGAGATTTATCAATTGGATAAAGAAGTTGTTGCTCTTTGTATCCTCATAATGTGCTATCATTTATTCCATAAAAATTGACCAAGTGAGAATTTTTTTATAGGAGGAAAGCCATCGATACCATACAAATGTATTTTGTTCTAAATATAAAGTTGCAATGCATACCTTTTGTGTGTTTTGCACATTATTGAGATCAAAATATTGTTCCATATGTAGTATCCATGTTACGAGATCCTTGCCATCAAACTTCCTCATATGGATATTTGGAATATGGTATGTATTCAATCCAACATTAGAGTTTATGAAATCATGATTTACATTTATTTTTTTCTCATCATGAGTTTCCTCTACTATGTTTTCATCATTAGGAATCATTTCTTGTATCAATTTTGACAAACCTTCATTCAAACCTTCCATGTCTGCTTTTACACCATTCTTCATGTCTTCCATGTTATCTTCCATTTGTTCTTTGATCTTAGCTTCCATGTCTTCCACGCCTTTCTTCAAACCATCCATATTAGCTTCCACGCCTTTCTTCAAACCATCCATATTAGCTTCCATGCCCTTCTTCAAACTGATCTTTCAAACAAGACTTCTGCAATTTGAAAAAAAAATACACACCTTTTTCTTTCTTTTGAGGAGCTTGATATTGAAACTGAATTATCTCTGTGATTTTGGATCTTCAACATCTAAAATTTGGTCCTATAGTATCCCTCTGAAGCTTATTTCAAATGCCATAGGTCTAACCTGATTTGGATGCTTGAAGGCAAAGTTATGTCCAATCTCCCATAATGACCTAATTATGGACTACTTTAGTAGAGCGAATTTGTACAGTGTTCCACGTGTCACTGTTTCCTCCTTCAGTTATGAAATTGATATACAGGAAACTATTGTCTATGCACTTTTGGCCACGTTTTATAGAATACCAATCTGATGATGAGAGAGAGAGTTATGGCGATTTTCCCAAGGTCACCTCTTTTAGATGAAATTTAGGAGCCTGCAAAAGCCTTAACTACCAGAGATCATATCTCCGATAATATTACGAACCAAGATCTGAAATTTTTACACGAATTTACTCAAGATTTAGACTTCCTGTGGTAAAAATTTCATTTTCTAAAAATTCGTAGAAAAAAATTTATAGTGAAAATTCCACGATGGCCTGTTTGGAGCAGTGAAAACATAGAATCCAAATCTCTCACACCAAATGTTATGAAACTAGTTCCAAAAATAGAAGAAAAGAGATATCAATGCCTTAGAAATAAGCCACTTCGAGCGGGAAACATCCTTTACATTACATAAATGAACAATTATTGGATGACACAAATGGAAAAACCTCCTTTCTATATATAGCAGTCTATGGGGTCAAAATATAATCCTAGAATACCTAACAATAATAATGTAAGGGCACAATAATAACAATGTGGGGGTTACAGGGGTATAGAAATAACAGTAAGGGGGCTACACTATCAAAAATAAGGGACTGCACTATTAATATAGGGACCTAATAGTTAACACTTATAGGAAGAACCAACTCCCTTATATTTCTTTCTAATACCCACTAGTAGGAAGCACCAACTCCCCTCTTTCGTAGACATCTCATCAGCTTCACATAAGCACCAACTGAAGCACCAAAATATTGGATTTGTTGCAAGCACCAACTTGTGTCTTCACTTATCTTTGAAAAACCAGATTGCAAGAGGCACCAACCTCCAAGTTCTATTTAGATATCCACTCAGATGGAAGCTCCAACTCCCTGTTTTATAGACTCCAACTCACACTCAATAAGGAAATATATTCCCTTTATTATGGCACCCAATTTAATTGATTTAAGCTCATTTTTCTCCTCAATAGCCTTGACTGTATTAAACCCATGCAACACTTTTTCTTTTGATCACTATACTCACCTTAAAATAGCACACATTTAGCTCTCAACCATCATACCTTTAACATATTATATCTCAACACCTTAGTTGTTCCACAAGCACTCTAGATCTCTTCTTTGTAGCTCACTCTCACTTAAAACTATACTATAATCCCCACACTTACACAATTGCAATATTTGGTTTTATTCCTCTATTACACATAGAATAATGGAGTCCCTGTTGTAAATCACACACTATCCCAAGATCATACTCCAACATGGCTTCCCATTCTACTGATGCATTCTATTCTTAATCGTTCTAGCTAAATTAATGAAAACAATGTACTTATGAATGTTTTCCCATACTAAGAATTCAATTGCATTCCACATGCACACTCAAATATCTGCTCCATTATTTTTTTCTTGAACAAATACATGGCTCTTTGATTCTCAAGATGTATTTTGGAATGGCACACTCATGTTTTGGTTTGAAATTTTACACCCAACACCCTTTTCATTGAACTCTTCCTAGCGTGAGGGAAAATCAAGTGAGGATTGTTTTGTTTCAACTAGGCATATTACTTTATTCTTCATAAATTTGGTCCTTAAATATCTTGATTCGATGCTTCTCGGAAATTTCCATTAACTCAAATCCTCCATTCTAACTACTGACATGTTCAATTCCTATCACCATGCTATGGTAGACTTTAACAAATAATGGACTCTTCCATATAGAACGAAACACATTTTCTGACCTGTTCAAGCTTTGTTACCAAAAAATTGGAGCACTGCCACATATGGCACATGTGAAAAATATAGTACAAATAGTTTCCGACCTGTTCTTATGACAAGAGCTAAGCTTGCGATGATAATTCATCATTTCTAAGCCTAAAGGCCCTTGGCCACAAAATACATGAAAATCACTACCAAGTGGCTCTTGGGCGCCTTTTTAAACTATAGCCATGAGGGCTCAAGTAATGTGAACTAATGTTTTGTGACCTTAGTCACTTAATGGCCACATAACTAATCCATGGTGCCTACCTTAACCCCCTAGATTTATTTCAAAACATTCCTTTGTTTTCCTCCAAAATTACGTGTCCACTAGGGTTCCCTCTTCCAACAATTCACCAATATAGATCCCTCCAGGAATATGTGGCCTAGCCACCTCACTCAATAGGGCCCAAATTTGTTTGTACCACCATTTCCTAGAGCTTTGTCATCTTGGGATCTCACATATGCGCACAACTGTAACTCCCAAGGAGTAATATCTATGATCGTGTTGCATGTGAAACTTCTTGTCACATACATTGACCATTTATGAAGTTATCGAGATGATATATCAATGTTATTTTTTTCGACATCTACAAAATTCTAGGTGTCACATTCCTACTACTGCCACATGTCATCGTTTTTCAACCCACTTGGGTACTTAAAAATGTTGAATTTGCATGCCACATGTAACATGTCCTTGAAATCCATGTGTCCAAGCCTTACATCATGTTGAAATCATGACAAGCCTTTGAGTGGCATATTCCATCCTACCACCATTGCATCCAATTGTTCTCCACATAATTTTTCTTTTCCATTGGGAGTGTGTCATTTTTCTTGTGCCACATATGCCAAGTGACTTATCATCATGGCTCTTTCAATTGCACCTATATTTGGTTCTTCTTGGATTGAACCTCTAGGATGATATTTCTAGTGGGGCCTCCAAGTTGTGATTCACCCTCATTCATGTTCTCTGTAACCTTTTCCATGTTATCCCAGCATTGAGTCATTCGAGGGCTTCACCTTTACACGTGACCTCATTCTTCATGGGAATTTCTCTCTAGGTGAGCTATCCCTTAGGGACCTTTGACGATAATTATGAACCAATCACCACTCTACCACTTGTTGCATCACCTTCTCTATATCCTCCCAATGCTTTTTCATCTTGGGGCTTCACTTTTTGTGCAATTTTGCAACCTCTCCGATCTACCTGTCATTATTACGTTTCCTAGGCGAGACCTACACTATACCTCCTAAGCTTGAATATTACCAATACTACTTTCCCACCTATAATCAAGTGCCACATGTATGTTTACTGAACTGTTAGGAACCATGGCCATGTCACTACATGGAAATTTGGCTTGCTAACTCTGACTAGATATAAATTTTGATCTAGGAGGCCTTTTCTAGACTTTAGCACACCATTGGAAATATATTTCCAAGAACTATCCAACTATTCCATTTCTAGGAGCATCTGAGTTTATCTCATGAGGTAAAAAAACCTTCGAATTTTGGGACACCTGACCACCATAGGTATAACATTAATAAATTCTTTAATAGACCTGCTACTATGATGGTTATTTACTAAAGACTGCAGAGACCATGAGACTCCCCTTGAGTTTAAAAAATAGCGCACATCAATAATAACGCAATTTAAATCAATGGAAACACACATGATGCCACCTACGATCCTACCAATGCCAACTGTCCAATAATCTAGCCCTTTGGCATTGATGTCAAAAAAAAAATTCTCCATATTGATGGGAAATCATGCTAATTTTTGCATAACATAAATTCATTGATCTTTCTCTCCCTGCATGAGCCACTAATAGATTTATCTCCCCCTTTGACATCAATGGAAAAGGGATACAAACTACTTCTTCTCCCCCTTTTAATTAATGACTAAGGGCCGAGCTTCTAATGTGCATTCCTCTTTGCATACATCTCTTCTCAAGAGATTATATTATTAATGAGGTACTTGAAGTCTGGAAACCACACTTAACTACAAACATCATAATCAAAGACACTTGCAATAATTAATCATTAGTAAAACATGTCCTTGTGTGTTTTTGTAGTTGATGCTACTCTAAGAACTGAAAATTTATGATATGCCCCCCCTGAACATATATTACCTATTCTTCGAATTATCCTATAGCTCCTAAAACCTTATTGTTGTTGGTTGAATACTCTCTCTACCAATGAATCTTTTGTTCAAAATAAATTAAACTAATATTAATCAAAACTAGAAATGGTATTGTTGGTTCTATAAATACCAACCATTAGTGATGCATTTGGGATTTTTTTTCACTACTGTTGTTTCTTCAATAAGTTTTCTCACTTCACTTGAGAAGGCTACACTCTTCTCCCCCCAATGTCATGCTCATTGATCCTTAAGCAACACCAATTGTACCAAAAATTGATACAAATTTACATTTGTATGCAAAAATTCCATGTTAAAAAAAATAATGGCCATAAACTTTGTACCATATAAGATCGCAAAGAAATATGCTTTACACGACTCCCATGATTAGAATGAGTAGGAAATATAAACTCCGTAGGAATAATACTATGCCCATGAACACAACTATGGCCACACTGCCATGTAATCTCGACACGACCTACATCCACACTACCACGACTACGGCCACACTTCCATCGAAATCGATGCACCAATCATAGAATCAGATCTGTAAATCTAGCAATCCATCCATGGAGACCTAGGCTTAGATCTAAAAGTCCACCAATCGATCTATGAAGAAGTTTGTTCTCGCTTCCTCATTTCAAAAATCTGCCCAAAGACCAAATAACACAATACCACGTGACCTGTGCACCGTCCCAATCAAGAACTATTAATTTTGGGCAAATATGTCCAAAATCCATGTTGCACTGCTCATATGATGATGGTCATATTTTTTTTGGATTCCTCGTTCAGATAGGTGCAAGATTGATCTAAATATCATCATGTTTGAATGAGCAGAACATATATTTTAAATTTATTTTCCACACATGTGCAAGGTGGGTGAGATTTGTAATGTAGGCTCACATGCCTAATAGATTTGTCACACACACTCACTGATGCATATAAATTAGAGAGACCTAGAGGTCATCATCTCATCACACATATCACATTATGATCTAATTGGTTCGATAGCCTTTGGAGGCCTCTTCCCTTCACACGTGGGGAGCTAAAGGAGTTGTTTTATGCTAATATGTTTAGGGATTATTTGTTGCCACGGTCAATGCTTGGTCGTTTACCTCAAATCTTTGCCAAAATTCTGATTTTGAGAGGTCATACTACTGGGTACTAAAATCAAGGAAATCAGAGATGTTTGACCAAAGCCATAATTCAAAGCATTGACTTTATGTTGTTGTCTTCTGTTGAATTTGGGTTGACCAACGCTGACTTCTGATGAGATGTATTTGAGGGTTGTGGTTGTGACACTTGAAAGATTGGTTGATCTAGAAAGGCTTTGCTGGATAAAGCCTCTTGTTGACTGCCGCAACGCACTATATCTCATATCTTTGCTGGACAAAAGGAATTGTAAATCTGATCTATATTATTAGCTTGTCTTTTGTTGATCTATTATTGTGTTATATTAGCATTTTATTGTGATGTTTATGTGATTGCTAATTTGTATCGGGCCTAAGAAATATTGAAGTAAAATTGCATTAAGCATAGAACACCATGGTTATCTAAATTTAACATGGTATCAGAGTTGAGGTGAAGACAAAGTCCAAGCTAGTGTTAGAAGAAATCACTAAAGGAAGAAATTATATCAAGGACATATGGCCTCCTCAACCTACAAGGGTTTCAAGGATGATGATAAATTGACTAATAAGCTTGATTATCATGCATGGAAGATTTCCTTGGGTTTGGTATTAGAAGATCAAGATGTCATGGACTATGTGCAGGGGAAGATTCAAGAGCCTTCATAAAATGCAGTTGATGCCACAAAGACGAAGTATAGAAAGGGGAAAATCAAAGCAAAGATGATTATACAATATTCCATTCATAAGCACTTGGTTGCTTACATTTCTGAGCTTAACACATCTAAAGAGATGTATGATAAGCTGGTGAGCATGTTCAGGGCTAACAATGTTAATCAAATCCTTTTCTTCAAGAATCAATTTAAGATATCAAGAAGGGAAAGGATGAATCTATTCAATCCTATTTTATGAGGCTCACTGAAATCAGGAATAACCTCCTTGCTTTTGGGGAAGCAATATCTGATTGAGAGATGGTTCTTATTGCACTTGGAGTTCTCCCCCGTGATTGGTATGTATTCAATACCATGATTCTGAAAAATAATGTAATTCCCGATTTTGATGAAATTTTGATGTGATGTACTCAAGAGGAGACAAGAATGATGGAGAGAGATTATCCCTCCAATGGAAATGGAAGCAACCCTACCACCTTCGCCACTCATGCAAAGAAGAAAAACAATGGTGACCCAAGTAATCAAAACCATGGAAGAGTGGGGCCCAAAGGAAGGAAGGGAATATGTTACACTTGTAACAAGACTATCACTATTTAAGAGAGTGCCCAAATAGAAGGGACTCTCCCAGGGCTGATGACAACAAAAACTCAAGAGGGAATAGAAATAAAAGGAAAAATAGGTTCAAAGGAAAAAGGAACGCTCCCTCTGATCGTAGTGGAAATGGGCAACCTTTCAAGAGGTCAAGAAATTCCAAGTATGATGAATCTAATATTGTTGATAATAAGGGAAAAGAATATATTCTTGTATCTGCCCTATTTGCTGCATCTCCTCCCAAGACCCTGGATGTTTGTTTGATTGATAGTGGTGCTTCAAGGCACCTCACTGGTTATAAATAATCCCTCTTTGATTTGATTGAGAAGGACACCAATCTGGAAATTATACTTGGAGATAATGCCACCTATCTCATGAAAGGCACGGGGGTTGTGACCCTCCATTCTTCTCAAGGTCAAGACCTCTGATTACAAGATGTCATGTATGTACCTGATTGGAAGAAGAACCTTGTGTCCATCCTGAAAATAGAAGACAAAGGGTTAAAGGTAGAATTCGTTGATGGCAAGGTACGTATCGGGAAGAAGAACTTCAAGGAAGCTATTACTATTGGTTTTAGAGTTGATACACTCTACCAGGTTGGAGGAAGTCCATTGGGGGCTATCGTGTGATACAAATCTTCAAACAGAGTTATGGCACCACAGGTTTGCACACGTTCATTATAAATCCCTTCCCGAAGCAAGGAAGGTGGTGACAGGGATGCCCGAATTTAAAGAATATCATGAAGGTATATGTCATAGTTGTGCCAAAGGGAAGCATAAAAGGGGACCATTCCTCTCTAGTGTCACAAAGACAACATATATCTTACAATTGATACATTATGATTTATCTGGTATGCTGCCCATGACATCCTTGGGAGGCAGTTCCTATTACATGATTTTTACAGATGAATTCTCCCGCAAGACCTAGATATATGTTTTTGAAGAAGAAGGACGAATAATTTAAATGGTTTCGTAGCTTTAAAGCCTTTGTGGATAATCAAACGAGAAGAAAATCAAATTTTTGAGGACCGACAATGGGATCGAGTATGAGTTAAATGAGTTTAATGTATTTTGTAGAGAAGCTGGAATTAATAGGGAGACCACAACTGCGTACACTCCTGAGAAAAATGGTGTTTTTGAAAGAAAGAATAGGACTATTGTGGAAGCTTCCCATGCCATGCTATGTGACCAATGTCTTCCAAAGTTTCTATGCGGAGAAGCTACAATGACTACTATGTATGTTCAAAATAGATGCCCGCATTATGATCTGGACTCCAAAACTCCCAAGGAACTCTTCTCTAGTAAGAAACCTGAAGTTTATCATCTTAGAGTTTTTGGTTGTCCTGTTTCCTTTCATGTGCCGAAAGAAGAGAGAATCAAGTTGGATGCTTTTGGAAAGAAGGGAATGTTTGTGGGCTACAGTGAAACTTTGAAGGCATATAGAATCTATGTGTCTGGACAAAGAGAAGTGGATATATGCCATGATGTCACCTTTTATGAAGATTATTTCCTCAAGAATGTGATAAATATTCCTAGCTCCAATGAAGAAAAAAAGATGAAGAAGAAGGGAAGCTGGAAGAGCCAAAGAATGAAATCATGCCTGATATTGAAGGACCTATGGATCCTATTTATCCACCTCCGTCAAATAAGATAAGACCATCATGGCTCAGGGATACTCCCTTTGATGCTAAGATACATATTTACCCAAGGGGGACATTCCGTGAAAGCAAGAAGCCGAAGAGATACCAAGGGTATCTAGCAGCCATGAGTACAATAATACAATCTGAGCCTGGATATTTTGAAGAAGCTGTAAAGCATCAAGTTTGGAATGATTCTATGCATGAAGAATATGAGTCCATTATAAAAAATGATGTCTTTGAAGTGGTCCCAAGACTAGAGGACAAATTTGTTGTCACCTCGAAATGGCTCTATAAGATCAAGCATGGATCTTATGAAAGTACTGAAAAGTACAAGGCAAGATTTGTTGCCATAGGCTTCTCTAAAAAAGAAGGCATATATTTTGATGATATTTTTGCACCTATGGCCCACTATACCACCATCCAATATATTATTTCCCTTGTTGCAACACAAGGATGGAGTCTCCATCAGATGGATGTGAAGAGAACTTTTCTGCATGGTTCTATAAAGGAAGAGGTGTATGTGGAGAAACCTCTGGGGTTTAAAGTTTGAGATAGAGAAACCCATGTATGAAGGTTGAAGAAATCCCTCTACGGGTTGGATCAAGCCTCTAGGGTTTGGTATGAGAGGATAGATAGCTACTTGATGAAGTTGTGCTTCACTCGAAGTAATGATGATGCAAATATTTACTTTAATGTTGATAGAGAAAGGCCTCTCATTCTGGTTCTCTATGTGTACGATCTCTTCCTGATAGGTGCCGACCCTCTCATTCATCAGTGTAAGAGGGATCTAGCTTCCGAGTTTGAGATGAAATATCTAATACTGATGCACTACTTCCTAGGCTTTGAGATCTGGCAAAGGCCAGGCGAGATTTTTCTTTCTCAAGGAAAATATGTTGTGAAGTTGCTGGAGAGATTTGGTATGGTGGACTGTAAGTCTGTGTGAACACCAATGGAACTCAACTTTAAGAAGTTGTGTGGGAACGCTGATGGGCATGTGCTAGCAAATCCTACAAAGTATCAACAACTCATGGGGGCCCTGATGTTCCTAGTGAACTCTTGTCCGAAAGTATGTTTTGCAGTGAACACTTTGAGTCAACATATGATTGATCCTCATCACTTTCACTAGATTGGTGCCAAGAATATATTAATATTTCTTCAGGGCACAATCAACCATGGGTTGAGATACACTACCGGGAGTTTGAGACTCCATGGATATACTAATACTGATTTGGCTGGTACTGTGGTGGATCACAAGATCACATATGGATGTTGCATCACCTTCGGTTCTACTTCGATATCTTGGATGAGCAGGAAGCAGAAGTCAGTGTCTTTGACAACCGCTGAGGATGAATACATTGCAGCGATTATGGCATGTTGTGAGGTTGTTTGGTTATGAATTATCTTCATTCAGTTGTTTGGGCATGTGCTAGATACCACCGTTATCCTTTGTGATAACCAGAGTGGGATTCGTCTTTCTGAGAATATTGTGTTCCACGATCGATCCAAGCACATTGATATCAGGTACCACTTTATCTGGGATATGGTACAGGGAGGCACTGTAAGGCTCAATCATATAGGAAATGATATGAACGTCACAGATATTCTCACGAAGCCCCTAGGGAAGGTCAAGTTCCTAACCTTTTGTGACAAGCTTGGAATCGTGGAAAGACCCTATTTTGAGGGTCCTGCTTGAGTTATACTATGAGCTCTGGGAACTGTACGGGCCTTGAGGATAGCTTCTTGGAGCTATAAGCACATACGAGGATAGGCTTTTAGAAATTTGTTGTGTTTTTTCCTCAACGTTATGATATTGATTTGGTTCATCTCTCTTTGATGTGTGCCTCGTATGCATCCTACCCATGGATTTTCGGACTCATGGGAAGTACCTCTCAATTGGCCAATGAGGTGGAAAATGTGGATAGAGACCAATAGCAATACCTTTCTTCTATTCTGGAGATGATTTCATAACATTTGGTATCATATCTTTGGATTCTAAGGTTTCACTGCTTCAAACGGATCATCATGGAATTTTCACTATAAATTGTCTTCTACGAAGGTTGAGAAGCTTAAATTTTTACCACACGAAGCATAAATCCCGAAGAACTTCGTTTAAAAATTTTAGATCTTGGTTCGCAATATTTTTGGATATATGATCTATGGAAGTTAGGGTGTTTTCAGGCTCCCGAATTTCATCTAAAAGTGGTGACCTTGGGAAAATTATCATAACTCTCTCTCTGAGAATCGGGTTGGAGTTATGTAAATAGTTGCCACAAGTAAACAAATTTTCGTTTCCCGTGTATCCATTTCAGAGCCGAAGGACGAAACAGGGACAAATCGCATGTCATACAAGTTCACTCTACTGAAGTAGTCTATAATTAGGTCATTGTGGGAGATTGGTCATAACTTTTTTTTGAATATTCAAAATCAGGCGAGACCTATTGAATTGGAAAGAAGATTCAGAGGGCTACAACAAGATTTAATTTCAGATATTGAAGATTCAAAATTGCAGAGATAATTCAGGTTTAATATTAACTTCCTAAAAACAAGGAAAAAGGTGTGTCTTTTTTTTTCAAATTGCATAAGTCTTGTTTGAAATATCAGTATGAAGTGATTCCAAGGAACTATTGAAACATAGATAACAATATTGGGTTCTAAAATTCCCCCTAAAAATAATTCAACACCCATTAATCCTTCATAAGGCTCTACTATGACTCATGAAGAGGAAGAGGTGCAACATGACATATAAAAATTACAAGAGAAAGTGCACCAAATTTTTCTCTCACAAAAAGCAACAAAAAATGAAATGGAAGTTTTGAATAAAGGTGTGGAAGCTAAGATGGATGGTTTGAAGAAATGTGTGGAAGCTAAGATGGATGGTTTGATGAATGGCATGGAAGCTAAGATGGATGGCATGGAAGTTGGCATGGAAGCTAAGATGGATGACATGGAAGCTAGTAAGATCGATGCAAAAATGAAAGACAACATGGAAGAAATGAACAATGATCTATAAGCAGACATGGAAGGTCTGAAGGAAGGTTTAACAAGGTTGATACAAGAAATGATTCCTAATGGCAGAAAGATACTAGAGAAAACTCATGATGAGAACAAAATAAATGTTAATCATGTTTTCATAAAATCTAATGTTCGATTGAAGACCCACCATATTCCAAAGTTTGATCTGAAGAAGTTTGATGGCAGGTATCCTGTAACATCGATACTATAGATGGAGCAATATTTTGATCTCAATAATGTGCAAAATAGGCAAAAGGTACACATTGAACTTTATATTTAGAAAAAAGTACATTTGTATGCTATTGATGGCTTTGCTCCCTTAAAAAAATTGTCACTTCATAAATTTTTACGGAGGAAATGATGGCACATTATGAGGATACAAAGAGGAAAACCTTCTTTAGCCTATTGATAAATCTCAAACAAAAGGGTTCAGTGGTGGAGCACATTGAGGACTTCCAAAATTTGAATATAAGGGTAGCTAATATTTTATAGGAACACAAGATTGATGTCTTCATAGGACTTTAAAGGATAGAATCCAACATGAGGTTCGACTTTGGGAACCTGATTCATTGGAGAAGGGATTCAGGTTGGAAAGAAAAATTGAATGTAAAATTATGGCAACAAGGAATCCTACCACTCACATCTATAAATATGGAAGTGTTGCTACTCGTAGACTTCCACAACCTACAAGGTTGACACCACAACGATTGGAAGAAGAAAGAGAAAAAGGGCTTTGCTACATTTGTGATAGAAAATACACTAAAGGTCATAAGTGTGCTGAAAAGAAATTATTTTACATAGATTGCAAAGAGGAGGAAGAAAATGGATAAGGAACTTCAAAAGAAGAGGATATACATCAGGAACCAACCATAGAGAAAGGAGAAATGAGTTTGACCATATCCTGTAATTCATTGGCAGGAATTACCACTCCTCAAACTCTCAAGATAGAAGGAAATATCAAGAAGAGAAAGGTAATAGTGTTGATAGATTCAGGTAGTACCCATAATTTTGTTAATTGTAAGGTAGCCAAGGAATTTAATTGATTCCTATACCTAGCACGAGAGTGTCAAGTGATTGTTGAAAATAAAGGAACTATAAATTTCTCTGGAAAATGCAATAATATCAACCTAACCATGGGGGAATATGTCTTGAACAGTCCAATTCTTTCCATTCCAATGGGAGGTGTTGATGTTGTACTCGGAGTATAATGGTAACAATATTTGGGGACATTAGCTTTTAATTTTCAACAACTTTTCTTGAAATTTTTCTCGGAAGGAAAGGAAATTGAACTACGAAGTATTGTAGGGAAGTCAGGAAAGATAATAATCTCTAATGTCATGACAAAGCTTCTGAAGAAATAACAGTGAGGCGTAATTGCACAATTATGCTCACTAGAAGTTCCAACATCAAAATCATCTATTTCTCCATTTCTCCAAAAAATCTTGGACAATCATTCCAAGGTGTTTCAAACTCCCAAAGGACTCCAACCTATTCGTGATCATTATCATGCTATTCATTTGATTCCAAGAAGTGTTCCTCCAAACTTCGGGCCTTACAGATGTCCTTATGTCCAAAAGAGTGAAATTGAATGTATGATTGCAGAAATTTTAGAGGCTGGTATAATTCAACCTAGTCAAAGCTCGTTCCCTACTCCAATAGTATTGGTACACAAGAAGGATGGATCATGGCACATGTGTCCAGATTATAGGGAGATCAATAAGCTCACTATTAAAGGTGAATTTCCCATTCATGTGATTGATGAATGATTGGATGAATTACATGGAGCAATTTATTTTACCAAGTTGGATCTTCGTTCACAATATCATTATATTAGAATGAAGGCTGGAGATATTATGAATTTTTGGTCATGCCTTTTTTCCTTACCAATGCACCATCTACATTTCAAGGGTTGATGAATTCCATTTTTAAACCCTTCCTTATAAAAAATTTGTTAGTATTTTTTGATGATATACTAATCTACAGCAGGTCTTGGAAGGATCATGTTCAACATGTTGACAAGGTGCTCAAACTATTGGAGGAGAAACAATTATATGAAAAAAACTCCAAATTTTTCTTTGGAGTACAAGAGGTGGAATATTTGGGTCATATTGTATCTCATGAGGGTGTCAAGGGAGACCCTAACAAAATTAAAGTCATTAAGAAATGGAAAGTCCCCACAACCATCAAGCAGTTGCAAGGATTTCCTGGGTTAACAGGGCATTATCGCAAGTTTGTTAAGAATTACGGGAGAATATCAGCACCTCTAACAACATTATTGGAGAAAGATGCATTTTCATGGACTCCTGAAGCATCTAAGGCCTTTGAACATATTAAAGAGGAAATGTGCCTAGCATCGGTCTTAGCTATGCCAGACTTCACAAAAACCTTTACTGTGGAATGTGATGGATCGGGAAATGGAATTGGTGTTTTTTTAATGCAAGAAGGAAGACCCATTGCTTTTGAAATTCGTATAATCAAAAGAAATTATTTAAAGAAAGCTATTTATGAGAAGGAAATGTTGGCAATACTACATGCACTAAAGAAATGGTGACCTTACCTAATGGGAAGACACTTCAAGGTAAAAACCAATCATGATAGTCTTAAATATTTTTTGGAACAAAGAATATCTTTAGAAGAGCAGCAAAAATGGGTCACAATGATGCTGGGTTATGACTTTTAAATCATCTACAAAAAAAGGCAACTAAATGTTTTTGCAGATGCACTCTCAACAAAGGATGAAGAGGTGGAAGCATTGTTTTGTGCCATTTCTATTATTCAACAACATTGGATAACCAAAGCAATGGATGACTAGAAGAATGTTAAAGAAGTGTGGACACTCAATAAAAATCTGTAGCAAGATCCCAGTGCATTTGATACATTTAGCTGGAAAAAGGATTCCTTATGGTACAAAGATCGCTTATATCTTTGTAATAATTCCCAACTAAAACAAAATATTCTCTTGGAATTGTACACCTCTACCTTTGGAAGACACTCAGGATTTTTAAAAAATTACCGCAGGGTGAAGAAATATTTTTTTGGGATGGCCTTAAATCTGATATTCAAAATTTTGTGGTTGAATATTTGGTTTCCAGCAAAATAAAGTTGACACAATTAAGACCCCGGGTCTTCTACAACCTTTATCCATTCCAATTCAACATTTGGAGGAGGTTTAAATGGATTTGATCACAGGTTTACCTAAGTCCAAAGGAAAGAGTGTCATTGTTGTGGTAGTTGATAGACTTACCAAGTATGCACACTTTTTTGCATTATATCATCCATTTAAAGCAAGTACAGTTGCTACTACATTTATGGAAACAACTCAAAAGCTACGTGGAAACCCAAATATTATTGTAAGTGACAGAGATCCCATTTTTACTAGAAATTTTTGGATGAAATTATTTTCTTGTTTGGGTACTCAACTAGCTCATAGCTCATCATATCATCCTTAATCCAATGGGAAAACTAAGATAAAAAACATAATGGGTAAACTGGTTACCCCTGAATGAATGGTGGTATAACAATTCCTTCCATACTGCAACAAAAATGACCCCATTTATGGCACTTTATGGATATCATCTACCATCCATCACATCATCTTTAAGAGATAAGTCTAAGGTTCAACCAATGGAAGATCACATCAAGCATCAACAACAAGTTCTCCAACTCTTAAAGGATAACCTAAATTTAGCACAAAATCGAATGAAACAACAGGAATATCAACATCGCAATGAGAGAACTTTTTATGTAGGAGACTGTGTATTTTAATGGATACAACCATAAAAACAAATGTCCCTCAAGCAAGATAAGAATGATAATAAATTATTTCCAAAGTTATATGGTCCTTATAAGGTGTTGCAAAATATTGGTACTATGGCATACAAATTGGAGCTTCATGCTTCTTCTCGAGTGCATCCAGTCTTCCATGTTTCATGTTTAAAGAAGGTTATAGATGAAAAACTTCCAGTTCAAACAATATTTCCAGAACTTGATGAGGAAGGAAGAATCATATTGGAACCTGAAGCAGTCACAGAAACAAGAACTCAAAAACTACCAAATCAATCAATTTCAGAGTATCTCATCATGGGGAATAACTTACCCACTTATGATTCTACATGAGAGGATGATAATTTTATACTGAATCATCCAGAGCTACTAAAGCATTGAGGAAAACACTTTTTTGAAAGAGGGGCATGTTAGGTCCCTATATTACTAGTGTAGTCCCTTATTGTTGTTAGTGTAGCCCCTTTATTGTTATGGTTGTATCCATGTAACCCCCATATTGTTATTATTGTACCCTTACATTATTATTGTTAGGTCGGCTAGGATTATATTGTGACCCCATCGACTCCTATATATAGAAATGAGGTTATGTCATTTTTATCATCCAAGAATTTCTCATTTATGTAATGTAAAGGAGTTTTCCCCCTTGAAGTGGCTTATTTATAAGGTGTTCATCTCTCTTTTATTCTATTTTTAGATCTGGTTTCATAACAGAGACTCCTTTTGAGTCCAAGAGAGCTGTTTACCTCTAAGCTGACTTCTGGTCAGCTGAGTGTGATGTATTTATGACTAGCCTTTTTTTCTATTTGAGAATGAGAGCCAGCAAAGCAAGTTACAGAAGGATGATGCACGATGTTGGGTGAAATTACACCATGGTACTAATGGATGGCACTTGTGGATATATGGAGTTCTCCCTAGTTGAGAGGGAGTGTTAATTTTGGGTATACTAGATCCAAACTCCATGTTGCACTACTCGTATGATGATGGTCATATTTTTGTTGGTTCGGAGAGGTGAAAGATTGATCTAAAGATCATCTTGTTTGGATGAGCAGAACCTATATTTTGAATTTATTTTCCACACATGTGCAAGGTCAGCTATATTTTTAATGTAGGCTCACATGCCTAACAGATGTGTTACACACCCTCACTGATGGATATAAATTGGAGAGACTTGGAGGTCATTTTCTCATCATCTCATCACACATATATGATTGTGATATGATTAGTTCGATAACCTTTGGAGGCATCTTCCCTTCACACATGCGGAGGTGAAGGAGTTGTTTTATGAGGATCTATTTATGGCTTATTTGTTGTAGCATTGACCTGCATTGACCGTGGTCAACCCTTGGTAATTTAACCTCAAATATCTGCCAAAATTCTGATTTTGAGAGGTCATACTGTTGGTCACTAAAATCGAGGAAATCAGAGTTCTTTGACTGAAGCCCTAATCTGCAGCATTGACTTTCTATTGTTGTCCTGTGTTGACTTTTATGCGTTGACTTTGGGTTGACCAGTGTTGACTTTTGATGAGATGTCTTTGAGGGCTGTGGGTGTGACACTTGGAACATTTATTGATCTAGAAAGGCTTTGCTGGCTGAAGCATCATGTTCACTATCGTAATGCTCACGATTCAGCCAGCAAGGCTTGGCACTTCCATTGGGGCTCTCCAACCACTAGGGCTCAATTCTTCCACCAAGGCACTCACTACAGGAACCAAGGCTCACCAGCTCCGATACCATGTTAAAATGGAAGATTAAACTTATATAATGAAACTAGAATTTCACAGGTGAGCAAGCTGCACCAGGAGACTGCTCAAGCATAACACTCTATTTAATTAATCATCGAATCAAAAATATATAAGTTTATATCATTTTACGGAGATTATAACTAATCCTAATCAAGGACACACTCAAAAATATGCTACAAACTCTCTCCAATAATACATATTATCCATCCTTTTCAACTTTTTGTTCTAGTAAGTTAATAGTGCTTATAAAATTTATGTATGACACAAATCCTTCTCCTCCATTGCACCTTGACATATAATAATGCATAAATAAGCACATTCAAAATCAAATTTTGTGTAGGTAGAATGTAAAAGAGTGAAATATTTTTTTCAAGTTAGATAATTCAATATTGAAAAATGGTCTAAAACCACAAGGAGCGGGGAAATAAATATGCACCAAACCTATGTGGAAGGAAAAAATATTACTATCAAATTTACACTTTGCAGCCTTTCCACTTTTTTGGAATAGAGTTTTCTTTTTGAGGCATAAAAATCCTTTTTTTTTTTATTTATAGGTTTGAAAATAGTAAAATACATAGCAATTATCGTAAAATATCATGATGAATAAAGGAAAGCTTGTGGATTCTACCATAAGAGTTCACCATGCTACTTATAAACAGTGAATTAAAGTTGCTATGTGAGCTAAAATAATTATTTTATCATTGCTCAACAAAATATCCACTACTCTTCTATCAAACAATGTAAATTTGTTATGTGAGTGACTAGCTTTATTTATATATCAATTTCGTAGCTCTGCTTTAAACTAGTTCATCAAATGGTAAATATTGAATTTGTCATTTTGGAAAAAAAACTTTGAATAAACCGCGTGTGTCACAAACCAATCCAAATTCCAAAAATAAGTTAAGAAAGAACAAAAAAATGGAAATCAATAACATTAACAACAAGTGGTAAGAGATTTTAAGCTTTTTATCAAGTGAGACAATTGAATATTGAAAAAGAGCATCTTTTTTATCATGTATTTGATATTGGAACTTGGAAAAGCATCTTTGAATATTAAGAGGAAATATGTGTTGGAAATATTATATAATGTGTAAATTTGGCATAATCTAATTGATTTACCTTTATATTCTAGTGTTGAGATTCAACAAGATGATGAGCTTAGTGAAAAGATTTGCCTTCAGTAAGTGGGCCCGCAGGCTATTTTTGGCGCAAGTCTATTTTTAGACTATGTCTATTTTTAGAAATGATGATCATATTTCAAAAGTTGCAGGATGCTATTTGTGGATGGTTGATCAAGTTGGAAAAATAGATGAAATTATATTTTTAGAATATTGCGCAAATTCTATTTATAGATCGTCAATCTAAAAATAGATGCATGTTGATTATTGTTAGCTCTTGATAATAATCAAACTCTAAACAACAATTTATTCTCTTAGAGCACTTCAGTTCAGTGCACAGATGTGGCACATCAGCTGACAGAGGGAATTACGCAATTCCTAAAGGTTAACTAGAGCTAATGCATGGAGGAATCATTTAGAACTCAAGTGGCAGAGTTATGACACAGTTGGAAGAAGTAGTTATGGAGTTGTATTTAGTTTAACTCAGTTAGACTCAGTTGAGCTAGTTGTATCTAGTTTAACTGATTGATACACTAGTGAGAGTGGAGTGAATTAATTAGTTAATTAATTCACAAATAATAACTCATTAATCAAATGAAAAATACATCAGTTAACTACAATGCATGGCAGTTTCAATAGAGACCAGTGGAGAGATAGTTGAAAGGGAAAGATTGACTATTTATTGTGACTATAGTGATGCATTGATTGCATCACACACACATTGGAGTTGTCAATGAGGATTGCCCAGTCAAGGATGGAGTAATTCAAATTCATTCAGAGCTATTCTTCAGCAAATATTGCGCAGTGGAGGCAGGCTAGCAGGGGGCAGATATCGGTGCATGGATTTGCAAGATTGGTCCTGATTAGTGTATGACGATTGTACTGTACTGAGGGCTTTTGATAAGCTTTGTATGCTTGTATGAGATTTTCATATGATCTCCATGTTACATAATATATAGTTGGGGTTTTCAGCTTCAGGCTTTCCCTGTTAAAAACTGTGTTATGTGCGATTGAATATTTTTTTTATGCTTCACATGTGTGTGAAATTAATTTTTCTGCAAAATATTAACAAGTGGAATAGATTCAATATCTTGCATAAAAATTTTGGTTTAATATTGCAATTTTTAAGTGATTTTGTGGTGATGGACAATTCGAATTTGCTACAGAAGATTCATGGTGCAAAAATTAAGTATACATTGAAATGTCTTTCAACGAGTTGAGATTGGAGTATGCCCTTGATGGGAGCTCGAATTACATAGCATGGAAGGACATGATGGAGGCGGTGTTGGAGGATAATGGGCTAAAGGAGTTCATCGATAGCGATGTTCCTAAGCTAGGATCCAGCGATGCTGCATTACTTGATGCATGGCAAAAGAAGACAGCAAAGACGAGGAGAATTATGTTGGAAGGTGTGAAGGACCATATTGTGTCCAACATTCACAGGAAAGCCACTCCACTAGTAATGTGGAAGGCTTTGATAGACTTGTTCCAAAGCAGAAGTGACCAGAGGAAGTTCGTGCTTAAAGACAAGCTCAGAAAAATAAAAATGGAGAAAGGCGACAGTATTCCAAAATACCTCACAAAGTTTGTCCACTGCAAGGATGAACTGGGAAGTGTGGCGGTTACTTTTGATGAAGAATACTTGGTGAGCTTGGCTCTCCTTGGGCTTATGAAGAGTTGGCATAGCTACGAAGACTTTTTAAATGGATGGGAGAAGTTGCCGGGATGGGAGCGACTTTGGTTGGATCTTGTGCAGGAGGAGATAAGACGAGGTACCAGGGATGGATCTTCATCGAAGAATGAAGATGAAGAGAATTGTGCTTTGGATGCCAATGCAAGGAAAGGGAAGGGGAAGAAAAATCCTTCAAAATCCAGTGCTAAAGGCAAGAAGAAGGATTTGTCCAAAGTGAAGTGTTTTGACTGTCACGAACATGGACATTTCGCCACTAATTGTCCACAGAAGAAGAAGAATAAGTAGGCTACTGGATCTGTAGCTGGAGAGGCCTTAGCTTCGCAATTTGAGCTAGATTTTTCCTTGATCGCATGTTTGGTTTCACGCTACATGGGATTGATGTGGTATCTTGACAGTGGTGCGTCTTTCCATATGACGGGAGACAAAGAGTTGTTTAGTGACTTGGAGGAGAAGGACCTCCAGATGCATATAGAGATGGGTGACAATGGCCGGTACAGTGTGACTGGAATTGGGACCATTACCTTTGAGAGGGAGTCTGGTAATCCGTTCTTGTTGAAGAATGTCATGCATGTTCCAGGTCTAAAGAAGAACTTGGTCTCAGTCGCAATGCTGGAAGACAAAGGTTATGATGTTTTTTTCAGTGAGGTAAAATCTTTCCTTCGACATAAAAAAACGAGTCAAAATAATAAGAGAGGGGTTCAAACTAAGAATCTCTACAAGCTGGAGGTAGATGTCTGCGCTGCAATGGTGGGAAAAGCAGAAGAAGTGGTGAGCCAGGATGAGAGTGAATTATGGCATAGGAGATTGGGCCATCTTCACCATAGCACTTTGAAGATTTTGCAGCAAATTTATACTGGAATTCCCAAGGGTACTCTTGCGCATTCATATCAGTGAAAGTGATGTACTATGGGTAGGTTTGTGAAGACCAATTTTCATGAGAAGGAGAACCATGCTTCGGTGATCCTGGAGAGAATTCACACAGACGTGTGTGGACCATTCTCGATTGCTTCAATAGAAAAACACAGGTATTATGTGATATTTTTGATGATTATTCTCGCAGATGTTGGATCTTCTTCATGCAAAAGAGGATTGAAACATTCTCAAAGTTCTGTGAGTTTAAGGCATTTGTGGAGAAGGAGTAGAGGAAGCAAGTGAAAGCTCTACGAAGCGATAATGGTGGTGAAAACATCTCGGGTGAATTCAAAGACTTCTATAGGAAAGAAAGAATCTGAAGATAACTCACAGCGCCTCATAACCCACAACAGAATGGGGTCGCGGAGAGAAAGAATAGAATGATCATGGGTGATGCATGAGCGATGCTGCATGACCAAGGCCTACCGATGCACTTGTGGGCAGAAGCATGCAACACTCTGGTTTATGTGCAAAACTGTTGTCCTCATAGAGTACTTGGCATGAGTAGACCCGAAGAAGATTTTACTAGTAAGAAGCCTGATATTTCTCATTTGAAGATTTTTGGCTCACCTTTTTACATTCATGTGACGAAGGACGCCAGTAAGAAGTTGGAGCCGACTGCAGAAGTTGGGATATTTGTGGGGTACACAGAAACACCCCATAACAATCATGTGTATTTTCCAGACAGTCGAATGACTGTTGTGCGACGTGATATAAAATTCAATGAGGTGAAAGCCATGAAGTTGTCGCTTGAGAGGGAGCTACACTTGCATGTGGAAGAGGAACTTCTTATTCCTGGAGATGAGCCTCTGGATGTGGAAAAACCATAGGAGGAGATTCATGGAGTGGAGGAGTCCACTCATGCAGAACCAAACATCAAACAAGGCAAAAAGCGTACCATAGAAGCTGAGAGACTGAAGCTTGATGTGGCACAGAATGTAGGAGTCCCTACATCACAGCGCAGACAAAGACAGCCACCTGACTGATATATTGGATACATGGCTCTTATGAGCAAGTGTATCGTGACAGAGCCATATTTTTTCGAAGAAACAGTGCAGGAGCCCACATGGGTAGATGCCAAGGTGGAGGAGTATGACTCCATTGTCAGAAACAGTGCTTGGGATATTATTCCAAGGCCGGTGGGAAAATCAGTTGTAGTATCAAGATGGATCTATAAGGTAAAGCAAGCTACTGATGGGAGTGTCGAGAAGTATAAGGCAAGATTTGCTGCGTAGGGCTTCTCACAGATTTAGGGGATTGAATATGAAGAAACCTTTGCACCTGTTGCACAGTATTCCTCCATATGGACCATCCTTGCTCTCTCAGCGCAGATGGGTTGGCACATTTATCAAATGGATGTGAAGAATATGTTCCTCAATGGGATCATTGAGGAAGAGGTGTACATTGAGCAGCCTGAAGGATTTGAGATCTTCAACAGCGAGTCAAATGTGTGCAGGCTCAAAAGAGCGTTGTATGGGCTGAAGCAAGCACCCCGTGCTTGGTACACTCAGATCGACAGCTATTTCACTGGACTTGGCTTCACCAAGAGTGAGGCGGATGCAAACCTGTACCAGATTGTGGTGGAGGGTAAGATTTTAATCATCGTACTTTCTGTTGATGATTTAATGCTAACAAGTGATGAGAAGTTGATACACTCATGCAAGGCAGATCTTGCAAAGGAGTTTTAGATGAAGGATTTGGGCCTCCTTCATTATTTCCTTGGATTGGGAATATGGCAGCAGGAAGGTGAATTGTTTGTGTCTCAAGGCAAGTATGCCTGGGAGATACTGGAGAAGTTTCACATGCAAGGCTGCAAGCCTATCGACACTCCTCTTTCAGGAAATTGGAAGAAAGAGGATGCTACATTAGCAGAGGTAGTGGATGCCACTTTTTATCAACAGTTGGTGGGTTCGCTCATGTATTTAGTCAATACTAGACCAGACATATGCTATGCGGTGAACTAGCTTTCACAAGTGATGGTTAAGCCTACCAAGCTCTTTTGGAAGGCAGGCAAGCATGTCCTGAGATATCTTAGGGGCACATATAAGTATGGTTTATGGTACAGACAGACGGATGAGGTGAAGTTGCATGGCTTCACATATGCAGATTGGGCAGGAAGCCCAACAGACAGAAAGAGCACATCAGGAGAGATTTTCAATATCAGATCTACGACAGTTTCTTGGTACAGCAGGAAACAAAGATCTGTGGCACTCAGTTCAGCGGAAGTGGAATACATGGCAGCAAGTCAAGCTGCATGTGAGGCTATCTAGATGAGGAAGATCCTGGTTGGTTTGTTCGGTTCACATTTAGATCCCACGGTGATTCATTGTGATAATCAGAGTTGCATTAAACTCTCGGTTAATCCTGTGTTTCATGATAGATCTAAACATATTGATATCCGGTATCATGATATCATAGATTTTGTGCAGTAGGATATCATGATGTTTCAGTACATTCCTATGGAGGATCAGGATGCAGATATTCTAACGAAGGCGCTCACGAGGAGCAAATTCAAATACCATAGAGGCAGGAATGGGGTGAAGGATAATCCCTATCTTGTAGAGAGGGAGTGTTGAGATTCTACGAGATGATGAGCTTAGTGAAAAGAGTCACCTTCACTAAGTGGGCCCGTAGACTATTTTTGGCGCAAGTCTATTTTTAGACTATGTCTATCTTTAGATATGATGATCATATTTCAGAAGTTGCAAGATGCTATTTGTGGATGGTTGATCAAGTTGGAAAAATAGATGAAATTCTATTTCTAGAATATTGGGCGAAGTCTATTTATAGATCGCCAATCTAAAAATAGATGCATGTCGATTATTATTAGCTCTTAATAATAATCAGACTCTAAACATCAACTTATTCTCTTGGAGCACTTCAGTTCAGTGCACAGATGTGGCACATCAGCCAACAGAAGGAATTACGCAATTCCTAAGGGTTTACTGGAGCTAATGCATGGAGGACTCAGTTAGAACTCAAGTGGCAGAGTTATGACACAGTTGGAAGCAGCAGTTATGGAGTTGTATTCAGTTTAACTCAGTTAGACTCATTTGAGCTAGTTGTATCTAGTCTAACTAATTGATACACTAGTGAGAGTGGAGTGAAATAATTAGTTAATTAATTCACAAACAATAACTCATTAATCAACTGAACAGTACATCAGTTAACTACAGTGCATGGCAGTTTCAGTGGAGACCAGTGGAGAGATAGGTGAAAGGGCAAGATAGACTATCTGTTGTGACTATAGTGATGCATTGATTGCATCACACACACATTGGAGTTTCCAATGAGAATTGCGCAGCATGATGTGATAATTCGAATCATTTAGGCTATTTTTCAATAGAGATTGCATAAAGCTATCCACCACAGGGGTAAGTAGGATCGCCAAGCAAGTGAGTGAGATCATCTCCCCGATTAGTGTATGAAGATTGTACTATACTGAGGGCGTGTGATAAGCTTTTTATGCTTGTATGAGATTGTCATATGATCTCCATGAAACATAATATATAGTTAGTGTTTTCAGCTTTAGGCTTTCCTGGTTAAAAACTGTGTTATGTGCAATTAAATATTTTTGTTTATGCTTCACATGTGTGTGCAACTAATTTTTCCGCAAAAGATTAACAAGTGGAATAGATTCAGTATCTTGCATAAAGT
The DNA here is from genome assembly GCA_034641835.2 of Pinus albicaulis. Lineage (NCBI taxonomy): Eukaryota > Viridiplantae > Streptophyta > Pinopsida > Pinales > Pinaceae > Pinus > Pinus albicaulis. The sequence continues at coordinate 1,242,799,225 of CM076579.1, forward strand.
AAAATAGTGTGAGATCAGGTGGATCTTGGACATATGCATGCTTAGTGCATATAATTTCTACATCTAGCAATTAATGTCATTTTGTTTACTAATTTTTATATTTATTGATCTTCTATGTGTCACGATTCTTCTCGAATATATGCCTTACAACGTTTCCTTTGCAACATCTAGTGCAATTTCTAGTATTATATTTTTGAAAATATTTGCATGGAGAAGCCAAAAATTTACGTACTGTATACGTAATCTTTCTAAGAATATTAATAAATATTTTTTAATAGTTTCAATGTCTCATATTGTAGCCCTTGTGGTTGATATGCAATATTTTTTTCTTTGCAATGAAATAAGCAATAGCATCTTTGTTTTCAGGAAATTTGTTGCTTTTACCATGGATTCAATTATTTGGAATTTTTTACCACCGAGATTATTGAGCTTAAATTTCATTAACTTGCTTTATCGATGTTGATGATATTTAAGTTTCTTTGGAAGCAATAGTGAGCTTTACTGCAAAACTTGATTTTCCTTGCCAGTTGCAATCGATGTGCTGATAAAGAAATTGGATTTATTGCTTTTCTCGTTTGTATGGCCCATGAATTCTTTGTTGGTTCCTACCTTAATGTTAACGGAGAAATATCTTCCATTATTTCTCATTTTCTTTCTTATGGATACATAATTCAATGTACAACAAAATCAATGATTTTGTTCAGTGTGCGTATAATTATCTGTAGTCAAAGAATTATTTCGTTGTGAAAATTTTTACAAATACCCTTAAAAATATTGTAGTTATTCATCTTGGGGAGTAGGTATTATTCTCTTTGTTGGAGAAATACAATCCACAAAAATATGAATGGGTTTTGGTGAAACATGTGTCCAAAAACATGGATTCACTTTTTTTAATTTGCAGTAGTGTAGACATGGTTTGGAAGAGGAAAAAACTTCCTTATGGAGGCATAACAACCCCAAAGGAGGCTATCTTCTATAAGGAAAAATTATTCTAGATATATTTAGACCAATATTACGATCATTACCTTGGATATGGTTACACTATCTATTGATTGGATCTTAGACAAAGTGATTGTGGTTTTTCATTTGTTCCTATTGTTGACATATAATGTATGGAATTAGTATTATACAAGAATTAACTTGGTTCAAATTATGATCGGTCACATGAAGAAATAGAAATTTTTTAATTTGGTCAAGCTTGCAACGAACAAAGCATGGTATATTTTGAAGATGGTTACCGGTTCATATGGAGGCTACTTGATACTACCGCTATGGGTATTAATAGTAAATTCTCAGGGTACCTTCCTTTTCGTACAACTAAAAGAAAAGTACTTTTGTTTGGTTGCATGAAAGTGAAATTAAAGGTATATTATTTGGTGAATAGATTATTCATAAAAACAATTGTTTATGGTGTATTCTCCATGCTTCAAACATCAAGGTTCCATGTGTGATCTGTTGAAAATTTAAATGATTTGATTGAAATTGGAAATGTTTTGTCACTTATTTAAAATACATATTCTATGGTTGACATTCCTCCACTACATGTGGATATCTTGATTTAGCCTTTTGGGCTTGAATATGTTTGTTATTGCAAATTTTTACAAATTTTACGTTTGTATAATATTTTCAATAATTTTTTGGATATCACTGTAATTTTAAATTTGTCGTTGTACTGAAAACATAGATATGTAAATTTTCAATATGTTTGTTGGAGATTATTTTCGTTGTTTTGTTGTTTCACATAATCAACGATGCACTTCATATTTGTTTGTCTATTGTGATGTCTAAAAATACAAATGTTTTCCCAATTATTCGAAGGAAATATTTTGTTGAAAAGAAACCAAAAATGATTAAGGATGTAATTGTTTGAACTTAAAGCCTTGAAAGAATTTGGTTTTATAACTCTCCATATTTGATTTATTTGTACCATCTCTTCGATTGTATGTTGGGCATAATTGTTCTGTGAATTCAAAGTTTGTGCTGGAAAAGATAGTCATGTCAATTTTTGTTATGTTTCTATGGATTGTTTGACCTATTCTGTTATTTGGTATATGAACGATTCATATTTTAATGTAATATTTGAAAATCTATTTTTATATGTATATACTTAAAAATATGAGAGGTTGGTTGTTATTATTTAAAGGTATATACTATAGAAGTTTAGTTGATGTATAAAGTTATAGAAGATTAATAATTAAAGTTTTTCAAGATGTGAGATTATATTTTAACTTATTTGGGAATTGAAAACTGAACTTTCAATAGAGGTTAGGTTTCATGTAGAAATGTTGAGAAAACAAAGAAGCAGGCATGCTATGAAAAGAGCTTATTGTCCTGGTTAATGTGAGAGGGTAAATGAATATCAACAACAATGGTATCACCAAAAAAAAGATTTTTTTAGAAGTAAAGAGAAGTTTCAGTTACCATCAAAATAAAATAGCTTCAATAAATAATCAAGATCATGAAATCGTTAATCGTAAGTATGGGAACACTAGTACTGTGATGGAAATAACATTTTATTTGAATGCTCTTTTTGCTAGATGTTGAGTGTGTCCAAACATTTATGTCTTTCCAAACTTTTATAAAAATAATTTTCATTTGGAACATCGTGTTTGCAAAGAGAGCATGCATATAAGCGACAAAGATGATTCATACGTTAACAATGGAACAAATGAAACATTTGAATATGGACACAATGATGGCAGTGAACAATATGCAGCATGTGCTTTATTTGTTGATAGTGATATGTTTCTTGGCATGGTTGAAAATTTGGAACACTCTGTTGGAAATGTGTGATGGGAATTCCTTACAGCAACTACATAGAAAATATGGTTAGTCCTCTCCAATCTTTGCATAGGCTCTATGTTGCAACAACATAGGTAATTCAAGTATTTTTATTTTCATGTTAACAAAAAACAAATTATTTTTCTATCAATTTGTTTTTCTTACAATTTGTGCAGAACAATGCAGAAAAAAAATGTTGGTCAAGAAATATATTCAGAACCAGTACCACCATTAGCAGTTCCCGAAGTTTTGCCTCGATGATTAAACTGCCAAACTCCAGTAAATGGTAAAACTGATGATCTCTTTAACCGTAAGTATGAAACCTTTGGTGTTTCGTCAAGATAAATTTTTTTTGGAATATTTATTTCCATCGATGTTGAGCATCTCCATATTTGTCCACTCTTCTAAATATTTTCTCACATGTATCTTCTTTGCAAAAATTTCCTTTACATAGGGAGGCTTCATAGAAGTGAAAACCATGAGTTCCCTAGAAATTATGGAAGGTATTTGATAATGGAAGGTATTTGATAATAGAAGGTAGGAAGAATTATGGAATTGAACCACTAGTTGCATATTATGTTTTTTTCGATAGTAATATGCTTGCTAGGATGGTTGACAATTTATGAAAGATTATTTGGAACGTTGGATCTATTGTTTCTCGAAGTAACTCTGTAGACAATATTGTTCGTCACAAAGAAAGTCTATATATGTGTATTGTTGACACAGCATACGTTCTTGATGTGAATTGATTTTCAAATGGTTTCTAGATTTGAACATTAAATTTTATTGTTTTATTCATCTTTTATTTTATGTTTTTCGGAAGAACACTATTCAAATGAATAATGGTCAGAAAATAGATTTTCAACCAAGGAAATATATATCGGTTCTTCGAATTCCACTTGTACTATGCAAAAACCATGAAAATGTATATGTTTTCTCTTTTGATTTGTTTTTAACTTTGCAAATTTAACTAGTCATTCTTTAAATCTTTGATTTTGAAATTATGATTTATATGTTTTTGCAAAGAGAACGTACTCAACTGCAACCAATTTAGAGCGATGGATTCCCATAATTTTATGGAAAGAAGTGATGCAGTCAATGCTCCAACTGCATAAATTTTTTCACATCATCGTCATCCTATATTGATGTTCGGTAAAGAAAGTGGAAGTTCTCACTATCATTTTAGAAGAGACATTATTGAATTCCATAGAATCTTTCGATGCAGGATTGATAATTTTTCCATTGTGCAAATGTGCCAAGTGTGCGATGAATGTTATCCTAGTATATAAGTTAGAAGATGAAGATGGCATGGAGGGCCCATTTTCAAAATATGTAAGAGAAAGAAAGGCTCTCACCATTTTTGTGACTTTAACAACATGGATCAAGTGAGCAACCATAGGTTATAAGAGTTTTGACACAAGTTGAGGAGATGCTAATGGCATGAGTAAATCAAATATTACAAGTGATGCATGCTTGCGGTGGTCAAGATAAATATAGCAGGCATACAATAATTTTTCCACTAGATATATCTTTGATTGTAAAGAAGCTTCCATGACGTGTTGAATAGCTTGATTTTGTACTTTTCTGAATACATGGTTTTGAATCCAATCATTATCAATGCTATGTGAAGAGACAACGTGTGGTGGATGCATTGCTTCACAAAAGTGATATGGATAAATATTATTGGCAAGTTGAAATTGATATGGATCCAATTGTTTCTCTCCCAAAAATACCTACCAATGTGTCTATTAGGCTACAATATGTCAAAAAATATCTTGATGAAATAAGTATAGATGATGAGGAGATTGAGGAGGAGGGGTGAATTTTTTGCACCCTCATCCAACATCCTTTCTTTCTTTCTTGCCAAATGAATGTAGGGAAGTGGATCAAATAAGAATGTTTATTGAAAATGTAGATTCTACACTCGCTGAACCTTTGGATTGTCCAGATATTTGCATGTCCCCCATTAATGAATATAATATTGAAGGGTTGCTAGACATGGAATTCCCCACTTTATTCCCTAGACATGATGATGATTGGTTGCATTCACGTATTTACAAAATTGAAATCGACGAATATGGTTTACATATACTTAGATATTATGATAAAATATTTGAAATCCATCCTTGTTTTCGATATTTCCTATTGGATATGATTGTTCGCCATCATATAAAATGAACAAATTATTTATTTTTGAAGAATAATTTTCATGAAAATGCACCTGCAACTATTCAAGATTTGCGACAACAACTTTTTGATATGCCTAACAATAAATTGGTTCAAAAATTAATGCATTTTGGTTCTTTTATGAGGGGTACAAGGTCATATCAGACAAAGTTTCATTCTTAACTCACTAACATGATTATGTCATTGAGTTGCCCTATTTTGTTTTTACATGGAGTGCAATTGGTATAAAGTGGCCTAACTTGCATAGTCTTATGCCCTCAAATAGACAATGTCATCGACAAAATGAGCATGCAAAAAAAATTGAAAATGTTATTCAGTATCCACATATAGTTTCTATTTATATGCACCAAAGTTTCAATATATATTGCAAGCTAGTTCGGTAGAAATATCTTGGTGCCAAATTATATTGGTATAGGTTTGTTCTTGTTCACTTTTGTCGTGTTCTACAAGTATCTAGAAGAATATATATATATATATATATATATATATATATATATATATATATATATATATATATATATATATATATATATATATATATTTTATGGTTGGTTTATATATGTTAATTTAATATTTATTTTTTCTAGGTAAGAGTGGTAACATAGAGGTTCAACATACATCTACAGTTTCATGTTGTTTCCCAGAGATCCCAATATGGAAATATTGGATTTTTCCAACCCCATGAATATCAATTCAGCAAATTTCTACTTTGACCAATACGTAACAACGTCAAATAAGTGTGACACACATCGTCAAAATGGAATGATCCCTCGAAGTTTGAATGATGATCCATGCCTTTTGTATACTCCACAATTTTTTTCCTGCAATCCTGAAGAGGATTACAACCATTTGGTGAACCGAGTCCATAGGCATATGCAATGTAGTGTGGATACATGTTAATAGAAAAATAGGTATATCCTTTCATGCCACTGCAATGCTCCATGGCAGGTTTCTATTGAGTCAACTTTGTTCCTAGATGAAAAATGGAAAAACAAATATGAAAGAGCATGAAATGATCACCGTTTAAATGTTAACAATTTTGATCTTTTGAAAATATGGCAAGAAAATATTGATTTTCAACTAGTTATGTCTCATCATGTTGTTTTGAAATATATTGTGAAATATGCATCAAAGGTAGTAATAAGATCATAAATTTATCATGAAATTTTGAGAAGAGTTTCTAGGGAAACTGGATGTGAGGCTCTTGCGTTAATTGCATATAGAGGGTTCCTTGTTGAAACACCCGTTGAGTGTGACATTGTAGGTCAAGAAACCTTCCATATGATGCTAAGGATACATCTTCTTGTGTGTATTAGCAATTTTTTTCCATTGAACGTTCAAAAAAAAGTATGTCAAAAACTTATACTTAATTCTGATGAAATTTCATATGAAATTTTTTTTGTTTAGGTTTATCAAACTTGACCCCATTTCTTGGAATATTTTTTCTTGATAGAAATGAAAAGATCATGGATTTTTGACTCCAATCGTAAGTAGGAGACATGGAGAGCATGATGTGTCCACACTATTTTTCTTGTCTAACCATAAATTTATTTTGTTCTCGATGAGGATTCTGAAGAGTTTGGAACATTTTGTTGGATTGAGTTTATTTTATACAATCCATTTCATGACATCGCTTTAGATATAGGGCTTACAAATGAAACAATGATTGAGAACTGAAGGAATTTAAGATATCGTGCATGGCATGTTGATAAAGCTAATTTTCTAAATAAAAGAAATGAAGAAGATGTTCATTCCCTTTTTCATGCATAAAATCTTGATCGAGATTTAGAATAGTGGCAGGTTTTTTCTCGAACAACTCCAAAAAATGTAAACATTTCTAACCTTGACAATATTGGTAGAAGGGACTTTGATATTCATTATAATTGGCAGGAAATAATGGTGTCAAAAAATGTTTCAGAACATGCTATATATTTTATAAAATATGTGCAGTTTGCGGTTATTGTTAATGACAATACTGTTGGGGAGATAATTGTTTCATCTTCCTCTTTCTCAGAGAAACAATGAGTTTATTTTGAAATTATTTTTCAGAATTTTTTATTGGTGGGAACGATGATATTTTGAAAATGATTATTAAAGTAACCGTTGGAACTGGAAAGTCTTCTCTTATTCATTGTATTTCTCATGCTATTTTTTCTTCAACAATGGACGATAGAAGTCCATCGTTATTTCTTGCTCCAACTGGCATAGTTGATTTTAATATACATAGAAAAAAAATACACTCTCCTTTGAAAAATCCTATAAAATATATGAAATCGTTGAATAGCCAAACTGTAGAAAATTTTGGAGATGAAATGAGACATGCATATATATATATAAAATGAGATTTATAGGTCCAATGTAATTCATGCATAAATATTCTCATTTGCGAGAAGCCTTTCCTAAAAACAAGGCTTCCCCTTTTGGAGGCAGGTCCATGATTCTTTTGGGTGACCTGGGGAAACTACCTCCTGTTAAGGATAAACCCTTATATGCAGGTAGAACAAAAGGAAAGTGTTGTGGAAAAGCTTCAACATTGTTGTGACATTGGATAAAATTTATAGACAAAAAAGAGTGATATGATGCAAAAATCATTTCGTAATATTTTAACCAATATTAGAATTGTACAACAGTTTTTGGATGATTTGCAGGTACAACAAAAGGAAAGTGTTGTGGAAAAGCTTCAACATTGTTGTGACATTGGATAAAATTTATAGAAAAAAAAGAGTGATATGATGCAAAAATCATTTCGTAATATTTTAACCAATATTAGAATTGTACAACCGTTTTTGGATGATTGGGATCTTCTTATGACGTGTGTCAACAAATTCTTACATACACAGGGAAAGAGTTTATTCGATTCTTCAGTTCACTTCTTTGAAACGAGTAATATCTTCAATTTCACAATCATAAAATCTTGAAATCATTAAATTTTCCAATTGCAACATTTGCTGCAGAACGTGCTAAAAGAACATAAATAGTTGACAGTGATGATCATGTCCTCGAGCGTGAATTTTTAATATGTAGTGGAGAGCATGTCATGCTTATGTGTAATTTGTGGGTTTAAGTTGAATTGGTTAATGGTGAACTTTAATATATTGAAGATATATTTTATCCACCTAGTTCAAAGCTTCCACAATTATCTACGATTATGTTTTAGAAGTACACTAGCATTCCATTTAAGAAGGCTTGTCCAAATGTTGTGCACATAAATATTTTTTTTATACGGAATATGTATTCCTTTGAAAATGGCATGGGCCTTGACTATACAGAAGTCATAGGGGATGAATTTGCAATGATCCACTATAGATATTGGAGATAAAGGGAGGCAAGATTTGAAATTTACAACTATATCAAGAGTGAAATCAATTGATGGTTTACAAATTTCACCATATTTTTTTTTCAATGATATGTAAAAATGAATATGTTGCACTTATGAAGAAAGAGGAGTGATTAAAGTTGATATCATTTTGAATTATTTAACTTTAATAGAGTTTAGTGCTTCATCATAGCTTTGAAACTAATATGAATACTTTTTTCTTTTCGTTGTTGTAACTTGCAATAAAGTGTATGGACATAAACAAGTTATTATTTTTCTTCTTGATGATTTAATTTTTTTTTAATAATTAAGGTTAATTTTAAATATTTAGATAAAAGTAGGTGAGTAAATAATTTATTGTGGTGTTGTTGTAGTTTAATTGGCTATATTCTAGCTATTTTCTTATTTTTTTGTTCTTGTTTTCAACCATATTAAATTTATGTCCCTTTATTTTTTTTAGTGAATTCGTACTTGATATTTTATCTTCCAATATATATATACACACACATTATTTGTGTGTGTGCTAACCAATTTTATTTTTTTCCTTTTGTCATTGAAATGCATATATGGAAAATAAATATTTCCTATATTACACCTCTATAGTTTACGTTATTGTTGAAGTAATAAATTTTCTTGGGTATAGTTGGAAAACGATTGATAGAAAACTTGGGTTTCATCTTGGTTTTGTTGATGAACATTTCCGCACCTTAGATGAAAGGGTATCATATGTGAAATACTTGTTGCATGTTCAGTGAATCTGAAGAAAAACAAGAAGGGACTATTTAGAAAGGATGAAAGCCCATGATCATTATGTTTTTTATTCAAATTGGTGTTTCTGTTGTCATCTATATGGTTGTGTTTTGGAAGAGGATATTTAATAAATTCCTTTTGACAAATTTTTTAAAGTTTATGTTCCTAATAGATTTTTTGTTTTGTTTTGTTTTGTTTTGTTTTGTTTTTGATAAAAAATATATATCTTAATTCAAATTCTCTTTTGTCAGTTTCATTGTTAGAAAATAGATTTTTTTTTTCATTGGTTTTATTATGTAAAAAATTACATATGAACAATCTTCAAATTTTGTATGGTTTTTTTTCCTAGATTCCATTGTTTACAATTCAGATGTCCTTTTTTTTTGTTTCTTCCGTCTTGCAACGTTGTGTTGTCTAACAATACATGTTGGTCAATTATTCCATTTTTTTTCTTATGCTTTAATAAAAATGCTTTAGTTTAATGTTATTCTCTTTGTTTTGTAATTGATTCAGTTTTTACTATCGACCACTTTACTTTATTGATACCTTTGGTTTATAATAAATATTCTTGAGGTTCATAATATTAATGTTAGAGCTTAATTCTTATTTAAAATTTTACAGTATCTATATTTCTATTTATATGATTTGGATTTAAAATGTTGATGTCATGGGTTTGTGACTATTGTTTCAAAATAACCTTGGTTAACCATGGTAAATGAATGGTTGAGTGTGGCTTTCTCATGGAGATTTTTTCAATATGGAAAATATCTGTGGACAAACACCATTGATCACGATAGTTATTCATGGGAAGCTTGGTTTATAGTTGTGGTGTTGTATGGTCAACCATGGTCAATAACTATGGTCCAATGTCACTTTTTGATAAGGATTGTATCAATCTGAAAATCAACAATGGTCAAAATGATAGTCAACCATGATTGTATAAGGGTATGTAATATTTATCTTTGGGTTTATATACCTTGGGTTTATAAAATTAATCCATTGGGTTTGATATTCTTCACTTGGGTTCATAATTATTTAGTGTTTTAGTATTGACCCCTTGGTTTTTTTATTCCCTTCAATTTATGGTATCAATCTCTTTGGTTTGTTAATTTCAATGTTAAACTGTGGTTATGCATGGTCAAATGTCACATTGTGACATATTGTATCAAAATTAAAATCATCCATATGCATGTATGGGCATCATTATTAGATCATCTATAATATTTATCTTAGGGTTTATATATTTTGGGTTTATATTATTTGATTGGGTTTAATATTATTCCCTTGGGTGAAATATTTCTCCCTTGGGTTACTAATCACTTAGATTTTTAGTATTATTTTCTTAGGCTTATTATTTTCTCGTTTTTATAATTTCAATCATCATTGAACGCAGTCAATAATGGCCAAACAAATTTTCCAACCAATCATGCTAAACCATGGTTAATCATGGTCAACCATGGTCCAATGTCACATTGTGACAAAGATTGTCTCAGTATGAAAACCAACCATGGTAAACCATGTTTATTTAAGGGGTTTTAATATTTAACTTAGGATTTTATATTATGGGGATTAATGTTTTTCACTTGGGTTTATAATCCCTTGGTTTTTTAGTATTAATCCCTTGGGTTTTTATAGTAAAGTCAAAACAATAGTCAACCATGTTTGTATAAGGGTTTGCAATATTTATCTTTTGGTTTATATATATACCTTTGGCTTATATATATACCTTGGGTTTATAAGACTAATCCCTTGGGTTTAATATTCTTGACTTGGGTTCATAATTCCTTGGGGTTTTAGTATTGATCCCCTGTTTTTTGAATTCCCTTTGGTTTGTTAATGTCAAGATTCAACCATGGTTAACCCTAGTCCAACGTCACATTGCGAGAATGATTGTATGAAAATGAAAATCAGCCAAGGCCATACATGAACAAGAATTTTTATTAAATGATCTATAATATTTATGTTTGGTTTATAAACATTGGGTTTATATTATTTGATTGTTTTTAATATTATTGCCTTGGGTGAAATATTTCTCCCTTTGGTTAATAATCTCTTGGATTTTTAGTATTAATTTCTTTGGTTTATAATGTCAATAATCGTTTACCATGGTCAATAATGGTCAACCAAGGTCGACAATAAATCATTCTCAACCATGGTTGATCATTGTCAACCACAATCCAATGTCGCATTGTGACAAATATTATCTCAATATGAACATAAACCATGGTCAACCAATTTCAACCATGGTTAGGCATGTTTGTTAAAAGGTTTTTAATATTTATCTTAGGGTTTACATACCTTGGGTTTATATTGTTCCTTTGATTTTATAATCCCTTGAGATTTTAGTATTAATATCTTGGGTATTTATAGTATGCTCAAAATGATAGTCAACCATGTTTGTATAAGGGTTTGTAATATTTATCTTTGGGTTTATGTACCTTGGGTCTATAAGATCAATTCCTTGGGTTAATAATCACTTGGGTTTTTATCATTAATTTCTGGTGTTTATTATTTACTCAGGTTTATAATGTCAATCATAATTTACCATAGTCCATAACGTTCAACCAAGGTTGACGATTAATCGTGCTCAACCATGGTTAATGATCCAAAATATTTTGTTTGTGATGTATGAAAGAATTACATGTGAAAATTGTAGCTTTAAACAAGAAACTTTAAAGGCATAAGCGAAAAAAAGGGAGAAGCAATTAACATCATGCACAAAGACATAGAGTTGATATCAGAGTTCTTCCAAGAGGGACTAAGTCTCCAGGCCCTGCTCAAATAGTGGGGAGGCCCTGCTTTGATTAAATGGGAAAAATGAAAGTACAAGTACAAAATGAGGAATTACACCCTTATACCTACCGAATCTGAAAATGGCCGAAAATTGCAGACCTCTGATGACAAAATGGGTAGCACTGTTGGATTTTTGGTGTCGAGTAGTGAAGAATCCATATAAAAATCATCCCAATCTGACAAAGTGAAAATTTGACCCCTCTAGAAAAATTGCTCAGATCATGGTTCCGCCCACTCTTCCACACTGCTCTGGGTTCCACTGCCTCGTTTTTTAGGCCCACTCCTATCTGTCCTTGGGCACATTGCAAAATAAAGGTTTATATATGAAGTGTTGAGCGGATTTACTAAGGAATCCATTTGGCCCAATGGTTTGAAATTCAAATTATGAGGAGGTCAAGTGATCAAACCCCGACCCCTTTGAATGACGACAAGAATCTGTTTTAAAGATCAACATCTATTTTTTTTAAAACCCAAGAATTGCTATTTGAAAACCCCGCCACATGATTTTAAGACACATGGGGGCTCGGTGTTCATTGGGCGTCCCACCCCCGAATCTCCGTCGACATACGTTTGTTGGTTAGAGCATATAACATGGGTCAGGCAGTGTGGTTACACCCCCACCCACCTTTATATATAAGTTGAGACCATTTAATGTGGGGACTACGGGATGGCGGGGTTGACCACCCACCCCCCAACCATATCATTTTTTAATTAAGGTTCCAGATTTCCATGGGGTGGCTGGGTTGGTGGCCCGTCACCCTTATTTTATATTTTTTTTGTTTTCTTAATAATTTAAAACAATATATTTGTTTCAAAATCTTCGGATTTTTAACCGAAGGGGACAAATTAACTGTCCCAAAAATTCACCCGGAATCTGGCTAGGTTGGTCGGAATTCGGTGGCTGGATTTCTTCGAAATTTTTTCCTCCTTAAGCTGCCACATCACCAAGTTAACCTTCAAACTTTGAATGCTCCTAACTCCTTCATATAGACTCGAAATTGAGTGTCGTATGTACCGTCAGAATCCAAATAATGAGATATACATCCTAACCCTAGTTCGAGAGATTTTTGAACACTTTTAATTTTTGAGCTTTTTTACTTAAGCCACTTCTACTTGTCCCTGTTTAATCCACCTGGATCATTCCTCCCCACTAAAGAGCTTTTTCACCCCAAAAGAATTAGCACACTCAAAACCATACTTTCAATCCTATGTACGCGAAACCGGTACATCATTTGCAATCATGCACACCACACATGAGCCAACAACCCCTCCTTGTTAAAAGTTTATAGCACACACTCATTGGCCAAGGATTACATAAAAGAAAAAAAAAATTGATCAATATCTCAACTACTCATAAAGAAAGGCCAAAACATCATTGTTGTGTTTCGAAGTGATGGGAAACACACCATCACGTTTACATTTACTTGCAACATATGATTTAAAAATGTGGCCATCACACTAAGACCCCTAAAAGAACCATATTTTACTTAATAAGGTAAATGGATCATCCCCCTATGGAGGATCTTCCTGTGGAATAGCTTCGGGGACTAGCCTCTGTATGGGTGTTCTTTGATCCTGGCATGTTTGACATGCAGGTTTCTGGGGTTCATTCTGGTTGTAATGATTCTTCCTCCTCCATACCTTTTGTGTCGTCTTGGAATGCCTCTCAATATGCCTCCGAGAAGTTCCCATGAATCCATCACTATCGCTGAGGTGTGAGGAGGTGCTCTCATCATCAGTTGTTGGTGGGTCATTGGCTATTTTGGAGCTTTCTCCCACATCCTTCTTGGTGTATCTGAGCCCTGCATGATGTGGAAATTCCTCGACTTTGACGGGGCTTACAATGCCTTGGGCATTGATGTCGAGGCCCTTTCCTTGATACCCCATATTATTTAAAAATTTGGACTCGATCCCTGTAGTATATTTTTCAAAAGAAGTGAATTCATCATCATGAAAAATACATGAAATTGAATGACCGCTTTTTACCTCGGGTTGGTTATGTCATAATTTTTCCAAGGCCTCATCCTTTGCTTGTAACTGGTGTAGTAAACTTTGTTTTTCTTCCCTTTATTCCTGTAGGAGCCTTCTTATCTCAAAATTTTTTGCTTGGATTCCTTGGTTAATTTCTTTAAGTTATTGGAAATACACCACAGTAAGTGTCATTTTTTTTCTTTGGTATACTATCTGTTGATATTTTTGTTTCATCGCCGGAATCGGAACCCAAGTCTATGGGTCCTTCTGTCGTGATCCCAAAGGCTACAAGCTTCATTTCATTGCCTAAATTGGACCCCAGGTCATTTGGTCGACCTCATGCAAATCCTGCATCTACGACCTTTTCATCTTCCTCAGATCGAGAATCTTTAGAATCTTGGTTTTGTTGTATAGTGGTGACGCTCTTCTCCTTCCCCTTTTTGTCATTTCTCTCAGGTCTTAACTCAAGGTGCATCTTCCCACAATTTTCTTCATCATGTCCCTCTTTTTCACAATGTGTTCAAGAGGGCTTTGCTCCCCTTCTTTTGGTTGCTGCAGTCCTTTTTGGGTAGTCACTTTGTTCATGTGCCCCCCTGCTTTCTATGTGCATGGACTTCACACTGGCCTCATTGATGGTAGGAGGCTCAGTCAACAATAATGAATGTCTTATGTAACTATGTAATGACCCAATGTACTTAGTTACAACTTCAGGAGAATCTAATGAAATGCCCAAACTTGGTGCTTGTTTTCTAAAGCTTTGCACATTTTTTCCTTTACCTTGCCTTAGGTACTACCACTCCATCAATGCTTTTTGCTTATAACCCAAGGGATATAATTGATCTTTAAGTGCAACAATGAAATTTTACCATGACGAAAGAAGGTTACCCAAATTATTGTTGCCTTGGAGTTTTCTTTCCCGCCATATGAGAGTTGTGCCATTCAATCGAAGAGAAGCCAACTGGATCTTTGCCTCGTCCTCCATAATCCGCTGAATTCTGTAGTAGATTTCAAGCTGCCTAATCCAGTTTATAAGTTTCTCAGCATCACTTTCATCATTATACATGGGTAGATCTAATTTGACATCTAACTTAAAGAAAGTTTTATTAGATGCATTTCCAAAAATTTTATGATGATGGTTAGAAGAGGAGGAAGGACTTTCATTTCCTAAAGGAGGTGCGTCACCTCCACCACCTCCATGCGTTGAACCTTCTCCTTCTGAAACATGTGACCCTCTTTTCTCTAGCTTCTCAAGTCTAGAGAATTATTTCTCAACTTGATCTCCCATGGTGTAAAAGGTCTTGTAGAAGTTTAGCTCCTCTTCATTTCGATCTTTGTCAACCATGTTCCTTCTCTAATGTGCACGTCCTGCTTCGGGATCAAAATAATGTAACGTACCTTCGCCTCTTCGTAGCCTGTTTGTAGTTAGCATACAAGGTTGTAATTGACATATAAAAACACCTACTCTGAAACCACTTTATCTAAAATATTTTTCTTGAGATGTATGAAAGAATTACATGTGAAAATTGTAGCTTTAAACAAGAAACTTTAAAGGCATAAATAGAAAAAAGAGAGAAGCAATTAACATCATGCACGAAGACACAGAGTTGATATTGGAGTTTGTCCATGAGGGACTACAACTTCGGGCCCTACTCAAATAGTGGGGAGGCCCTGCTTTCATTAAATGGAAAAAATGAAAGTACAAGTACAAAATGAGGAATTACACCCTTATACCTGCCCAATCTGGAAATGGCCGAAAATTGAAAACCTCTGATGATGAATTGAGTAGCACTGTTGGATTTGTGGCATCGAGTAGTGCAGAATCCATATAAAACTTGTTCCAATCTAACAAAGTGAAAATATGACCCCTTTGGATGAATGGCTCAAATCATGGTTCCGCCCCTTCCTGCACATTGCTCAGGGTTCCACTGCCTCATTTTCCATGCCCACTCATGTTTTTCCTTGGGTGCATTGCAAAATGAAGGTTTATATATGAAGTGTTGGGCGAATTTACCAACGAATTCCTTTGGTCGAATGGTTTCAAATTCGAATTATGAGGAGGAGGTCGAGTGGTCAAACCCCGACCCCTCCGAATGAAGGCGAAAATATGTTTTAAAGATCAACATTTTATTTGTTTTCAAACCCAATATTCCACCCCTGAATCTCCCACCGGCATCCATTTGTTGGTTGGAGCATATAACATGGGTCGGGCAGTGCGGTTACACCCCCGCCCACCTTTATATATAAGTTGCAACCATTTAATGTGGGAACGGCAGGGTGGAGGGGCTGACCACTCGCCCCTCAACCATATCATTTTTTAATTAAGGTTTTAGATTTGCATGGGTTGGTGAGGTTGGTGGCGTGCCACCTTTATTTTATATATTTTTTGATTTCTTAATAATTTAAAACAATATAGTTGTTTCAAAATCTTCGGATTTTTTACTGGAGGGGAAAAATTAATTGTCCCACAAATTCACTTGGAATTCGGCCATGTTGGCCGAAATCCGGTGGCTGGATTTCTTCTAAATTGTCGCCTCCTTAAGCTGCCACATCACCAAGTCAACCTTCAAACTTTGACTACTCCTAACTCCTTCATATGGACTCGGAATTGAGTGCCGTCTACGTCGTTGGAATTAGAATAATGAGATCTACAACCTAAACCTGGTTCGACCATGGTCCAACATTACATTGTAACAAATATTTTCTCAATAGGAAAATCAACCATGGTCAACCTTGTTTATTTAAGGGTTTTTAATATTTATCTGAGGGTTTATATTGTTCCCTTGGGTTTAATATTATTCGCTTGGGTTTTTAATATTAATCCCTTCGGTTTTTGTAGTATGGTGGAAACGATAGTAAACCATGTTTATATAAAGCTTTGTAATATATATCTTTGGGTTTATAATATTAGTTCCTTGGGTTTAATATTCTTCACATGGGTTCATAATTCCTTAGTGTTTTAGTATTTATCCCTTAATTTTTTTATTCCCTTTCATTTATGGTGTCAATCCCTTCAACTTGTTAATTTAAGGGTTTAACCATACTTAAGCATGGTACAACGTCACATTGTGACAAATATGGTATCAAAATGAAAATAAACCATGGTCGTACATGGATATACATATTTATTAGATGGTGTATAATATTTATCTTGGGGTTTATATATGTTTGGTTTATATTATTTTATTAGGTTTAATATTGTTCCCTTAGGTGAAATAATTCTCCCTTGGGTTAATAATCACTTGGGTTTTTATTATTAATTTCTTGGGCTTATTATTTTCTTGGGTTTATAATGCGTAACATCATTGACAAAGGCTAATAATGGTCCACCAAGGTCGACAATCAATCATGGTCAACCATGGTCTAATGCCGCATTTTAACAAGGATTGTCTCAATATGAAAATAAACCATGTTGAACTATGTTTTTTTAAGGGTTTTTAATATTTATCTTAGGGTTTGTATACCTTGGATTTAATATTATTCCCTTAGGTTTATAATCCCTTGGGTTTTTATAGTATGGCAAATGATAATCAACCATGTTTGTATACGGGTTTGTAATATTTATCTTTGGCTTTATATACCTGGGCTTTATAATATTAATCCCTTGGGTTTAATATTCTTCACTTGGGTTCATGATTCCTTGGGGTTTTAGTATTTATCCCTTGATTTTTTTTATTCCCTTCGATTTTCTAAGGTCAGTGTTCAACGAAGGTTAAGCATGACCCAACGTCATATTTTGACAATGATTGTGTGAAATTGTAAATAATCCAAGGCCATACATGCACAATCATGTTTATTAGATGACCTATAATATTTATCTTGGGCTTTATATACATTGGGTTTATATTATTTGATTAGGTTTAATATTGTTCCCTTGGGAAAAATATTTCTCCGTTGGGTGAATAATCACTTCGGTTTTTAATATTAATTTGTTAGGTTTATTATTTTCTCGAGTTTATAGCAGAAATCATTGTTGGCTAGGGGGTTTATAATATGAGATCTAAACCATTAATTTCTATTGCGTTTTTCAACCATATTTACTAATGTGGTTGTGCATGTGATTAATATACCCCTATCAATGTATATAGCCAGATTTATTAATGTTGTTGTGCTAGTTATATTTATCATAATCTCATTGGATTTTTAGTTGAGAATACCTCCTAAACGTTTGGTTTTTCTTTTGGATTTTTTATTTAATATAATTGAATAATTATTTTAATAAATTTTCCAACTTCATTTATATAATTATGATGAATTACTTTGTCCAAAAATATATAAAATTTTAATAATAAAAAGTTATTATTACTTTAATAAAAATAAAGCTTTACATTTTTTAAGCATCATTACTTCCAAATTTAAGGATAAGTTGTGGAGTGATATGGAGTTATAGGGGAAAATAAAGTTAAGATACTATAAGGAGGTAATCAACCCCATGCTTGCTAACCATAATTACATTTCAGTCAATAAAGAGTACTAAGAAGAGAATGAACATAGCAAGGATTAAAAATAATTCTCACGAGCTCCAGAGTGAAATTGGACATTGGTCTATTACCAAGATCCTTTGGGATTAAATAATATCCCTCCTTTGCAATACTAAGAAAATCTAAGATGGAAAACACCTTCTTTTGAATTGTCCAGCCCTTGCTCACATTCGTTCTGATTTCTATAACATTTTCCCCACTTCCAATCTCCAAAATCTTAAATAATCTCAATTAACCCCTTCTTGCTTAAGGTCCAATAAGACATATTAGTCTTAGAGGACATTAATCACGATCACCATTATTAAATATATATATATATATATATATATATATATATATATATAAACGTAATTTTTTATTTTTTATATAAAATTAAAATTAATAATTTTATTAAAGATGATTTAAATTATAAAAGATATTGATTTTTTTGTTAATATTAATTTTTCAATATAAAAATAAATTCAAAACCATTTTTAATGATTCAAGAATAATAATTTAAAACTTTTTTTATAAAAATAAAAAACAAACCTATTTAAAAATTTCACAATATATTAAAATTTCATTAGAAAAATAAAAAATATAATTTTTTCAATACTTATAATATAAGATAATATAATATAAAAATAAATAAATAAATCAAATAGCATAAAGATAAACAATCCAACAAAATAATTGTCGTGTTCGTTGGGAAGTACCCATTAGACTATACACTGTACATTCAATTAGATAAACATTCTGAATTACTTCGTTGCAAAATACCAATAAATGAGAAATGTGTTCACTTTCAACAAAATCTGGAAGCACTTTAGAAATTTCTCCAATAACTTTTGCCCTGGCTCTGATCGGAAGAATGCAAATGTGGTCAGTCTGAATGAAAATAAAACGCTTTTTCTAGTTTTATCCAGAAACTGGATCTTATCGGAAATATGCATTACTTACACCAAACACAGGCTTCGTTGGGTATGCAACTAGCTTACTTGACGCAACCGTTAGAGTAGTCTAATTTTTTTTAATTTTTGTTGCAAAAGATATTCGATATTGTTCCCCCGATCCGGGTGCCCAGTGTCCAATTCTATAACGCAAGTGGAGGACGACAGGCGGCATGTCACATCGTCGTGAGAATACTTGGAAACATTAATTAGCCAGCAGAAGTGAAGGGTACGCAGCATACAGTTTAATAATGATAATAATGGAATGCCAGCCAACTGTGTCAGGATTGGAAAAAGCGGAGGAGGAGGTGAAGGAGGCAAGCTCAAGGTTGAAAGCATAACACTCGTTCTGGCAGGAGTGGCAATGGAGGTTTGGAAGGATTAGTTGCAGAACATACATTCCCTGAAGGTTTCGAAGGAATTGTTGAATGGTTTCACACTTGGGTATAGTGGCTCTCTGAAAATCTATACAGGTTTACCTCAGAAAAAGGTTCAACCCACTCACATTAGAGCAATGGTAGTAAAATGACAATATGCAAAGCGTTAGCAAAAGTCCAGAGATAATGGAAAGCAAGAGCTCTCAAAAAGCATAGCCGAGCCAAGCAAGTGAGGCAAGAAGACAAAGAAAGAGATAATGGAGAATTTCTTAGAAGCTTACTGTGTTGATAATCCTCACAAATCAGAAATGTAATCTAGAGATGGGAGAGAGAAAGCAATAGTAATGAAGAAGATATAGAGGGATAGGAGGAAAGTATGGACTTTGTAAATGATCTTGGAAATACTAGAGGTCGCCTCTCTCTATTTCATCAATCTATCCATACATACTGGAATCTGAAATGTATTCTGGCCAAAGCACTGCAAAGCTTACAACGAATAGATGGCAGTGCTGAAGTGATCTCAATATTTCAGGAAATAAAAACTGAACTCCAAGATATCAAGGTGTCTCAGTACCATGCAACGACCGGAATTGGCAGAATTGATAGGCAGATTCAATAGATGCAACAGGTAGATATGCCTGGCTCCACAGCAAAGGATCTAGCACCGATTGATAGTAAATCAAGCTTAAGTTTTTATGATTTTTGTGGATAGGTTTTATGTTTTATGTAGTCAATTAGACTTTGTTTTAAACAATAAAATGGACATAGCTGTTAGTAAAAGAAAGAAATAATTTCAATTTTGGATGGAATTTAATGCTTTATGGTGGCCAACAGACCTCGTTTCCTCCAAACAGGTTGAAGTCACCAAATTTGTATATGTTGCAACTTACCCTTTTTGATAAATAGAAAATAGTAAAGAACTACCAAATTCAAAAAAAATATATATATATTCGATATTGTCTTAATGATAGTCCAAAGATTTATTTTTGCGTCGTTAAAATTACCCACCATAGTATCAATCCATCTCATCATATCAATTCACCATGTTTAAAATTCATCATGGGGTGATGGTAAACAATGAAATTATGGAACCGTAAATGTCTTCATCTATTGTGCCTTTGCAGGCGTACGAATCTCCTATACAACTCCCACAACTAAAGCTGCAAGTGATTCTTCAGCAAATGTGTACTAAAATTTGTCAGAATTTCCAAGAACGTTAGCTATTCTGAACGTAATGAACATTGACAATGTGTAAAAGTTCAAAAGGAAATTCATATTTAAAAATTCAATATTATATGCATTGTATCAGGGTGGGTGAGTGGCAGTTGCGTCAGCTGCTACACCATCTCCATTTTGAAATGTAGATATCGAATCTATGGAGTGCGTCAAGACAAACGTTACAGATTGAGTTATATCACATCTGATAAAGAAATTACCAGGGAGGAGTTATTTAAGTCATTCTAATATTAAGTAATTATATTTATGACAATGGCACTGGATATATATCTGCTGAATGTTTTCTTTTTAGTTTTTTTAAAAAATATATTTCACCAATTTATTTTAATGGATTTCCAAAATAACTAAAAAAAAAAAAATATTATTACTTCAATAAAAATTTAAGTTTAATTTCTTTATACTTTTGATTTATAATAAAATCATGATACTTAAATCCAAAAATATTAACTAAAATAATATTTGGATATGAGATTCATCATTAAGCTAAAGTTAATTATAACATTAAAAAATAATAATAAAATGTTGGAAAGCTTATTATGAGCTTGAAAACAATTGTAAGGCAATTGATCTTTGGGCATAGAGTAAAAATAAATTCCTCTTTGAGACTATAGTCACCCATATTGCTTTATATGGATGTGTGGTTTGGGGTTGTTGTATATCTAGAGAATATTGGAGGAAGATTGAACTGATTCAAAAGCAATTTATAACATACAACCTCAAGATTAAAGAAAATATTCCCTACTATATTCTCTCGATTGAAGCTAGCATTCCCCATTGAAAGAATGGCCATGTTTAGGTATGTGATGTATAAGAAGAAACTCTGCAACATGGAAGCCAAGAGGTCCCGTGCTACTAACTCTAGTAAGAACCCCCACCTTCTATTGAAGCCAAACATGCATAAGGATGCCCAGTCTTGACTCGACCATTCGAGGATAAAGAAAATTATCTTGTAAAATAAGGATAATATTAAAAATATTATTATTTCCAAAGTTAAGTATAAGTTTTGGGATGATAAGGAGTTAGAGCTAAAAGAGAAGCTAAGATATTATAAGGAGGTGATCAACCCCAATTTTGCTAACCAGAATACTATTTTGACTCATGCTTAGAAGAAAATGAACATTGCAAATGCTTAGAAGTGAAACTAAGAATTTGTCTATTAGCAAAACACCTTGGGATGAAAGACACTGTCAAGTTTTGGATATTAACAGAGTTGAAGATGAAAAACACTTTGTCACATTTGGGATACTAAGAGAGTGGAAGATGAAAACCACTTTCTCCTAGACTATTGTCTCTTGCTGACATATGATCTCATTTGGAAAAAAAAATTCACAATACTGACCTTCTTAATAACTTTTTTCACACTACCAACCTTCTTGATTTGTGAAGTTATCAAAACTATAGTGATACAAGAGCGCTTCTCTCCATTCTTTTCTATTGTAGAAAAAAATCCTAAAGAGTCTCAAATAATTTCCTACTTTATTAAGAGCTTCTCTTCATTCCAAAATTTTTAAAGAGTCTCAAATAATTTCTTACTTTATTAAGATACTATAGATCATATTGGTGGACTTTAATCATAAATATCGCCATTATTAAAAAAAAACAATAAAATACTAAATAGATGATTGTAATTTTAATTTTTTTATATCAAATTAAATTTAATAATTTTATTAAATATGATTTAAATTATAATGAATATTGATTTTCTGATTAAGATTATTTAGATTAAAAATATTTTTGAATAAAAAATAAATTTAAAATGATCTATTATTAATTTTTCAAGAGTTTGAACTTGTTTTTTTATCTCAATAAAAAATACATTAATAATTTGAAACGTAAAAAACTCGACCCTCATTTAAGAAAATCTCAATATCTTACTTTAATGAGATAAATTTTCATAAAAAATATGATAATGAAACAATTTAAATGATAATGAATAATTATTATTATCAATACAAATTAGTAACTAATTTTTAACCACTAAAAAATAAAGAATAGCATCAATATAAACATTCCAATTTCCAACACAATAATTGTTGTCTTGGTTGGAAGAGGAGTGAACTCTCGTCCGGACGTATGTTTTGCAATGAACACTTTGAGTCAAAAAATGATTGATCCTCATCACATTCACTAGATTGGTGCCAAGAATATATTGAGATTTCTTCGGGGTACAATCAACCATCGGTTGAGACACACTACCGGCAGTTTGAGACTCCATGGATATACTAATACCACTTGGGTTGGCAATGTGGTGTATCGCAAGATCACATATGGATGTTGCATCACCTTCGGTTTTGTTTTGATATCTTGGATGAGCAAGAAGTAGAAGTCAGTTTCTTTGAGCATGCTGAGGCCAAATACATTGCAGTGATTATGGCATGTTGTGAAGTTGTTTGGTTGTGAAATCTCTTCAGTGAGTTGTTTGGGCATGTGCTAGATAACACCGTTATCCTTTGTGATAACTAGAGTGGGATTCGTCTTTCTGAGAATCTTGTGTTCCACGATTGATCCAAGAATACTGATATTAGGTACCACTTTATCTGGGATATGGTATAGGGAGGTGTCGAAAGGCTCGATCATATATGAATGTCACAGATATTCTCACGAAGCCCCTAGGGAAGGTCAAGTTCCTAACCTTCTGTGAGAAGCTTGGAATGCTGGAAAGACCCTATTCTAAGGGTCCTGCTTGAGTTGGAATATGAGCTCTGGGAACTCTACGGGGCTTGGGGATAGCTTCTTGGAGCTATAAACACATACGGGGATAGGCTTGTCGAACTTTGTTGTTCTTTTTCCTCACTGTTATGATATTGAGTTGGTTCATCTCTCTTTGATTTGTGCCTCGCATGCATCCTACCCATGGATTTTCGGACTCATGGGAAGTACCTCTCAATTGGCCAAGGAGGTGGAAAACATGGATAGAGACCAATAGAAATACCGATGGATGCAGCAGATATTGTTTTACACTATATGTCTAGGATGTCATGTGTCCAACACCTTGATCTGCGATCAAGTATGATGAGGTTCTTACCTCTAAACTGACTTTGGTACAGTAAACTAACTCCAAGTTAGTATGAAACTGTTAGGTTCCTATATTACTACTATAGTCCCTTATTATTTTTAATGTAGCCCTCTTATTGTTATTGTTTTACCCATGTAACCCCAATATTGTTATTATTTTTCCCTTACATTATTATTGTTAGGTCGGATAAGATTATATTGTGACCTCATCGACTCCTATTTATAGAAAGGAGGTTTTTTCATTTGTATCATCTAAGAATTTTTCATTTATGAAATTTAAATAAGGTTTCCCCCTAGAAGTGGCTTATTTCTAAGGCATTTATCTCTCTTTTCTTCTATTTTGGAGATGGTTTCATAACATTTGGTATCAGATCTTTGGACTACAGGATTTCGCTGCTTCAAACAGATCATCATGGAATTTTTTCTATAACTTGTCTTCTATGAAGGTTAAGAATCTTAAATGTTTACCACGCGAAGTAGAAATCCCGAGGAAATTAGTGTAAAATTTTCAAATCTTTGTCCGCAATATTTTCGGATATATGATCTGTGGAAGTTATGGTGTTTTCAGGCTCCCAAATTTCATCTAAAAGTGGTGACCTTGGGAAAATTATCATAACTCTCTCTCTGAGCATCGGGTTGGAATTATGTAAAAATTTACTGCAAGTAAACGGACTTTAGTTTCCCGTATATCCATTTCAGAGCCGAAGGAGGAAACAGGGACACGTGGCATGTCGTACAAGTTTACTCTATTGAAGCAGTCCATAATTAGGTCATTATGGGAGATTGGTCATAATTTTTTTTTGAAGATTCAAAATCATGTGAGACCTATTGCATTAGAAAGAAGATTCATAGGGCTAAAACAAGAGAAAATTTCAGATATTGAAGATCTAAAATCGGAGAGATAATTCAGGTTTAATATTAACCTCCTAAAAACCAAGAAAAAGGTGTGTCTTTTTTTTTCAAAATGCATAAGTCTTGTTTGAAAATCAATTTGAAATGATTCCAAGGGAATATTGAAACATAGATAATAGTATTGGGTTCTAAAATTCCCCCTATAAAGAATTCAACACCCATTAATCCTTCATAAGGCTCTACTATGACTCATGAAGAGGAAGAGGTGCAACATGACATATCAAAATTACAAGAGAAAGTGCACCAAATTTTGCTCTCACAAAGAGCAACAAAAAATGAAATGGAAGTTTTGAAGAAAGGTGTGGAAGCTAAGATGGATGGTTTGAAGAAATGGGTGGAAGCTAAGATGGATGGTTTGATGAATGGCATGGAAGCTAAGATGGATGGCATGGAAGTTGGCATGGAAGCTAAGATGGATGACATGGAAGCTAGTAAGATCGATGAAAAAATGAAAGATAACATGGAAGACATGAAGAATGATCGATAAGCAGACATGGAAGGTCTGAAGGAAGGTTTAACAAGGTTGATACAAGAAATGATTCCTAATGGCAGAAATATACTAGAGAAAACTCATGATGAGAACAAAATAAATGTTAATCATGTTTTCATAAACTCTAATGTTCGATTAAAGACCCACCATATTCCAAAGATTGATATGAATAAGATTGATGGAAAGTATCTCGTAACATCGATACTACAGATGGAGCAATATTTTGATCTCCATAATGTGAAAAATAGACAAAAGGTATGCATTGCAACTTTTTATTTAGAACAAAATACATTTGTATGGTACCGATGGCTTTGCTCCCTTAAAAAAATTGTCACTTCGTAAATTTTTATGGAGGAAACGATAGCACATTATGAGGATACAAAGAGAAAAAAATTCTTTATCCTATTGATAAATCTCAAAAAAAAGGGTTCAGTGGTGCAGCACATTGAGGACTTCCAAAAATTTAATATAAGGGTAGCTAATATTCCATAGGAACACAAGATTGATGTCTTCATAGGGACTTTAAAGGATAACATCCAACATGAGGTTCAACTTTGGGAACCTGATTCATTGGAGAAGGGATTCAGGTTGGAAAGAAAAATTGAATGTAAAATTATGGTGACAAGGAATCCTACCACTCCTATAAATATGGAAGTGTTGCTACTCATAGAATTTCACAACCTGCAAGGTTGACACCACAACAATTGGAAGAAGAAAGAGAAAAAGGGATTTGCTACATTTGTGATAGAAAATACACCAAAGGTCATACGTGTCCTGAAAAGAAATTATTTTACATAGATTGTGAAGAGGAGGAAGAAAATGAATAAGAAACTTCAAAAGAAGAGGATATACGTCAGGAACCAACCCTAGAGAAAGAAGAAATGAGTTTGACCATATCCTGTAATTCATTGGTAGGAATTACCATTCCTCAAACTCTCAAGATAGAGGGACATATCAAGAAGAAAAGGGTAATAGTGTTTATTGATTCGGTTAGTACCCATAATTTTATTAATTGTAAGGTAGCCAAGGAATTTAATTTCTTCCTATACCCAGCATGAGGGTGTCAAGTGATTGTTGCAAATAAATGAACTATCAATTGCTCAGGAAAATGCCATAATATAAACCTAACCATGGGGGAATATGTGTTGAATAGTCCAATTCTTTCAATTCCAATGGGAGGTGTTGATGTTGTACTATGAGTACAATGGTAACAATATTTGCAGACATTAGCTTTTAATTTTCAACAACTTTTCTTGAAATTTTTCTCGGAAGGAAAGGAAATTGAATTACGAAGTATCACAACACTATTAAAGATAAATTTCCCATTCATGTGATTGATGAATGATTGGATGAATTACATGGAGCAATTTATTTTACCAAATTGGATCTTCGTTCACAATATCATTATATTAGAATGAAGGCTGGAGATTTTTCGAAAACAAAATTTTGAACTCATGAGGTTCATTATGAATTTTTGGTCATGCCTTTTCGCCTTACCAATGCACTGTCTACATTTCAAGGGTTGATTAATTCCATTTTCAAACCCTTCCTTATAAAATTTTTGTTAGTAATTTTTGATGATATACTAATCTATAGCAGGTCTTGGAAGGATCATGTTCAACATGTTGATAGGGTGCTCAAACTATTGGAGGAGAAAAAATTATCTGAAAAAACCTCCAAATGTTTCTTTGGAGTACAAGAAGTGGAATATTTGGGTCATATTGTATCTCATGAGGGTGTCAAGGTAGACCCTAACAAAATTAAAGTCATTAAGTAATGGAAAGTCCCCACAACCATCAAGAAGTTGCAAGGATTTCTTAGGTTAACAGGGCATTATCGCAAGTTCGTTAAGGATTACGGGAGAATAGCAGCACCTCTAACAACATTATTGAAGAAAGATGCATTTTCATGGACTCCTGATGCATCTAAGGCCTTTGAACATATTAAAGAGGCAATGTGTCTAGCATCGGTCTTAGCTACACTAGACTTCACAAAAACCTTTATTGTGGAATGTGATGGATCAGGAAATGGAATTGGTGTTGTTTTAATGCAAGAAGGAAGACTCGTTGCTTTGGAAAGTCGTCTAATCAAAAGAAATTATTTAAATAAAACTATTTATGAGAAGGAAATGTTGGAAATACTACATGCACTAAAGAAATGGTGACCTTACCTAATGGGAAGACACTTCAAGGTAAAGACTAATCATGATAGTCTTAAATATTTTTTGGAACAAAGAATATCTTCAAAAGAGCAGCAAAAATGGGTCATAATGATGTTGGGTTATGACTTTTAAATCATCTATAAAAAAGGGAAGCTAAATGTTGTTGCAGATGCACTCTCAACAAATGATGAAGAGGTGGAAGCGTTTTTTTGTGCCATTTCTATTATCCAACTAGATTGGATAACCGAAGAAGGGGTTGAATGAAAGAATGTTAAAGAAGTGTGAACACTCAATAAAAATTTGTAGAAAGATCTTAGTGCATCTGATACATTTAGTTGGAAAAATTATTCCTTATGGTACAAAGATTGCTTATATCTTTGTAATAATTCCCAACTAAAACAAAATATTCTTTTGGGATTTCACACCTCTCCCTTTGGAGGACACTCGGGATTTTTAAAAAATTATCACAGGGTGAAGAAAGAATTTTTTGTTAATGGCCTTAAATCTGATATTCAAAATTTTGTGGTGGAATGTTTGGTTTTCCAGCAAAATAAAGTTGACACAATTAAGACCTCCCGTCTTCTACAACCTTTATCCACTCCAGTTCAACATTTGGAGAAGGTTTAAATGGATTTTAACACAGGTTTACCTAAGTCCAAAGGAAAGAGTGTCATCGTGGTGGTAGTTGATAGAATTGCCAAGTATGCACACTTTTTTGTATTATATAATCCATTTAAAGCAAGTACAGTTGCTATTGCATTTATGGAAACAATTTAAAAGCTACGTGGAAACCCAAATATTATTTTAAGTGACAGAGATCCCACTTTTACAGGAAATTTTTGGATGAAATTATTTTCTTGTTTGGGTACTCAACTAGCTCATAGCTCATCATATCATCCTCAGTCTAATGGGAAAACTGAGATAAAAAAAAACATAACGGGTAAATTGGTTACCCATGAATGAATGGTGGTATAATAATTCCTTCCATACTACAGCAAAAATGACCCCATTTATAGCACTTTATGGATATCATCCACCATCCATCACATCATCTTTAAGAGATAAGTCTAAGGTTCAACTAATGGAAGATCACATCGAGCATCAACAACAAGTTCTCCAACTCTTAAATGATAACCTAAATTTGGCACAAGATCGAATGAAACAACAGGCATATCAACATCGCAGCGAGATATTTTTTATGTAGGAGACTGGGTATTTTAACAAATACAACAATTAAAACAAATTTCCCTCAAGCAAGATAAGAACGATAATAAATTATCACCAAAGTAATATGGTCCTTATAAGGTGTTGTAAAATATTGGTACTATGGCATACAAATTGGAGCTTCATGCTTCTTCTCGAGTACATCTAGTTTTCCATGTTTCATGCTTAAAGAAGGTTATAGGTGAAAAAATTCCAATTCAAACAATATTTCCAGAACTTGATGAGGAAGGAAACATCAAATTGGAACATGAAGCAGTCACAGAAACAAGAACTCGACAGCTATGAAATTTATCAATTTCAGAGTATCTCATCATGGGGAATAGTTTACCACTTATGGTTCTACATGGGAGGATGATAATTTTATACAGAATCATCCAGAGCTACTAAAGCGTTGAGGAAAACAC
This sequence comes from Pinus albicaulis, assembly GCA_034641835.2. NCBI lineage: Eukaryota > Viridiplantae > Streptophyta > Pinopsida > Pinales > Pinaceae > Pinus > Pinus albicaulis. The sequence continues at coordinate 1,242,828,249 of CM076579.1, forward strand.
TTCTTTGAAGGGGACGGGCATGTTAGGGGAGCATGTTAGGTCCCTTTATTACTAGTGTAGTCCCCTATTGTTGTTAGTGTAGCCCCCTTATTGTTATGGTTGTATCCATGTAACCCCCATATTGTTATTATTGTACCCTTACATTATTATTGTTAGGCTAGCTAGGATTATATTGTGACCCCATAGACTCCTATATATAGAAATGAGGTTATGTCATTTTTATCATCCAAGAATTGTTCATTTATGTAATGTAGAGGAGTTTTCCCCCTCGAAGTGGCTTATTTCTAAGGCATTGATCTCTCTTTTATTCTATTTTTGGAGCTGGTTTCATAACAAGGACTCCTTTTGAGTCCAAGAGAGATTTTTACCTCTAAGCTGACTTCTGGTTAGCTAAGTGTGATGTATTTATGACTAGCCTTTTTTTCTATCTGAGAACAAGAGCCAGCAAAGAAAGTTATAGAAGGATGACGCACGATGTTGGGTGAAATTACACCATGGTACTAATGGATGGCACTTCTGTACAGATGGAGTTCTCCCTAGTTGAGAGGGAGTGTTAATTTTGGGTAACTAGGTCCAAAATCCATGTTGCACTACTCATATGATGATGGTCATATTTTTGTTGGATTACTCTTTCAGAGAGGTGCAAGATTGATGTAAAGATCATCTTGTTTGGATGAGTAGAACATATATTTTAAATTTATTTTCCACACATGTTCAAGGTCAGCTAGATTTTTAATGTAGGCTCACATGCCTAACAGATGTGTCACACACCCTCATTGATGGATATAAATTGGAGAGACTTGGAGGTCATTTTCTCATCATCTCATAACACATATACGATTGTGATATGATTAGTTCGATAGCCTTTGGAGGCATCTTCGCTTCACATATGCAGAGCTGAAGGAGTTGTTTTATGCAAAACTGTTTATGGCTTATTTGTTGTAGTGTTGACCTGCATTGATCGTGGTCAACCCTTGGTAATTTAACCTGAATTATCTGCCAAAATTTAGATTTTGAGAGGTCGTACTACTGGTCACTAAAATCGAGGAGATCAGAGTTGTTTGACTGAAGCCCTAATCTGCAGCATTAACTTTCTATTGTTGTCCTGTGTTGAATTTTATACCTTGAAATTGGGTTGACCAGCGTTGACTTATGATGAGATGTCTTTGAGGGCTATGGGTGTGACACTTGAAATGTTTATTGATCTAGAAAGGCTTTGCTGGCTGAAGCATCATGTTGACTGTCGTAACACACCATATCTTATACCTTTGATGGACAAAAAGAATTGTAAATATGATCTATATTATTGGCTTGTCTTATGTTGATCTATTATTGTGTTCTATAATCATTTTATTGTCATTTTTATGTGATTGCTAATTTTTATCAGGCATAAAAAATATTGAAGTAAAATTGCATTAAGCATAGAACACCATGGTTATATAAATTTAACAAGAACCCCGTAGGAAGGCACCACCTCGAATTATACTACATTGGTCTGCTGCGTGAAGGCACCAACCACCCCCGATCTTCCAACTCACAATGATCCGCTCTGCACACCAATCGATCCACGCATTCATCTCACCAATGCATCAGCGCATGTTTAGGGTATTGGGTCCGTAATTTTGTCCCGCGCTACTCGAAATCACTCTAAGGAAATTTCGATGAGAGCGCTAATTTCTAAAAAATCTGTGTTGTTGTCTTCTTTAACCAGCACCTAAATGAGGGAAAAATTACACGTTGCTCTATATTTGTATGAGGGATAAAAAAAAAATGCCTTTGTCCAACGACCAAGGCTCTTAGGTCCAACCACCCATGCTCTACATTTCCACTAAGGCCCACGATTCAGCCACCAAGGCTCGACACTGCCATTGGGGATCTCCAACCACCAGGGCTCAATTCTTCCACCAAGGCACTCACTGTAGGCACCAAGGCTCACCAGCTCCGATACCATGTTAAAATGGAAGATTAAACCTATATAATGAAACTAGAATCTCACAGGTGAGCAAGCTGCACCCAGAGATTTCTCAAGCAGAACACTCTATTCAATTAATCATCGAATCACAAATATATAGGTTTATATCATTTTAGGGAGATTATAACTAATCCTAATCTAGGACACATGAAAAAATATGCTACAAACTCTCTCCAATAATACATATTATCCATTCTTTTCAACTTTTTGTTCTAGCAAGTTAATAGTACTTATCAAATTTATGTATGACACAAATCCTTCTCCTCCATTGCACCTTGACATATAATAATGCATAAATAAACACATTCAAAATCAAATTTTGTGTAGGTAGAATGTAAAAGAGTGAAATATTTTGCTCAAGTGAGGTAATTCAATATTAAAAAATGGTTTGAAACCACTAGGAGAGGGGAAATAAATGTGCACCAAACCTGTGTGGAAGGAAAAAATATTACCATCAAATTTACACTTCGTAGCCTTTCCACATTTTTGGAATAGATTTTTCTTTCTGAGGCATATAAATCCTTTTGTTTTTATTTATAGGTTTGAACCTAGTAAAATACATAGCAAGTCTCATAAAATATCATGATGAATAAAGGAAAGCTCGTGGATTCTACCATAAGAGTTCACCATGCTACTTATAAACAGTGAATTAAAGTTTCTATGTGAGCTAAGATAATTATTTTGTCATTACTGAACAAAATATCCACTACTCTCCTATCAAACAATGTAAATTTTTTATGTGAGTGACTAGCTTTATTGATATATCGATTTCGTAGCTCTACTTTAAACTAGTTCATCCAATAATAAATGTTGAATTTGTCATTCTGGAAAAAAAACTTTGACTAAACCGAGTGCGTCACAAACCAATCCAAATTCCCAAAATAAGTTAAGAAAGAACAACAAAAGGAAAATCCAATAACATTAACAAAAAGTGGTAAGACATTGTAAGCTTTTGATCAAGTGAGAGAATTGAATATTGAAAAATAGCATCCTTTTTATCATATATTTGGTATTGGAACTTGAAAAAAGATCTTTGAATATTGAGAGGAAATATGTGTTGGAAATATTATATAATGTGTGAATTTGGCATAATCTAATTGATTTACCTTTATATTCTAGCTTTTAATTTCATTTTGTAAACTAATTTTTATATTTATTGATCTTCTATATGTCACGATTCTTCTCGAATATATGCCTTACAGTGTTTCCTTTGCAACATCTAGTGCAATTTCTAGTATTATATTTTTGAAAATATTTTCATGGAGAACCCAAAAATTTACCTACTGTATACGTAATCTTTCTAAGAATATTGATAAATATTTGTTAATAATTTCAATGTCTCATATTGTAGCCCTTGTGGTTGACATGCAATATTTTTTTCTTTTCAATGAAACAAGCAACATTTCCTTTGTTTTCAGGAAATTTGTTGCTTTTACCATGGATTCGATTATTTGGAATTTTTTACCACTTCATATTATTGAGCTTAAATTTCATTAACTTCCTTTATTGATGTTGATGATATTTAAGTTTCTTTGGAAGCAATGGAGAGATTTACTGCAAAACTTGATTTTCCTTGCCAGTTGCAATCGATGTGCTCACAAATACTTTGGATTTATTACTTTTCCCATTTGTATGGCCCATGACTTCTTTGTTGGATCCTACCTTAATGTTAAAGGAGAAATATCTTCCATTATTTTTTATTTTCTTTCTTATGGATACATAACTCAATGTACAACAAGATCAATGATTCTATTCAGTGTGTGTATAAATTATTTGTAGTCAAAGAATTATTTCGCTGTGAACATTTTTACAAATACCTTTAAAAATATTGTATTTATTCATCTTGGGGAGTAGGTATTATTCTCTTTGTTGGATAAACACAGTCCACAAAAATATGAATGGGTTTTGGTGAAACATGTGTCCAAAAACATGGATTCACATTTTTTAATTTGTGGTAGTGTAGACATGGTTTGGAAGAGGACAAAACTTCCTTATGGAGGCATAACAACTCCAAATGAGGCTATCTTCTATAAAGGAAAATTCTTCTAGCTATATTTAGACCAATGTTACGATCATTACCTTGCATATGGTTACACTATCTATTGACTGGATATTAAAAGAAGTGATTGTGGTTTTTCATTTGTTCATATAATTTATGGAATTAGTATTATACAAGAATTAACTTATTTTTCTTGTTAATAATGGTTCCACTTATGATTGGTCACATGAAGAAATAGAAATTTTTTAATTTGGTCAAGCTTGCAATGAACGAAGCATGGTATATTTTGAACATGGTTACGGGTTGATATGGAGGCTACTTGATACTACCGCTATGAGTATTAATAGTAAATTCTCAGGGTACCTTGCTTTTCATACAACTGAAAGAAAAGTGTTTTTGTTTGATTGCATGAAAGTGAAATTAAGGGTGTATTATTTGGTGAATAGATTATTCATAAAAACAATTTCTTATGGTGTACTCTCCATGCTTCAAACATCAAGGTTCCACGTGTGATCTGTTGAAGATTTAAATGATTAGGATGAAATTGGAAATCTTTTGTCACTTATTTAAAATACGTATTCTATTGTTGACATTCCTCCAAATTTTTACAAATTTTATGTTTGTATAATTTTTTCAATAATTTTTTGGATATCACTCTAATTTTAAATTTTTTGTTGTACTGAAAACATAGATATATAAATTTTCAATATGTTTGTTGGAGATTATTTTCTTTGTTTTGTTGTTTCACATATTCAACGATGCACTCCATATTTGTTTGTCTATTGCGATGTCTAAAAATACAATTTTTTTCCTAGTTATTCCAAGGAAATATTTTGTTGAAAAGAAACCAAAAATGCTTAAGGATGTAATTGTTTGAACTTAAAGCCTCGAAATAATTTGGTTTTATAACTCTCCATATTTGATTTATTTGTACCATCTCTTCGACTATATGTTGGGCATAATTGTTGTGTGAATTGAAAGTTTGTGCTGGAAAAGATAGTCATGTCAATTTTTGTTATGTTTCTATGGATTATTTGACCTATTATGTTATTTGGTATATGAAATAATGCAATTAATGATTCATATTTTAAACTAATATTTGAAATAGTATTTTTATATGTATATCCTAAAAATATGGGAGGTTGGTTATTAGTATTTAAAGGTATATACTATAGAAGTTTAGTTGATGTATAAAGTCATAGAAGATTAATAATTAAAGTTTTTCAAGATGTGAGATTATATTTTAACTTATATGGGAATTGAAAACCAAAATTCCAATAGAGGTTAGATTTCATGTAGAAATTTTGAGCAAACAAAGAAGCAGGCATGCTATGAAAAGAGCTTATTGTCCTGCTTAATGTGAGAGGGTAAATGAATATCAAAGACAATGGTATCACCAAAATAAGATTTTTTTAAAAGTAAAGAGAAGCTTCACTTACCATCAAAATAAAATAGCTTCAATAAATAATAAAGATCATGTAATCGTTAATCGTAAGTATGGAAACAATAGTAGAGTGATGGGAATAACATTTTATTTGAATGCTCTTTTTGCTAGATGTTGACTGTGTCCAAACATTTATGTATTTCCAAAATTTTATAACAATAATTTTCATTTGGAACATCGTGTTTGAAAAGAGAGCATGCATATAAGTGACAAGGATGAGTCATATGTTAACAATGGAAGAAATGAAACATTGGAAGATGGACACAATGATGGCAATGAACAATATGCGGCATGTGGTTTATTTGTTGATAGTGATATGGTTCTTGGCATGGTTGAAAATTTGGAACACTCTGTTGGAAATGTGTGATGGAGAATTCCTTACAGCAACTATATAGAAAATATGGTTAGTCCTCTCCAATGTTTGCATAGGCTCTCTGTTGCAACAACATAGGTAATTCAAGTATTTTTATTTTCATGTAATTTTTTCATGTTAACAAAAAAAAATTATTATTCTATAATTTTTTTTTTCTTACAATTTTTGAATAACAATGCGGCAAAAAAATGTTGGTCAAGAAATATATTCAGAACCAGTACCACCATTAGTAGTTCCTGAAGTTCTGCCTCAATGATTAAACTTTTAAACTCCAATAAATGGTAAAACCGATGATCTCTTTAACCATAAGTATTAAACCTTTGGTGTTTCGTCAAGAGAACATTTTGTTTGAATGTTTCTTTCCATCGATGTTGAGCATCTCCATATTTGTCCACTCTTCTAAATATTTTCTCACATGTATCTTCTTTGGGAACATTTTCTTTACATAGGGAGGCTTCATAGAAGTGAAACCATGAGTTCTCTAGAAATGATGGAAGGTATTCGATAATGGAAGGTAGGAAGAATTATGGAATTGAACAACTACTTGCATATTATGTTTTTGTCGATAGTAATATGCTTGCTAGGATGGTTGACAATTTATGACAGACTATTTGGAACGTTGGATCTATTGTTTCTCAAAGTAACTTTGTAGACAATATTGTTCGTCACAAAGAATGTCTATATATGTGTATTGTTGCCACAACATATGTGCTTGATGTGAATTGATTTTCAAATGTTTTCTAGATTTGAACATTAATTTTTTATTGTTTTATTCATATTTTATTTTATGTGTTTTGGAAGAACACTATTCAAGTAAATAATGGTCGGAAAATAGATTTTCAACCAAGGAAACATATATCGGTTCCTCGAAATCCACTTGTACTATGCAAAAACCATGAAAATGTATATGTTTTATCTTTTGATTTGTTTTTAACTTTGTAAGTTTAACTAGTCGTTCTTTAAATTTTTGATATTGAAATTATGATTTATATGTTTTGCAAATAGAACATACTCAACTGCAACCAATTTAGAGGGATGGATTCCCATAATTTTATTGAAAGAAGTGATGTAGTCAATGCTCCAATTGCATAAATTTTTTCACATCATCGTCATCCTATATTGATGTTCAGTAGAGAAAATAGAAGTTCTGACTATCATTTTAGAAGAGACATGATTGAAGTCCATAGAAACTTTTGATGCAGGATTGGTAATTTTTCCGTTGTGAAAATGTGCCAAGTGTGCGATGAGTGTTATCCTAGTATATAAGTTATAAGGTGGCATGGCAGGCCCATTTTCAAAAGATGTAAGAGAAAGAAAGGCTCTCACCATTTTTGTGACTTTAACAACATGGATCCAAGTGAACAACCATAGGTTATAAGAGTTTTGACACAAGTTGAGGAGATGCTAATGGCATGAGTAAATCAAATATTACAAGTGATGCATGCTTGCAGTGGTCAAGATAAATATAGCAGACATACAATAATTTTTCCACTAGATATATCTTTGATTGTAAAGAAGCTTCCATGACGTGTTGAATAGCTTGATTTTGTACTTGTCTGAATACATGGTTTTGAATCCAATCATTATCAATGCTATGTGAAGAGACAATGTGTGATGGATGAATTTCTTTACAAAAGTGATATGGATAAATATTATTGGCAAGTTGAAATTGATATTGATCCAGTTGTTTCTCTCCCAAAAATACCTACCACTTTGTCTATCAAGCTACAATATGTCAACAAATACCTTGATGAAATAAGTATAGCTGATGAGGAGATTGAAAAGGAGGGGTGAATTTTTTGCACCCTCATCCAACATCCTTTCTTTCTTTCCAAATGAATGTAGGGAAGTGGATCAAATAAGAATATTTATTGAAAATTTAGATTCTACACTCGTTGAACCTTTGGATTGTCCAGATATTTGTATGTCCCCCATTAATGAATATAATCATGAAGGGTTCCTAGACATGGAATTCTCCACTTTATTCCCTAGACGTGATGATGATTGGTTGCATTAACATTTTGACAACATTGAAATCGACGAATATGGTTTACATATACTTAGATATTATGATAAAAGATTTGAAAGCCATCCTTGGTTACGATATTTCCTGTTGAATATGATTAGTTTCCATCATATAAAATGAAAAAATTATTTCTTTTTGAAGAATAATTTTCATGAAAATGCACCTGCAACTATTCAAGAGTTGCAACAAAAACTTTTTGATATGCCTAACAATAAATTGGTTCAAAAACTAATGCATTTTGGTTCTTATATGAGGGGTACAAGGTCATATCAGACAAAGTTAAATTATTGACTCATTAACATGATTATGTCATTGAGTTTCCCTATTTTGTTTTTACATTGAGTGCAATTGGTATAAAGTTGTCTAACTTGCATAGTCTTATGCCTTCAAATAGACATTGTCGTCGCAAAATGAGCATGCAAAAAAAATAAAAAATCTTATTCAATATCCACATATAGTTTCTATTTATATGCACCAAAGTTTCAATATATATTGCGAGCTAGTTTGGTAGAAATATCTTGGAGCCAAATTATATTGGTATAGGTTTGTTCCTGTTTGTTTTTGTTGTGTTCTACAAGTATCTAGAAGAAAATATTTGTTTTTATGGTTGGTTTAAATATGTTGATTTCATATTTATTTTTTCTAGGTAAGAGTGGTAACATAGAGGTTCAACACACATCCATAGTTTCATGTGGTTTCCCAGAGATCCCATATGGAAATATTGGATTGTTCCAATCCCATGAATATCAATTCAGCAAATTTCTACTTTGACCAATATGTAACAACGTCATATAAATGTGACATACATCATCAAAATGGCATGATACCTCAAAGTCTGAATGATGATCCATGCCTTTTGTATACTCAACAATTTCTTTTCTGCAATCCTGAAGAGGATTACAACCATTTGGTGAACCGAGTCCATAGGCATATGCAATGTAATGTGGATTCATGTTAACAGAAAAATAGATATATCCTTTCATGCCACTACGATGCTCCATGGCAGGTTCCTGTTGAGTCAACTTTGTTCAAAGATGAAAAATGGAAAAACAAATATGAACAAGCATGAAATGATGACCGTTAAAATGTTAACAATGTAGATCTTTTGAAAATATGGCAAGCAAATATTTATTTTTGACTAGTTATGTCTCATCATGTTGTTTTGAAATATATTGTGAAATACGCATCAAAGGTAGAAATAAGATCATAAATTTATCTTGAAATTTTGAGAAGAGTTTCTAGGGTAACCGGATGTGAGGCTCTTGTGTTAATTGCATATAGAGGGTTCCTTGTTGAAGCACCTATTGAGTGTGACATTGTAGGTCAAGAAACCTTCCATATGATGCTAAGGATACCTCTTGTTGTGTGTATTCGCAATTTTTTCCCATTGAACATTGACAAAAAAGTATACCAAAAACTTATACTTAATTATGATGAAATTTCATATGGAATTTTTTTTGTTTAGGTTTATCAAACCTGACCCCATTTCTTGGAATATTTTTTCTTGGTAGAAACGACAAGATCACGGAGTTTTGATTCCAATCGTAAGTAGGAGACATGGAGAGCATGAGGTCTCCACGCTATTTTTCTTGTCTAACCTCAATTTTATTTTCTTCCCGATGAGGAGTCTGAAGAGTTTGGAACATTTCGTTGGACTTAGTTTATTTTATACAATCCATTTCATGACATCGCTTTAGATATAGGGCTTACAAGTGAAACAATGATTGAGAATTGAAGGAATTTAAGATATCGTGAGTGGCATGTTGATAAAGATAATTTTCTAAATAAAAGAAATGAAGAAGATGTTCAGATCCTTTTCATGCATAAAATCTTGATCAAGATTTAGAATAGTGGCAGGTTTTTTCTCAAGCAACTCCTCCAAAAAATGTAAACATTTCTAACCTTGACAATATTGGTAGAAGGGACTTCGATATTCATTATAATTGGCAGGAAATAATGGTGTCAAACAATGTTGTAGAACAGACTATACATTTTATAAAAGATGTGTAGTTTGTGGTTATTGTTAATGACAACACTGTTGGGGAGATAATTGTTTCACCTTACTCTTTCTCAGAGAAACAATGAGTTTCTTTTAATTTTTTTTTCAAATTTTTTTTAATGGGGGGAATGGTGATATTTTGAAAATGATTATTCAAGGAACTGTTGGAACTGGAAAGTATTCTTTTATTCATTGTACTTATAATGATATTTTTTCTTCAATAACGGATGATAGAAGTCCATTGTTATTTCTTGCTCCAACTGGCATAGTTGATTTTAATATACATGGAAAAAAATACACTCTCCTTTGAAAAATCCTATAAAATATATGAAATCGTTGAATGGCCAGACTATAGAAATTTTTCAATATGAAATGAGGCATATTATATATATATATATATGAAATGAGATTTATAGGTCCAATGTAATTCATGTATCAATATTCTCATTTGTGATATATATATATATATATATATATATATATATATATATATATATATATATATATACCTATACATATACATATATATATATATATATATATATATATAAAATGAGATTTATAGGTCCAATGTAATTCATGTATCAATATTATCATTTGCGAGAAGCCTTTCCTGAAATCAAGGCTTCCCCTTTTGGTGGCAGGTCCATGATTCTTTTGGCTGACCTTGGGAAACTACCTCCTGTTAAGGATAAACCCTTATATGCAGGTAGAACAACAAGGAAAGTGTTGTGGAAAAGTTTCAACATTGTTGTGACATTGGATAAAATTTATAGACAACGAAGAGTGATATGATGCAAAAATAATTTCGTAATATTTTAACCAATATTAGAATTGAACAACCGTTTTTGGATGATTGTGATATTATTATGAAGTGTGTCGATAACTTCTTACATACACAGGCGAAGAGTTTATTCGATTCTTCAGTTCACTTTTTTGAAACAAGTAATATCTTCAATTTCAGAATCATAAAATCTTGAAATCATTAAACTGTCCAATTGCAACATGTGCTGCAGAATGTGTTAGAAGAACATAAATATTTGACAGTGATGATCATGTCCTCGAGCATGAATTGTTAATATGTAGTGGAGAGCATGTCATGCTTACATGTAATTTGTGGGTTTAAGCTGAATTGGTTAATGGTGCACTTTAATATATTGAAGATATATCTTATCCACCTAGTTCAAAGCTTCCACAATTTTCTACGATTATTTTTTAGAAGTACACTAGCGTTCCATTTAATAAGGCTTGTCCAAATGTTGTGCCCATAATTTTTTTTGTTATAGGGAATATTAAACATATTCCTTTGAAAATGGCATGGACCCTGACTATACAGAAGTCATAGGGGATGAATTTGCGATGATCCACTGTAGATATTGGAAATAAAGGGAGGCAAGATTTGAAATTTACAGCTATATCAAGAGTGAAATAAATTAATGGTTTACAAATTTCACCATATTTTTATTTTCAACGTTATGTAAAAATGAAAAAAAATGCATATGTTGCACTTACGAAGAAAGAGGAGTGATTAAAGTCTATATCATTTTGAATTATTTAACTTTAATAGAGTTTCGTGCTTTAGCATAGCTTTGAAACTAATATGAATACTTTTTTCTTTTGGTTGTTGTAACTTGCAATAAATTGTATGGACATCAATAAGTTATTATTTTTCTTCTTGATGATTTAAAAATATTTTTTAATAATTAAGGTTAATTTTAAATAATTAGAAAAAAGTAGGTGAGTAAATAATTTATTTGTTGTTATTTAATTGGCTAAATTCTAGCCATTGTTTTGTTTTTTAGTTCTTTTCTTCAACCATATTAAATTTATGTCCCTTTATTTTTTTTAGTGAATTCCTGCTTGATATTTTATCTTCCAATATATATATATATATATATATATATATATATATATATATATATATACACACACAATATATATATATATATATATACACACAATATATATATATATATATATATACACACACATATGTTTTGTGTGTGTGTACTAATTTTTTTTTTCCTTTTCTCTTTGAAATGCATATATGGAAAATAAATATTTTCTATATTACATCTCTATAGTTTGTGTTATTGTTGAAGTAATAAATTTTCTTGCGTATAGTTGGAAAAGGATTGATAGAAAACTTGGGTTTCATCCTGGTTTTGTTGATGAACATTTCTGCGTCTTAGATGAAAGGATATCATATGTGCAAAACTTGTTGCATGTTCACCAAAGCGAATCTGAAGAAAAACAAGAAGGGACTATTTAGAAAGGATGAAAGCCCACGATCATTACATTGTTGATTTTAATTGGTGTTTCTTTTGTCATCTATATGGTTGTGTTTTGGAAGAGCATATTTAATAAATTCCTTGTGACGGAGTTTTTAAAATTCATATTCCTAATAGATTTTTTTTTATGTAAAGATAAAAAATATGTATCTTAATTCAAATTCTCTTTTGTTGGTTTCATTGTTAGAAAATATATATTTTTTTCATTGGTTTTATTATGTAAAAAATTACATATGAACGATCTTCAAATTTGTATGTTTTTTTTTCCTAGATTCCATTATTTACAATTCAGATGTCCTTTTTCTTTCTTCCGTCTTGCAATGTTGTGTTGTCTAAAAATACATATTGATCAATTATTCAATTTCTTTTCTTATGCTTTAATGAAAATGATTTAGTTTAATGTTATTCTCTTCGTTTCGTAATTGATTCAGTTTTTACTATCAACCACTTTACTTTATTGATACCTTTGGTTTATAATAAATATTCTTGAGGTTGATAATATTAATGTTAGAGCTTAATGCTTATTTAACATTTTACAATATCTATATTTCTATTTATGTTCTTTGGATTTACAATGTTGATGTCATGGGCTTGTGACTATTGTTTCAAAATAACCTTGGTTAACCATGGTAAATGAATGGTTGAGTGTGGCTTTCTGATGGAGATTGTTTCAATATGGAAAATATCTGTGGAAAAACATCATTGATCACGATAGTTATTCATGGGAAGCTTGGTTTATAGTTGTGGTGTTGGATGGTCAACCATGGTCAATAACTATGGTCCAATGTCGCTTTGTGATAAGGATTGTATCAATCTGAAAATCAACCATGGTCAAAATGATAGTCAACCATGATTGTATAAGGGTATGTAATATCTATCTTTCAGTTTATATACCTTGGGTTTATAAAATCAATCCATTGGGTCTGATATTTTTCACTTGGGTTCATAGTTATTTAGTGTTTTAGTATTGACCCCTTGGTTTTTTTATTCCCTTTGATTTATGGTATCAATCTCTTTGGTTTGTTAATGTCAATGTTGTGCATGGTCAAATGTCACATTGTGACATATTGTATCAAAATTAAAATCATCCATATGCATGTATAGGCATCATTATTAGATAATCTATAATATTTATCTTGGGGTTTATATATTTTGGGTTTATATTATTTGATTGGGTTTAATATTGTTCCCTTGGGTGAAATATTTCTCCCTTGGGTGAAATATTTCTCCCTTGGGTTAATAATCACTTAGGTTTTTAGTATTATTTTCTCGTTTTTATAATTTCAATCATCATTGAACATGGTCAATAATGACCAAACAAGTTTTCCAACCAATCATGCTAAACCATGGTTAATCATGGTCATTCAGTTTTTACTATCAACCACTTTACTTTATTGATACCTTTGGTTTATAATAAATATTCTTGAGGTTGATAATATTAATGTTAGAGCTTAATGCTTATTTAACATTTTACAATATCTATATTTCTATTTATGTTCTTTGTATTTACAATGTTGATGTCATGGGCTTGTGACTATTGTTTCAAAATAACCTTGGTTAACCATGGTAAATGAATGGTTGAGTGTGGCTTTCTGATAGAGATTGTTTCAATATGGAAAATATCTGTGGAAAAACATCATTGATCACAATAGTTATTCATGGGAAGCTTGGTTTATAGTTGTGGTGTTGGATGGTCAACCATGGTCAATAACTATGGTCCAATGTCGCTTTGTGATAAGGATTGTATCAATCTGAAAATCAACCATGGTCAAAATGATAGTCAACCATGATTGTATAAGGGTATGTAATATCTATCTTTCAGTTTATATACCTTGGGTTTATAAAATCAATCCATTGGGTCTGATATTCTTCACTTGGGTTCATAGTTATTTAGTGTTTTAGTATTGACCCCTTGGTTTTTTTATTCCCTTTGATTTATGGTATCAATCTCTTTGGTTTGTTAATGTCAATGTTATGCATGGTCAAATGTCACATTGTGACATATTGTATCAAAATTAAAATCATCCATATGCATGTATAGGCATCATTATTAGATAATCTATAATATTTATCTTGGGGTTTATATATTTTGGGTTTATATTATTTGATTGGATTTAATATTGTTCCCTTGGGTGAAATATTTCTCCCTTGGGTTAATAATCACTTAGGTTTTTAGTATTATTTTCTTAGGTTTATTATTTTCTCGTTTTTATAATTTCAATCATCATTGAACATGGTCAATAATGACCAAACAAGTTTTCCAACCAATCATGCTAAACCATGGTTAATCATGGTCAACCATGGTCCAATGTCACATTGTGACAAAGATTATCTCAGTATGAAAATCAACCATGGTAAACCATGTTTATTGAAGGGGTTTTAATATTTATCTTAGGATTTTATATTATGGGGATTAATATTTTTACCTTGGGTTTATAATCCCTTGGTTTTTTAGTATTAATCCCTTGGCTTTTTATAGTAAAGTCAAAACAATAGTCAACCATGTTTGTATAAGGGTTTGCAATATTTATATTTTGGTTTATATATATATACCTTTGGTTTATATATATACCTTGGGTTTATAAGACTAATCCCTTAGGTTTAATATTCTTGGCTTGGGTTCATAAATCCTTGGGGTTTTAGTATTTATCCCCTGTTTTTTTATTCCCTTTGGTTTGTTAATGTCAGGATTCAACCATGGTTAACCCTGGTCCAACATTACATTGCAACAATGATTGTATGAAAATGAAAATCAACCAAGGCCATACATGAACAAGAATTTTTATTATACAATCTATAATATTTATGTTAGGGTTTATAAACATTAGGTTTACATTATTTGATTGTGTTTAATATTGTTTCCTTGAGTGAAATATTTATCCCTTTGGTTAATAATCGCTTGGATATTTAGTATTAATTTCTTTGGTTTATAATGTTAATAATCGTTTACCATGGTCAATAATGGTCAACCAAGGTTGACAATAAATCATTCTCAACCATGGTTGATCATTGTCAACCACCATCCAATGTCGCATTGTGACAAAGATTATCTCAATATGAACGTAAACCATGGTCAACCAATTTCAGCCATTGTTAGCCATATTTGTTTAAAGGTTTTTAATATTTATCTTAGGGTTTACATACCTTGGGTTTATATTGTTCCCTTGATTTTATAATCCCTTGAGATTTTAGTATTAATATCTTGGGTTTTTATAGTATGCTCAAAATGATAGTCAACCATGTTTGTATAAGGGTTTCTAATATTTATCTTTGGGTTTATGTATCTTGGGTTTATAAGATTAATCCCTTGGGTTAATAATCGCTTGGGTTTTTATCATTAATTTCTTGTGTTTATTATTTACTCAGGTTTTTAATGTCAATAATAATTGACCATAGTCAATAACTGTCAACCAAGGTTGGCGATCAATCGTGCTCAACCATGGTTAATGATCCAAATTTTTTTGCTTGTGATGTATGAAAGAATTACATGTGAAAATTGTAGCTTTAAATAAGAAAATTTAAAGGCATAAGCGAAAAAAGAGAGAAGTAATTAACATCATGCACAAAGACACATAGTTGATATCGGAGTTCTTCCAGGAGCGACTACGTCTCCGGGCCCTACTTTCATTAAATGGGAAAAATGAAAGTACAGGGCCCTACTTTCATTAAATGGGAAAAGTGAAAGTACAAGTACAAAATGAGGAATTACACATTTATACCTACCAAATCTAAAAAAGGCCGAAAATTGTAGACCTCTGATGATGAAATGAGTAGCATTGTTTGATTTGTGGCATCGAGTAGTGAAGAATCCATATAAAAATTGTCCCAATCTGATAAAGTGAAAATTTGACCCCTCTAGAAAAATGGCTCAGATCATGGTTCCGCCCATTCCTGCACACTGCTCTGGGTTCCACTGCCTCATTTTTAGGGCCCACTCCTGTCTGTCCTTGGGCGCATTGCAAAATGAAGTTTTATATATGAAATTTTGGGTGGATTTACCAAGGAATCCGTTTGGCCCAATGGTTTCAGATTCGAATTATCAGGAGGAGGTCAGGTGGTCAAACCCTGACCCCTCTTTATGACGGCGAGAATATGTTTTAAAGATCATCATTTTTTTTTTTTAAAACCCAAGAATTGCTATTTGAAAACCCACCACGTGATTTTAAGACATGTGGGGGCCCGGTATGCTTTGGGCGGCCCACCCCCGAAGCTCCTGTCGACATCCATTTGTTGGTTAGAGCATATAACATGGGTCGAGTAGTGTGGTTACAGCCCCGCCCACCTTTATATATAATTTGCAACCAGTTAATGTGGGGACTGCGGGATGGCAGGGTTGACCACCCACCCCCCAACCATATCATTTTTTAATTAAGGTTTTGGATTTGCATGGGGTGGTGGGGTTGGTGGCCCGCCACCCTTATTTTATATTTTTTTGTTTTCTTAATAGTTTAAAACAATATAGTTGTTTCAAAATCTTTGGATTTTTGACCGAAGGGGACAAATTAACTGTCCCACAAATTCACCTGAATCTGGCTAGGTTGGCCAGAATTCAGTGGCTGGATTTCTTCCAAATTGTCGCCTCCTTAAGTTGCCACATCACCAAGTCAACCTTCAAACTTTGACTGCTCCTAACTCCTTCATACGGACTAGAAATTGAGTGCCGTATGTGTCGTCGGAATCCGAATAAGGAGATATACAACCTAACCCTGATTCGAGAGATTTTCAAACACTTTGAATTTTTTATCCTTTGTACTTAAGTCGCTTCTACTTGTACCTGTTCAATCCACCTGGAGCATTCCTCCCCACTAAAGAGCTTTAGGACCCCAAAATCATTAGCACACTCAAAACCATACTTTCAATCCTATGTACGTGAAACTGGTACATCATTTGCAAACATGTACAACACACATGACCCAACAACCCCTCCTTGTTAAGAGTTTATAGAACACACTCACTGGACAAGGATTACATAAAATAAAAAAAAAACAATCAATATTTCAACTACTCATAAAGAAAGGCCAAAACATCATCGTTACGTTTTGAAGTGATGGGAAACAAACCATCACGTTTAAATTTACTTGAAACGTATGATTTAAAAATGTGGCCATCACACTAAGACCCCTAGAAGAACCATCTATTACTTAATAAGGTAAATGGATCATCCCCCTGTGGAGGATCTGCCTGTGGAATAGCTCCGGAGATAGGACTCCGTATGGGTGTTCTTTGATCCTGGTGTGTTTGACATGCAAGTTTCTAGGGTTCATTCTAGTTGTGATGATTCGTTCTCCTCCATCCCTTTTTTGTCGTCTTGGAATGCCTCCTCTCGATGTGCCTCCAAGAAGTTCCCATGAATCCATCACTGTCACTGACGTGTGAGGAGGTGCTCTCATCATCAGTTTTTGGTGGGTCGTTGACTGTTTTGGAGCTTTCTCTCACTTCCTTCCTGGTGTATCTAAGCCCTGCATGATGCGGAAATTCCTCGAATTTGACAGGGTTTATGATGCCTTGGTCGTTGATGCCAAGGCCCTTTCCTTGATACCCCATCTTCTTCAAAAATTTGGACTCAATCGCTGTAGTATATTTTTCAAAAGAAGTGAATTCATCATCATGAAAAATACATGAAATTGAATGGCCGTTTTTTACCTTGGGTTGGTTATGTCACAATTTTTCGAAGGACTCATCCTTTGCTTGTAACTGGCGTAGTAACCTTTGTTTTTGTTCCCTTGCTTCCTGTAGGAGCCTTCTTAGCTCAACATTTTTTACTTGGATACCTTGGTTAATCTCTTCAAGTACCTGGAACTCCGCTGCAGTAAGTGTCCTTTTCTTCTTCGGTACACTATCTGCTGATATTTTTGTTTCATCGTCGGAATTGGAACCCAAGTGTATGGGTCCTTCTGTCATGATCCCAAATGCTGCAAGCTTCATTTCATTACCTGAATCGGACCCCAGGTCAACTGGTCGACCTTGTGCAAATCCTGCAGCTGTAACCTTTTCATCTTCCTCGGATCTAAAACCTTTATAATCTTTTTTTTGTTGTATGGTGGTGACGATCTTCTGCCTCCCCTTTTTGTCATTTCTCTCAGGTCTCAACTCAGGGTGCATCTTCCCACAATTTTCTTCATCATGTACCTCTTTTCAAAATGTGTGCAAGAGGGCTTTGCTCCCCTTCTTTTGGTTGTTGTAGTCCTTTTTGGGTAGTCACTTTGTTCATGTGCCCCTCTACTTTCTATGTTCATGGACTTCACACTGGCCTCATTGATGGTAGGAGGCTCGATCAACAATAATGAATGTCTTATGTAACTATGTAATGACCTAATGTACTTAGTTACAACTTTAGGAGAATCTAATGAAATGCCTAAACTTGGTGCTTCTTTTCTGAAGCTTTGCACATTTTGTCATTTTCCTTGCCTTAGGTCCTGCCACTCCATCAAGGTTTTTTTCTTATAACCCAAGGGATATAATTAATATTTAAGTGCATCAATGAAATTTGATTGTGATGAAAGAAGGTTACCCATATTATTGTTGCTTTGGGGTTTTCTCTCCCACCATATGAGAGTTGTGCCACTCAATCGAAGAGAAGACAACTAGATCTTTGCCTCGTCCTCCATAATCTGCTGAATCTTGTAGTAGATTTCAAATTGCCTAATCCAGTTTATAAGTTTCACTGCATCACTTTCACCATTATACATGGGTAGATCAAATTTCACATCTAACTTAAAGAAAGGTTTATTAGAAGCATTTCTAGAATTTTTATGATGATGGTTAGAAGAGGAGGAAGGAATTTCATTTCCTGAAGGAGGTGGGTCTTCTCCACCACCTCCATGTGTTGAACCTTCTCCTTCTGAAACATGCAACCCTGTTTTCTCTAGCTTCTCAAGCATATAGAATACTTTCTCAACCTAATCTCCCATGGTGTAGAAGGTCTTGCGGAAGTTGAGCTCCTCTTCATTTCGATCTTCATCAGCCATGTTCCTTCTCTGATGTGCACGTCCCACTTCGAGATCAAAATACTGTAATGTCCCTTCACCTCTTCGTAGCTTGTTTCTAGTTAGCATACAAGAATGTAATTGACATCTACAAACACCTGCTATGATACCACTTGATCTAAAATATTTTGCTCGAGATGTATGAAATAATTACATGTGAAAATTGTAGCTTTAAACAAGAAACTTTAAAGGCATAAATGGAAAAAGAGAGAAGCCATTAACATCATGCACGAAGACACAAAGTTGATATTGGATTTCATCCAGAAGGGACTACATCTCCGAGCCCTGCTCAAATAGTGGGGAGGCCCTGCTTTCATTAAATGGAAAAAATGAAAGTACAAGTACAAAATGAGGAATTACACTCTTAGACCTACCCAATCTGAAAATAGCCAAAAATTTCAAACCTTTGATGATGAAATGGGCAACACTGTTGGATTTGTGGCGTTGAGTAGTGCAAAATCCATATAAAACTTGTTCCAATCTAACAAAGTGAAAATCTGACCCCTCTGGAAAAATGACTCAGATCATGGTTCCGCCCCATCCTACACATTGCTCAGGGTTCCATTGCCTCATTTTCCACGCCCACTCCTGTTTGTCCTTGGGTGCACTGCAAATTGAAGGTTTATATATGAAGTGTTGGGAAGATTTACCAACGAATCCGTTTGGCCCAATGGTTTAAGGTTCAAGTTATGAGGAGGAGGTCGGTTGGTCAAACCCCGACCCCTCTGAATGATGGCGGAAATCTATTTTAAAGATCATTATTTAATTTTTTTTTAAACCCAAGAATTGTTATTTTAAAACAACACCGCGTGATTTGTAAGACACGTGGGGGCCAGGTCCGCATTGGGCGGCCCGCCCCCGAATCTCCCGCTAGCATTCATTTGTTGGTTGGAGCATATAAAATGGGTCGGGCGATGTGGTTACACCCCTGCCCACCTTTATATATAAAACCGTTTAATGTGGGGAATGTAGGGTGGAGGGGTTGACCATCCGCCCCCCAACCATATCATTTTTTAATTAAGGTTTCGGATTTGCATGGGGTGGCGAGATTGGTGGCCTGCCACCTTTATTTTATATTTTTTTTGTTTTCTTAATAATTTAAAACAGTATAGTTTTTTCAAAATCTTCGAATTTTTGGCTAGAGGGGAAAAATTAACTATGCCACAAATTCTCTTGGAATCCGGCCAGGTTGGCCGGAATCCAGTGGCTGGATTTCTTCCAAATTGTCGCCTCGTTAAGCTGCCACATCACCAAGTCAACCTTCAAACTTTGACTACTCCTAACTCCTTCATACAAACTCAGAATTGAGTGTCATCTACGTCGTTGGAATTAGAATAACGAGATCTACAACCTGAACTTGGTTGAAGATATTTTCAAACACTTTGATTTTTTGAACCTTTATACTTAAGCCACTTGTACTTGTACCTATTTAATCCACCTGGATCAGTTAATCATGGTCAACCATGGTCCAACATTACATTGTGACAAATATTTCCTCAATATGAAAATCAACCATGGTCAACCTTGTTTATTTAAGTGTTTTTAATATTTATCTTAGGGTTTATATTGTTCCCTTGGGTTTAATATTATTCCCTTGGGTTTTTAATATTAATCCCTTGGGGTTTTGTAGTATGGTCGAAATGATAGTAAACCATGTTTATATAAAGTTTTGTAATATATATCTTTGGGTTTATAATATTAGTTCCTTGGGTTTAATATTCTTCACTTGGGTTCATAATTCCTTAGTGTTTTAGTATTTATCCCTTAGTTTTTTTATTCCCTTTCATCTATGGTGTCAATCCCTTCAATTTGCTAATTTAGGGTTTAACCATAGTTAAGCATGGTCCAACATCACATTGTGACAAATATGGTATCAAAATGAAAATAAACCATGGTCGTACATGGACATACATATTTATTAGATGGCGTATAATATTTATCTTGGGGTATATATATGTTTGGTTTACATTATTGTATTAGGTTTAATATTGTCCCCTTAGGTGAAATAATTCTCCCTTGGGTTAATAGTCACTTGGGTTTTTATTATTAATTTCTTGGGCTTATTATTTTCTTGGGTTTATAATGCGACACATCATTAAAAATGGCTAATAATGGTCCACCAAGGTCGACAATCAATCATGCTCAGCCATGGTTAATCATGGTCAACCATGGTCTAACACCGCATTTTGAGAAGGATTATCTCAATATGAAAAGAAACCATGTTGAACTATGTTTTTTTAAGGGTTTTTAATATTTATCTTAGGTTTTGTATGCCTTGGATTTAATATTATTCCCTTAGGTTTATAATCCCTTGGGTTTTTATAGTATGGACAAACGATAATCAACCATGTTTGTATACGGGTTTGTAATATTTATCTTTGGCTTTATATGCCTGGGCTTTATAAGATTAATCCCTTGGGTTTAATATTCTTCACTCGGGTTCATGATTCCTTGGGGTTTTAGTATTGATCCCTTGATTTTTTTAATTCCCTTCGGTTTGCTAATGTCAGTGTTCAACAATGGTTAAGCATGGTCCAACGTCATATTCTAACAAATATTGTGTCAAAATGTAAATAATACAAGGCCATACATGCACAATCATGTTTATTAGATGACCTATAATATTTATCTTGGGGTTTATATATGTTGGGTTTATATTATTTGATTAGGTTTAATATTGTTCCCTTGGGTAAAATATTTCTCCGTTGGGTTAATAATCACTTGGGTTTTTAATAATAATTTTTTAGGTTTATTATTTTCTCGAGTTTATAGCGGAAATCATTGTTGGCCAGGGGGTTTATAATATGAGATCCAAACCATTAATTTCTATTGCATTTTTCAACCATATTTACTAATGTGATTGTGCATGTGATTAGTATACGCCTATCGGTGTATATCAACTAGATTTATTAATGTTGTTGTGATAGTTATATTTATCATAATCTCATTGGATTTTGAGTTGAGAATACCTCCTAAACATTTGGTTTTTTCGGATTTTTTATTTAATATAACTGAATAATTTTTTTTTATAAAATTTCCAACTTCATTTATATAATTATGATGAATTACTTTGTCCAAAAATATATAAAATTTTAATAATAAAAAAATTATTATTACTTTAATAAAAATAAAACTTTACATTTTTTAAGCATCATTACTTCCAAATTTAAGGATAAGTTGTGGAGCGATATGGAGTTACAAGGGAAAATAAAGTTAAGATACTATAAGGAGGTAATCAACCCCACGCTTGCTAACCATAATTACATTTCGGTATTAAATAATACTAAGAAGCGAATGAATATAGCAAGGATTAGAAATAATTCTCACGAGCTCTAGAGTGAAATTGGACATTGGTCTATTCCCAAGCTCCTTCTATTCCCAAGATCCTTTGGGATTAAAGAATATCCCTCCTTTGCGATACTAAGAAAATCGAAGATGAAAAGCACTTTCTTTTGAATTTTCGAGCCCTTGCTCACATTCGTTCTCATTTCCATAACATTTTCCCCACTTCCAATCTCAAAAATCTTAAATAATCTCAATTAACACCTTCTTTCTTAAGGTCCAATAAGACATAGTGGTCTTAGAGGATGTTAAACACCATCAACATTATATATATATATATATATATATATATATATATATATAGGTAATTTCTAATTTTTTTATATATAATTAAAATTAATAATTTTATTAAAGATAATTTAAATTATACAGAATATTGACTTTTTTTGTTAATATTAATTTTTCAATATAAAAATAAATTCAAAACTATTTTTAATGGTTCAAGAATAATAATTTAAAAAAAAAATATTATAAAATTAAAATACAAACCTATTTAAAAATTTTGCAATATATTAAAATTTCAATAAAAAAATAAAAAATATAATTTTTTCAATACTTATAATATAAGATAATATAAATAAATAAATAAATAAAATAGCATAAAGATAAACATTCCAACAAAATAATTGTTGTGTTCGTTGGGAAGTACCCATTAGACTATACAGTGTACATTCAATCAGATGAACATTTTGAATTACTTCGTTGCAAAATACGAATAAATGAGAAATGTGTATAGTTTCAATAAAATCTAGAAGAATTTTAGAAATTTCTCCTATAACTTCTGTCGTGGCTATGATCGGAAGAATGGAAATGTGGTCAGTCTGAACTAGGGTTGGAATTTGGATTTCTTTTTACTCGTCACATAATTTTTTTTTGACATTTTGGGTCTTTATGCTTCCCATCAAGAAACGTTATGTTTAAAATTTTGCCCTTAAAGAATGATGTTCTCATAATAAATTAACCATTCACCAATAAAGATTTGATTAAAAAATTACACTTCAATAACATAATTATGTTAAAATTTACAGTGTAAAAAGTTATATCGACCATCTTAAAAAAAAAAAAAACTAATCAAAACCCAATTCATAAATATATGAAAATTAGAGAGGTGATTCCCTAGTTCTTATAGGGGAATCCATTCCTCCTTCAAGGGGCAGTGTCAAAATCATGGATATCAATCATTTTTGGAAAGAAATGATCATTCCTAAATATTTTTTAGGAGGAACAAATAGACTTTGTGACATCTATTTTTTATATTTAAATAAATAATTAATTCCCTCTCAAAAAAAAAATAAAAATTAATGATTTTTTCAAGGTGAAGAAATGATACATATGATTACTTTTATATTTTTATAAATATAATTTTACATTTACATTCTTTTAAATGTTGATAGCACTTACAATTATTTATAAATTGTTGTAAGTGTTAATAGCACTTAAAATTATTTATAAATTAGAATTGTGATTTTTTTATTCAATATATATAAATTATTAAAAGTAAATAAAAATAAAATATTATTAAAAATTTTAATAATACTTAAATTTCACTTTAACCACAAAAATATAAAACATATTTAAAATTAAATACTAATTTCATACAAAATTTATAAAATAAATACCCTTACTCATTATAAGTTAAATATTTACATTTCCTTCAAAGATCCGCTTGAAAAGAGCTACTTATAATTTTCCTCCAATCTTATAGGAAACTTTCGAATAATCTTTAAAAAGTACTTCATAGAAAACTGTGCGATTATATTATATCCAATTTATTTCATGTTAGTTACTCTGTTTTACTGTTTGAAAAAGAGTTTTAAATTTTATTCTTCATCCAAATTGATAGGAAAACTTTTTAAAGATCCTAAAAGTATTCCATATATATTTTTTAATTTTTAAAAATAATAAAATGGTTAAATTTTTATGTAAATAGGTTAAGAAAGTGGTTAATTACATGTTTAATATTTTTATTTTTTTAATTTAGCACAATTTATCAAAAAAAAAAAAAAAGGGTTATACATAATTTATTTATTAAAAGCTTGATAATAGATCATTGTACAAACTATCACACCATAAATTACAAAAGAATGATAATGAAATATATAAATGTTTGCTATGCATTCCCCATAAATTACAAAAAAAAATTAATGAAATATATAAATGTTTTATATGCATACTAAAACGGTATGGTGTATCAAATTTTAAAAACATAGAGAACTTATAACCTACACACATGGACAGTAATGGAAGATGGTTAAATCATATTCTACTACTGCTTTGTAGGTCTTTAGATCGAGGCAATCAGTACCAGCGATGAAGAAAAAATTAGTAGGTTGATTACTGTTTCTTATGAGGCTTTTCTTTGCATGATGCAAGTTTTTGCAGAGGGAAATTCAGAGAGAAAAACAAATGAATTTTTTACTTTTTTCAGAATTGGCAGCTGCAAACCCTCTGTACCTGGAAAAATTGCTAGAAAAATTTCTTACAAATGATAAGCACCCAACTTCTATACCTACGGAGGTGGCTATAATTACCAACCATTTCTTACATAGCAGCGAAGGAAATCAAGAAATAGAAGCTAATAGACTACCGGATTATTGTTCTATTGCTTGAAATACTTCCTACGACAGATAGAAGAATTTTTTAAACAAGTCTGGGTGCGCTGGATCAGTGTTACAATTGTGCCAAGGGTCGAGCCGCAACTTTCAGTATAAATTTTCTATTAGATTATTATAATGCCATGAAACAAAACACAATTCTGTAATGGTGTCAGTGAAACACATCCATGAACCCATTTACAATTCAATCATTAAAACACTTAACAATAATTTATATTAGCATTATTATAATATCATGAAACAAAACACAATTCTGTGATGGTGCCAGTGAAACACATCCATGAACCTATTTACATTTCAATCACTAAAACACTCAACAATACTTTCAGAGGGGAGGCTTTCAGAGGGGAGACTAAATTGATGACCCTGGAAACGCTGAAGTGTATATGGTAATACCAATTTTCATGATGTCAACCAAGAGGAGTCGTTGAAGAAATGAGAACCTAGTCTGGCTTAGTTACGCACCCGCGAGACAAAGGACACATGAGATATTAGGATATAATCGATAAGCATTAATTTGGAACTAAGAAACTTGGAGGCTGCAGCTGAGTTTACGTAGATGAATAACCCCAACAGTTTCAACCTACCTTATGAAATAAATAAAAATTAAAAGCTTGCAGCCACTCAAACTCAGAAGAAAAAAAGTTCAATGCATAACCTGGTTTCCTCGGAGCCAATCTTGAATTGGGGTAAGTGTGAATGGGTAAATGGTCATATGCCTTGAGAATGCCAGTGTCCACTGTAATTGAAGTAGACCGCCCAAGCAGTTTGACCATGAAGCGATGGCCATATTAAAATTTAATATGGTTTCATAGTGTCGCCACCAAAAATATCTCTGTAAAAGTAAAAGTAATGCTCTGTATAGTTGTGTACCTTCTATAAAATATAAAGGAAAACAAGATAAATTCTAATTTCAAAAAAATAATAATAAACTATTATTAAACTTATACCAATTTCGAGTGAGCACATACTAAATAGATTAATATTGTTAGATGCTAAAGAAGTACCTTTATATTCTTAAATGCTAAAAAAAATAACTTTACATTACAGTTTGAGTCTAGACTTGCAGTTAGGCCATGGCCATTAAAAAAATTAACTTTACATTACACTTTGAATCCAGACTTGCAGTTGCATGTTCAATGAGGAGTCAACTCTAGTAAATGAAAAATAAAATGGAAAATAAATAGAAGTAGGAACGTTTTTGAAAAAAATTTAAATATCAAAAATACGTTTTTGATCTGTCTAGGCATGTCACAGAAAACAACCATCAACAAATTTCAACCATCAAATACGGCCAAACTTCCCTATGACAGCCAAAATAGCCGTCAAATTCCATCCCTGGTCTGAACGAAAACAAAACGCTTTTTCTACGTTTATCCAGAAACTGGATCTTATCGGAAATATACATTACTTACACCAAACACAGGCTTCGTTGGGTATGCAACTAGCTTACTTGACGCAACCGTTAGAGCTGTCTATTTTTTTTTTAATTTTCGTTGCAAAAGATATTTGATATTGTCGCCCCCGATCCGGGTGCCCAGTGTCCAATGCTATAAGGCAAGTGGAGGACGACAGACATGGGGAGGCATTCCGCCCCACCGGCGTGAGAATATTTGGCAACATTAATTAGCCAGCATAAGTGAAGGGTACGCAGCATACAGTTTAATAATGATAAGAATGGAATTCCAACTAACTGTGTGAGGACGGTGTTGGAAAAAGTGGAGGAGGTTAAGGAGGCAAGCTCAGGGTTGAAAGTATAACACTCATTCTGGCAGGAGCAGTAACAGAGGTTTGGAAGGATTAGTTGCAGAACACACCCTTTTCGGAGGTTTGAAAGGAATTATGGAACGGTTTCGCCCTTAGGTACAATTGCTCTCTGAAAATCTATACAGGTTTACCTAAGCAAAAGGTTCAACCTAGTCAGATTAGAGCAATGGTAGTAAAATGACAATATGCAAAGCATCAACCAAAGTCCAGAGATAAAGGAAAGCAAGAGCTCTCAAAAAACATAGCCGAGCCAAGCAAGTGAGACAGGAAGACAAAGAAGGAGATAATGGAGAATTACTTACTCTGTTGGTAATCCCCCACAAATCAGAAATGTAATCCAGGGATGGGAGAGAGAAAGCAACAGTAACGAAGAAGATATAGAGGGATAGGAGGAAAGTATGGACTTTGTAAATGATCCTGGAAATACTATAGGTCACCTCTCTCTATTTCATCAATCTATCTATACATACTGGACTCTAAAATGTGTTATGGCCAAAGCACTACAAAGCTTACAGCCAATAGATGGCAGTCCTGAAGCGATCTCAATCCTTCAAGAAATAAAAACTGAATTCCAAAATATCAAGGTGTCTCAGTACCATGCAGCGGCCTGAATTGGCAGAATTGAAAGGCAGATTCAACAGATGCAACAGGTAGATATGCCTAGCTCCACAGCAAAGGATTTGGCACCAATTGACTTGTTTAAGTTTTTATCATTTTTGCGGATACCTTTTCTGTTTTATGTCGTCAATTAGACTTTGTTTTAAACAGTGAAATGGACATAGCAGCTAGTAGAAGAAAGAAACAATTTCAATTTGGATGGCATTTAATGTTTTATCGTGGCCAACAGCCCTAGTTTCCTCCAGACAAGGTTGAGGTCACCAAATCTGTATATGTTACAACCTACCTTTTTGATAAATAGAAAATAGTAAGAAAGTACCAAATTCACAAAAAAAATAAAAAAAATAAATAAATAAATAAATAAATAAATATTGAAGTAATGATATTGTTGTAATGATAATCAGAAGATTTATTTTTGCGTCATTAAAATTATTCCACCATAGTATCAATTCATCTCATCATATCAATTCACCATGGGGTGATGGTAAACAATGAAATTATTGAACCGTGAATGTCTTCATCTATTGTGACTTTGCAGGCGTACGAATCTCCTATCTTTAAATTGACAACTCCCACAACTAAAGTTGGCAGTGATTCTTCAGCAAATGTGTACTAAAATTTGTCAGAATTTCCAAGAGCGCTAGCTATTCTGAACGTAATGAACATTGACAATGTGTAAAATTTCAAAAGGAAATTTATATTTCAAATTTCAATATTATATGCATTGTATCAGGGTGGGTGAGTGCAGTTGCGTCAGCTGCTGCACCATCTCCATTTTGAAACGTAGATATCGAATCTATGGAGTGCGTCAAGACAAACGTTACAGATTGAATTATATCACACGTGATAAAGAAATTACCAGGGAGGAATTATTTAAGTCATTCTGATATTAAGTAATTATATTTATGACAACGGCAGTGGATGTATATTTCTTGAACGTTTTCTTTTTAGTTTTTTTTAAAATATATTTCACCAATTGATTTTAATGGATTTCCAAAGTAACTAAAAAAAAAATATTATCACTTTAATAAAAACGTAAGTTTAATTTTTTTTTATAATTTATATTTTTATATATTTATATTTATAAGAAAATCATGATATTTAAATTCAAAAATATTAACTAAAATAATATATGGATATGAGATTCATCATCAAGTTAAAGTTAATTATAATATTGAAAAAGAATAATAAAATGTTGGAAAGCTTATTATGAGCTTGAAAACAGTTGTAAGGCAATTGATCTTTGGTTATAGAGTAAAAATAAGTTTCTCTTTGAGACTATAGTCACCCATATTGTTTTATATGGATGTGTGGTTTGGGGTTGTTGTATATCTAGAGAATCTTGGAGGAAGATTGAATTGATCCAAAGGCAATTTATAACATACAACCTCAAGATTAAAGAAAATATTCCCTACTATATCCTCTTGATTGAAGCTAGCATTCCCCCATTGAAAGAATGACCATGTTTAGGTATGTGATGTATAAGAAGAAACTCTACAACATGGAAGCCAAGAGGTCTCGTGCTTCTAACTCTAGCAAGGACCCCCACCTTCTGTTGAAGCCGAACATGCATAAGGATGCCTAGTCTTGACTTGTTCATTCTGGGATAAAGAAAATTATCTTTTAGAATAAGGATAATATTAAAAATATTATTATTTCCAAAGTTAAGTATAAGTTGTGGGATGATAAGGAGTTCGAGCTAAAAGAGAAGCTAAGATATTATAAGGAGGTGATCAACCCCAATTTTGCTAACCAGAATACTATCTTGACTCAGGCTTAGAAGAAAATAAACATTGCAAATGCTTAGAAGTGAAACTAAGAATTTTTCTATTAGCAAAATCCCTTGGGATGAAAGAGTTTGTCGAGTTTTGGATACTAAGAGAGTTGAAGATGAAAAACACTTTGTCACCTTTGGGATACTAAGAGAGTGGAAGATGAAAACCACTTTCTCCTAGACTATTGTCTCTTACTCACATTTGATCTCATTTGGAAAACTTTTTTCACACTACTAACCTTCTTAATAACTTTTGTCACACTACCAACCTTCTTGATTTGTGAAGTTACCAAAACTATAGTGATACAAGAATGCTTCTCTCCATTCTTTTTTATTGTAGAAAAAAATCCTAAAGAGTATCAAATAATTTCTTACTTTGTTAAGAGCTTCTCTTCATTCCAAAATTTTTAAAGAGTTTCAAATAATTTCTTACTTTATTAAGATACTATAGATCATATTGGTGGACTTTAATCATAAATATTGCCATTATAAAAGAAAAAAACAATAAAATACTAAATAGATGATTGCAATTTTAATTTTTTTATATCAAATTAAATTAAATAATTTTATTAAATATGATTTAAATTATAATGAATATTGATTTTCTGATTAAGATTATTTAGATTAAAAATATTTTTGAATAAAAAATAAATTTAAAATGATTTATTATTAATTGTTTAAGAGTTTGAACTTGTTTTTTTATCTCAATAAAAAGTACATTAATAAGTTGAAACGTAAAAAACTCGACCCTCATTTAAGAAAATCTCGATATCTTAATGAGATAAATTTTCATAAAAACTTATGATAATGAAACGATTTAAATGATTATTATCAATACCAATTAGTAACTCATTTTAACCACTAAAAAATAAAGAATATAATTCTTTCCATACTGGAATAGTAAAGAATAAAAACAAAAAATGGCATCAAGATAAACATTCCAATTTCTAACGCAATAATTGTTGTCTTGGTTGGAAAGTACCCATTAGAGTACTGTACACTGTACATCCCAATCAGAGAAACAATCTGAATGCCTTCGTCGTAAAATCCCAATAATTGAGAAATATGTTCAGTTTTAACAAAATCTAGAAGCATTTTAGAAAATTTTCCAGTAACTTGTGAGCTGGGTTTGTTCGGAAGAATGGAAATGTGGTCAGTCTGAACGAAAGCAAAAAGCTTTTTCTACTTTCATCCAGACACTCGCGTAAAGGATGGCAATATGGTCAGCCTAAAAGACATCGAGAAGGATTTTATACTATTTTCCAATAAAGCCTGCTCGGGCAGTATGGTTTCGACTGAAAGGTTTACGTGGATCCAGAAATGCCGTTGCAATGATTGAAGTGTGCAATTTTATTTTTTTTAAATGAGCAGCGTAATAGTGTAACAATTTTATGTTTTTCTTCTTACAATTTCTATCCTAATTGTGAATACTTGTTTGTTTTTATTTAAGACGTCATTTTAGATATATAAATAAATTTTAATATTTGAAAATTTTTAAAAGAATTCTTATAATATTTAAATGGGGTTGTCTATTTACTTCACAAATGAAGTTAGCACTATGTGTGGAAATGGATTCATTTAGATTTTTAAAAATTTCTGCTAGATTTTAACATTATTTCCATTATTTTTTCATTGTTTTATGGGTTAATTTCTGAATTGGGCTTTATAGACTAAGTTTATTCAAATTATGTGTAATATTTAAAAATATATATTTCAAAATTAATAAAAAGAAACTGAAAATTCGAGTAGTTAAATTTCTTTTTAAAAGCATGTTGGATCGTACTAAACTACGTTTTTTTGAAAACCACAGGTTAGATTTTACTAAACTACGCTTTTCTGAAAACAACAGGTTGGATTGTATTTGATGGGAATTTTGCACATCATGTGGGGTCTGTTGTGAGGCATCAACTGCGAAACATCTGGATATTGTGGACAAGTTTTGGAAAACCATGACGTTATGTATATTTGAAAATTTTAGTACCTGACGTAATGTAGCCAACCCTTTGCATTGACTCTTGAGCCCCAAAATTCTAAGGAACAAGGATAGATATAAAGAAGACTCCCTGGTATTGTCGTGTTTTAATCAGATCACTTTCTTGCAGGAATGGCTACCTCCTCTCAAGTTTATCAGAATAAGCGACAGAGAGAAGATTATTGGAAAAGTGAACTGGCTCTGCCAGATCTGAAGAAACCAAATATCGGATTACTAGTGCATGAGGGTGATCTCATACATGTGTTCGAGAAGATCGATACTGTGGATGCTATTAGCAGCACTCCGGAAGCAACCCACTCAGTGATTCAGCCAGAGGGCGAGATGAGGCTCGACGGTGCTATAAAGTGTTTGGAAGATGAAATTTGTTTGAAATCCCAAACAGACTATAATGTCAAATCTAGCGATAAAAAGGGCAGTACTGATCAGACGGGTTTAAATAAGCAAGGCGAATTTACTGCAGATGGGAATTTTGAAGCGACCTCGGTGACCTCTGCTATAGCAGACTTCAGTTATTACGGTAATGCTTGTGAAGGCTTTGATTTCTTCGGAGAACATTTTTCTTCTTTTGAATTTGGATTCATCCTGCAGAGCTACATCGACCCAGAGTCAGCGCCGGATATTATATATTCGGACCTCACGCATGACTATTTTGAACCCATGGAGGTTTCATATGGATCTCTGTGGGAGGATGATATCTGGCAGTTGAATGAACATCCGATCATTCAAAATGATTCTGAATCACCACATCAAGAAGAATTTGGACCTAGTGGAGCCCACTTTCATGACGATTGGAACCAGAGCAGCCAACTTCACGGTAATAATGAGAAGAATTGTAATGTATAATATTGAGAAGAATCATGGTTGGGTTTGCAAGAAAAACATAGTCAAATCTGAAAATGTAATTTCATTTACTATTTTTTCATTTGAAGAAATGGAGTAGTTCTCATGCATGTTATTTAGGAATACACTGATACATACTCAGGAATACACCATGACATCTGTAAGAACCAAATTCCCCACTCAACTTTTTCACCACAGCTGAGAGACTAACTTGAAAAACTTGATATTCTATTTGTTGTCAACTATCGTAGCTTTGGAGCCGCGTGTAACTTGCCACTAAAAGTTGTGGATTAAAAGACTGTGAGGGACTAACTTGAATAACTTGATTTTCTATTTGTTGTGAGCTATCATAGCTTTGGAGCCGCGTGTAATTGCGACTAAAAGTTGTGGATTAAAAGACGAATAATAGCCAAACTTTGAGCCACTTCTCACACCATTCGAGCCTCCTGAATTTTATAAATTTTCGGTCCTCTTTTGCCCTGGTGTGGGAAATCTTACCTTATGTGGTTTTTCCCATACACATGATTGTTGGTCTCACCTCTAGGTGTGCTCATTGGTGCACCTCCCGACACGGTGTCTTCGTTTGCAATCCTATGCCTCCTCCTTGACCTGCTACCTTCAGGCATGCCAGGGATCTTCTTACCTGGATGGTTGACCGTGTCATCATGTTGTCTCTGCTTTTGGAAAATTTCAAAGGCTTTGTAGAAGGATTGCATTTATGGTGGCTCGCATTTCTTGAGCTCTCACCAACTTCTCATTATCTTTCTTGGAACTTCTAACTTCATCCCTTAGGATTCCCAAGGTGTCCAACTAACCCAAAGAATGATTCCCTCACGCTAAGTCAATTGATATCTCTTCTTCATTAGCCCTGAACCATTCACATTTGTGTTGTGATTGATTTGAACTACATTGTAACATCCATGTCACCATCACTACATTATCTCTTGACTTCCTCATAGAAACCATGTTAGGATGCTTATAACATGGTCATACAATAAATCATCAACATGCATAGACTAATAGTCGATTCTTTTTAAACCTAATTTTAATGCCTAAACAACTTATTCAATAATTTTCTAAAAATCCTCATATGACCGAGCCCATTAAGTCCAAATGTTGGACCATGCTCTGATAACACATGTAACAACACCCCTTACTAAAACCCATGACGAAGAAGTGGTCACTCGTAATACTTGACCCTCAAAATACTGTTGTGACGATGTAGTGTAATTTTTTTGACTTTCGTGGAACTCCTCTAAACCCAACACTATCATCACCATTGTGTTTGTCTCATCGAAACAAATCTAGTGACATATAACTTCACACCAATCCGTGTTGTGGACAAAGAGAAGTAGCCTTTCAAAGTGGAATCCACTCCCCCTCGCTATGTCAAAAAGTTTCCACATGGTCGTCTATCGTTGGTTGCAGTTATCAACGGGCCCACCATGAGGTCGAATCAGCCTCTACTTAAAATGAAAAACTTAACCTCGCCCTTGACTCCCAACCTCTCGACCTCTAACCTTGTTGGGGTCAGCTTCCCCGACGGAAAATTTCCTCTTGTGACTACCTGACCTCTCGAACTCCGACCTAGTCAGGGCTGGCTTCCCCAAGGGACCACTTCCTTACGAGACTATCCCAACCTCCTCACCTCTGCCTTAGTGAGGTCTTAGCTTCCAACTTTCTGTGATAGGAAATTTTCACCGAATTCTACAACATTTTGGTAGCTTCCATAGGTCAAATTATGAAGCAAATTTGTGGCGATTTCTTGCAGTTCTTTAGGGAAATGGATGCATCACTCATCTCGAAAACTAAGGTAACTTATAAGGCACTACAATAACTCAAAAAACTATAAAAAGGGGTCAATAAAAGGAGGAATTTTCTCTAAAAATCAAAATAATTGACAAAGTTTTCAAACAAGGAATTGGACTTCCTTAACTGACCCAATAATCTCAAAGACCAGAGACCTTACATCTCTCATAAATCTCCATCATTCCATAAAGGAATATACAACACAAAACTTCCCACTGAAGGGTCATTGACCTTCTTAATCATTCATGTACTGGTTTTATCTTGACACTAAATGGATAAGTCTTCCTTGCTCCTATTCGACTTCATTATACAATTATCACTCAATGAAATGCAGTTCATCCACATCAAATGACAAAGGATGATAACAACCCATCACATATAACCATATGACAATCACATACATAATTTTTATATATCAAGCATGTTACTAGCTTAAAATAATAATAGTCAACCATGAGATCATACAAGGTTACACGTAAGAACTTATCTTTAGTTAATACAATTCATGGGAGACTGAGTTCGAGACTTCAACTCTCCATCCAACTATAGAAAACTCTAGCCAAACTACTTGTTGTTTTCACCACCGAGTCAGATCCCTAGTGACTGAGGTGGTCTTGCTCAAGGGAATAATTAACTACTTCCAGCTGAAACAGGGACTCATGAGGTCCTCCTACGTCCACCCGCTAACTACTCAACGATAAGTTTCATTTAGGAAATCTAGAGGCATTTTTCCTCCCCCCTTCGTCTAATAAATGATTATTAGTAATAAACAGGGAATCAAGAGGTTTGCTTCCTCCACCCTTCAACTAATCAATAAAAACCAACCATGTTCATGGATTCCTTAGACTTACAACCTCCACTCTCTCTAGCCATATCGAAACACACCCACATACTCATGAGAGTCCACAGGTCTCAACTTCACCCTCGCAGCATGCAACACAGTGGTTCCATCCAATTAAGCGAATCCAGAATCCACTTCCACAAAGTGGTTCCACCGAATTAAGGGAATCCATAACCCATTGTTAAATGACAAGCAATGGATACCTCTAGAGTTTCCTTTACCAAGAATCCAGGGGATAAACCTCTACCCTAGGCTATCAAGGGTGTCCATAGAACACCATCTCCATCTTCTAGCCCCCTCAAGTATCTGAAGATTTACCCTCACTTGAAGAATAACTCCTTTGGTGATCCTATTGCTTCACCAAAGAATAAAGGAACAATGGGAGCAAAGGAAGAAGTTAGACTCCTCCCAACACTGGTACTTGTTGCTTTTTACTAGGAATAACAACACTCTAATTTGGTATTGTTTCTACCAATCAAGCTCCCTCTTCTCTTTTCTCATTGTGTGCACATCACACTTTACATTGCTCCTTTTTCTACTACTCTAGAGTCTTTATATATGTTATCCATAGGATCTAGAGCTCTCTCTCTATGTATCCTTTCCCATGAGAGTTTCCCCTTTTCTGCTTCTTAACGTGATCCACTTGTGCGTGAGGTTTTTTCTTTTCTTTCTCTTTATCGTTGCTCTCCCTTGTTTCCTCCTCGCTAAGAAAAACTGATGTTTTTTCTCTTCTTCCCCATTCTCTGCATTGTCTCTCCTTTTTTCCATGCCTTGCATCTTGGTTTCCTTGTTTTGTTTTACCAAACAAGAATGGGATTTGTACCTTGTAAACAATTCATAAATTTACAATAACCATCTTTGTAACACACCATTCCAGAGCATTTAAATCTCAACAACTAACCTTTAATGGTTTCCGAAAATGTCTAGTTTTTCTTCCTTCAACAAGTAAGTTGAATTGTCCAAGCAATTGACAACCCTTAGTCTCTTTTGGAATATGTGTCCTTTACGTAGCCCTTTTTAACTTGAAATGTACTTACAATAATATATTTACATGGAAGGTTGGGTTGTTACACGTAGATTGCAATGGAAATATTTAGTGTGTAGATATGTCTAATAGTGAAAGGTTTTCAAAATGTGAATTTTGATTTCCTTACAATGAGTTGACCATTTCATTGCTTTGTTTTCTTTTTTTTGGTTCAATATTG
Source organism: Pinus albicaulis (assembly GCA_034641835.2). NCBI lineage: Eukaryota > Viridiplantae > Streptophyta > Pinopsida > Pinales > Pinaceae > Pinus > Pinus albicaulis. The sequence continues at coordinate 1,242,864,143 of CM076579.1, forward strand.
TTTCCTTCTTGTGAAATTGTTCACTTGGTGAATAATATTATATTTTTGAAAATATTTGCATGGAGAAGCTGAAAATTTACTTATTGTATACGTAATCTTTTGGAGAATATTAATAAATATTTGTTAATAAATGCAATATTTCATATTGTAGCCCTTGTGGATGACATGCAATCTTTTTTTCTTTGCAATGAAATATCAAACATTTCCTTTGTTTTCAAAAAGTTGTTGCTTTTACCACTGATTCGATTATTTGGAATTTTTTACCACGTGAGATTATTGAGCTTATATTTCATTAACTTGATTTATGGATGTTGATGAGATTTAAGTTTCTTTGTAAGCAATGGAGATGTTTATTGCAAAACACGATTTTCCTTGCTAGTTGCAATCGATGTGCTAACAAAGAATTTGGATTTATTTCTTTTCCAGTTTGTATGGCCCATGACTGCTTTGTTGCATCCTACCTTAATGTTAAAGGAGAAATATCTTCCATTCTTTTTCATTTTCTTTATTATGGATACATAATTCAATGCATAGCAAAATCAATTCTATTTAGTGTGCATGGGAATTATTTGTATTCAAATAATTATTTCATTGTGAACCTTTTTATAAATACCTTTAAAAATATTGTAGTTATTCCTCTTGGGGAGCGGGTATTATTCTCTTTGTTGCAGAAATACAGTCCACGAAAATATGAATGGGTTTTGGTGAAACATGTCCAAAAACATGGATTCACATTTTTTAATTTGCAGTAGCGTAGACATGGTTTTGAAGAGGAGGAAACTGCTTATGGAGGCATAACAACCTCAAAGGAGACTATCTTCTATAAAGGAAAATTCTTCTAGCTATATTTAGATCAATATTACAATGATTACCTTGAATATGGTTACACTATCTATTGATTGGATATTAAAAGAAGTTATTCGGTTTTTCATTTGTTCCTATTGTTAACATATGGTGTATACATATGGTGTATGGAATTCAGAATATACAAAAATTAACTTCTTTCTCTTGTTAATAATGGTTCACCCTATGATTGATCACTTGAAGAAACATACAAATTTTAATTTGGTCAACCTTACAATGAATGAAGCATGGGATATTTTGAAGATGGTTATAGGTTCATCTTGAGGCTACTTGATACTATCTCTATGGGTATTAAAAGTAAATGCTCAGGGTACCTTCCTTTTCGTACAAATAAAATAAAACTACTTTTTTTTGGTTGTATGAAATTGCAATTAAAGTTATATGATTTGGTGAGAAGATTATGCATGACAACAGTTGTTTTTGGTGTACTCGCCATGCTTGAAACATTAGGGTTCCATGTGTGATCGGTTGAAGATTTAAATAATTTGATTGAAATTGGAAATGTTTTCTCGCTTATTTCAAATGGATATTCTATTGTTGACATTCCTCCACTACTCATTGTTGACATTCCTGCACTACTCGTGGATATCTTGCTTTAGCCTTTAAGGCTTGAATATGTTTGTTATTGCAATTTTTTACAATTGTTATGTTTGTATAACCTTTTCAATCATTTTTTGGAGATCACTTTAATTTTAATTTTGTCGTTGTAATCACAACATAGCTATGTAAATATTCAACATGTGTGTTGGATATTATTTTATTAGTTTGGTTGTTTCACATATTCAACAATGCACTCCATATTTGTTTGTCTATTGTGATGTCTGAAAATAAAAATGTTTTCCCATTTATTCCAAGGAAATATTTTGTTAGAAGGAAACCAAAAATTCTTAAGGATGTAATTGTTTAACTTAAAGCCTTGAAAGCATTTGGTTTTATAACTTTCCATATATCATTTATTTTTATTCTCTCTTCGATTTTATGTTAGGTATAATTGTTGTGCAATTTCAAAGTCTATGCTGGAAAAGATAGTCATGTCAAATTTTGTTATGTTTCTATGGATTATTTGGATTATTCTGTTATTTGGTATATGAAATAATGTAGTTTATGATTCTTATTTTAACGTAATATTTGAAATATTATTTTTATATGTATATCTTGGAAATATGAGAGGTTGGTTATTAGTAAGTAAAGGTATATAATGTCAAAGTTTAGTGGATGTACAAAGTTTTAGAATATTAATAATTAATTTTTTTCAACATGTGAGATTTCATTTTAGCTGATTTGGGAATTGAAAATTGAACTTTTAATAGAGGTTATATTTCACGTAGAAATGTTGAGCAAGCAAAGAATAAGGTATGCTATGAAAAGAGCTTTCTCTCCTGGTTCACGTGAGAGAGTAAATTAATATCAATGACAATGGTATCACCAAAATAAGATTTTTTTTTTAAAGCGGAGAGAAGATTTTCTTACCATCAAAAGAAAATAGCTTCAATAAATAATCAAGATCTTGAAATCGTTAATCGTAAGTTTCGAAACAATAGTAGTTTGATAGGAATAACATTTTATTTGAATGTTCTTTTTGCTAGATTTTTTTTTGTTTGCTTGGTTATGTGGGTCCTAAAATGCCATCATGCAAAACATTTCGTCTTACAAACCGTGACCGAGTTGCATCTAAGCCATCAACTTCACATGGGGATCATACCTGGCCTCGGCCACACCAACCCTTATCATGGCTGGATTTTTTTTGCCTTCGAGGGGATTGGGACCAGTGACCTTTTCATCACGAGTGTCTTAACAACAAACTCTTCACTGTTGAACCAAACCCCGGTTGGCCTTTTTGCTAGACGTTGAGTGTGTCCAAACATTTCTGTATTTCCAAAATTTTCTAACAATAGTCTTCTTTGGGAACATCTTGTTTGAAAAGAGAGCATTCATATAATCGATAACCATGATTCCTATGTAAACAATGGAAGAAATGAAACATTAGAATATGGACACAATGATGGCAATGAACAATTTGCAGCATGTTGTTTATTTGTTGATCGTGATATGGTTCCTGGCATGGTTGAAAATTTCGAACATTCTGTTCGCAATGTGGGGTGGGGAATTCCTTACATCAACTATATAGAGAATATTTTTGGTCCTCTCGAATCCATGCATATGCTCTCTATTGCAACAACACAAGTAATTAAAGTATTTTTATTTTCATGTAATTTTTTCATGTTAACAAAAAAAAAATTGTTGTATCATTTTTTTTGTTTTATCACTTTTTGTAGAACAATGTTCCAAAAATTATTGGTCAAGAACTATATTCATAACCAATACAAATATTATCTATTACCGAAGTTCTACCTCAATGACTAAACTTCCAAACTCTAGTAAATGGTAAAATTGATGATCTCTTTAACCATAAGAATGAAACTTTTGGCGTTTTTTCGGGAGAACATTTTGTTTGAATGTTTCTTTCTATGGATGTTGAGCATCTCCAAATTTTTCCTCTCTTGTAAATATTTTCTCACATGTATCTTCTTTGGGACCATTTTCTTTACATAGGGAAGCTTTATAGAAGAAACCATGAGTGCTCTAGAAATGATGGAAGAGATGCATTAATGGAAGGTAGGAAGCATTATGCCATTGAACAACTAGTTGCATATTATGTTTTTTTTTATAGTAATATTCTTGCTAGGATGGTTAAATATTTGTGACAGTTTATTTGGAATGTTGGATTTAGTGTTTTTTGAAGTAACTCTATACACAGTATTGTTGGTCACATAGAATGTTTGTATACTTTTACTGTTGCCAAAACATAGGTTCTTGATCTGAATTGATTATTGAAGGGTTTCTAGACTTGAACGTAAAATTTTTATTATTTTATTCATATTTTATTTTATGTTTTTTGGAAGAACACTATTCAAGTGAATAGTGGTCAAGAAATAGATTTCCAACCAAGGAAACATATATTGGTTCCTTGAATTCCACCTGGACTATGCAACAACCATAGGGGCTTCACTCAATCAACCTCTATCCTATCATGTGCGTTCGTTGCATATTACAAAATACCCTCAATTTGACTACATATTGGAAAATACCCCTAAAAATCACATTATTTAACCCCCTACCAATATAAACCCAACACACCTTCCCAATTAAAAAAAACCCTATTTCCACTAGATGTTGTAGGTATCCATTTTTTTATTAACATTTTTTATACCCCTTTATATTTTTTCATTAACTTTGATCTCCATTTTTATACGTGTCAATATAAAAACCCTTCACCCCCTATATATCCCCCAATATATTATGTCATTGTTTCCTCAATATAAAGGAGTAGTTGCAGTGTTTGGAATCTATTTTTGAGAGTGGAAATGGATTCAGCACTATCAAAAACCCTTAGGACACCCAAAATACTGAAGTTTAACAATTTTAAACAAGATTCTGATAAAATCTATGCCGAATTTTTTCAAAATCTCTGTCGGATTGTGGGCCACTCTATTACTTTTTTAGACTACGACCAATATAAATCCTCCAGTGTGAACCCACGAGGTATGATATTGCTCCTTCGGTGCATCCCCCATGGCAACAACCATGAAAATGTATATGTTTTCTCTTTTCTATTTGTTGTTAACTTTAAAAAATTAACTAGTCATTCTTTAAATCTTTGATTTTGGCATTATGATTTATATTTTTTGAAAATAGAATGTTCTCAACCACAACCAATTTATGGGGATGTATTCCCATCATTTTATGGAAAGAAGTGATGCAGTCAATGCTCCAATTGCACAAATTGTTTCGCATCATCGTCATCCTATATTGGTGTTTGGTAGAGAAAAATGAAGTGCTCACTATCATTTTAGCAGAGACATGATTGAATTCCATAGAAAATTTTGATCCAGGATTGATAATTTTTCCATTGTGAAAAAGTGCCAAGTGTGTGATGAATTTTATCTTAGTATACAAGTTTTAAGATGGTAAGCATGGAAATTTGAAAAATATGTAAGAGAAAGAAATGCTCTAATTGTTTTTATCACTTTAACAAGATGGATCCAAGTGAACAACCATAGGTTCTAAGAGTTTTGATACAAATTGAGGAGATGCTAATAGCATGAGTAAATCGAATATTAAAAGTGATGCATGCTCGCGGTGGTCAATATAAATATAGCGGGCATACAATAATTCCTCCACAAGATATATATTTGATTGTAAAGAAGCTTCCACAATGTGTTGATTAGCTTGATTTTTTACTTGTCAGAAGGTGTGGTGTTGAATCAAAATATTATGAATTCTATGTGAAGAGACAACGTGTGATGGATGCATTTCTTTACAAAGTTGATATGGATAAATATTACTGGGAAGTTGAAATTGATATGGATCCAGTTGTTCCTCTCCCATAAAGACCTACTGATGTGTCTAGCAGGCTACAATATGTTGGCAAAGATCTTGATGAAATAAGTATAGTTGATGAGGATATTGAAAAGGAGGGTGAACCCTCATGCAACATCCTTTCTTTCTTACTTTCCAAATGAATGTATGGAAGTGGACCAAATAAGAAGATTTATTGAAACTGTAGATTCTACACACATTGAACCTTTGGATTGGCTAGATATTTGCATGTCCCCCATTAATGAATATAATATTGAAGGGTTGGTAGACATGGCATTCCCCACTCTATTCCCCAAACATGATATTGATTGGTTGCATTCACATATTTACAACATTGAAATCGACGAATATGGTTTAAATATACTTAGATATTATGATCAAAGATTTGAAATCCATCCTCGTTTTTTATATTTCCTATTGAATATGATTATGCGCCATCATAGCAAAGGAACAACTTATTTCTTTTTGAAGAAGGTTTTTTGTGAAAATGCACCTACAATGTTGAAGAGTTGCGTCAACAACTTTGTGATATGCCTAACAAAAAATTGGCTCAAACCTTAATTCATTTTGGTTCTTCTATGAGGGCTACAATGTCATATGAGACAAAGTTTCATCCTTAACTCACTAACATGATTACCCCGTTGATTCTCCCTATTTTATTTTTTACATTGAGTGCAACTGGCACAAAGGGGCCTAACTTTCATAATCTTATGCCTTCAAACATACAATGTAGTCGACAAAATGAGAATGCAAAAAAAAATTGAAAATTTTATTCAGTATCCACATATAGTTTCTATTTATATGCAAGAAAGTTTCAATCTATTTTGTAAGCTAATTCTGTAGAAATATCTTGGTGCCAAATAATTTTGGTATACTTTTGTTCTTGTTCCCTTTTGTCGTGTTGTACAAGTATCTAGAAGAAAATATTTGTTTTTATGGTTGGTTTATATATGTTAATTGCATATTTATTTTTGCTAGATATGAGTGCTAAATTAGAGGTTCAACACACATCCATAGTTTTCTGTGGTTTCCTAGAGATCCCAATATGGAAATATTGGATTGTTCCAACCCTATGAATATCAATACAACAAAGTGCTACTTTGACCAATATGTAACATCATCAAATCCATGTGACATACATCATCGAAATTTCATGATCCCTCAAATTCTGAATGATGATCCATGCCTTCTAGATGTTCAAAAATGTTTCTCCTGCAATCTTGAATAGGATTACAAGCATTTGGTGAACCGAGTCCAAAGGCATACCCGATGCAGTGTGGATTCCTGTTAACAAAAAAATAGGTATGTCCTTTCGTACCATGACGATGATCCATGGAAGGTTCGTGTTGAGTCAACTTTGTTCATAGACAAAAAAGGGAAAAAAAATATGAACCAGCATGAAATGATGAATTTTTAAATGTTAACAATGTAGATCTTTTGAAAGTGTGGCAAGAAAATATTGATTTTCAAATAGTTATCTCTGAGCATGCAGTTTTGAAATATATTGTGAAATATGCATCAAACCTAGAAAGAAAATCATAAATTTAACATGAAATGTTGATGAGAGTTTCTAGTGCAAGTGGATGTGAGGCTCCTGTGTTAATTGCGTATAGAGGGTTCCTTGTTGAAACACTTGTTGAGTGTGGCATTGGAGCTCAAGAAACTTGCCATATGTTACAAAGGATACCTCTTTTTTGTATATTCACAATTTTTTCATGTTGAATGTTCAGAAAAAAGTATACCAAAAACTTATACTTCATTCTGATGAAATTTCATACGGAAATATTTTTTCTTAGGTTTATTAAAGCTGGCCCCATTTCCTGGCACATTTCTGCTTTATATAAATACAAAGATCATGGAATTTTGATTCCAGCCGTAATAAATAGACATGGTGAGTGTGAGGTTTCCATTCTTTTGTTCCTTTCTAACCACGATTTATTTTTTTCCCTGACGAGGAGTTTGAAGAGTTTGGAAAATTTTGCTAGGATGAGTTTCTTTTATACAAGCCATTTCATGACATTGCTTCAGATATAGGGCTTACAAGTGAAACAACCATTGAGAACTCGAGGAATTTCAGATATCATGCGTGGTGTGTTGATCAAGTTCCTTTTCTAAATGAAATAAATGAAGAAGATGTTGAGTCCCTTGTTCATGAATAAAATCTTGATCGATATTCTGAATAGCGGTAGGTTTTTTCTCGAACAACTCCTCCAAACAATGCAAAAATTTCTAACCTTGACAATATTGGTAGAAGGGACTTCAATATTCATTATAATTGGCATGAAATAATGGTCTCAAACGATATAGCAGAACATGCTATACTTCTTATAAAATATTCGCAGTTTTCGGGTATTGTTATGACAACACTGTTGGGGAGCTAATTTTGTCACCTTCCTCTTTATCATAGAAATAATCAGTTCCTTTTGAAATTGTTTTTCGAGTTTTTTTAATGGTGGAAATGATGATATTTTGAAAATGAGTTGAAACTGGAAATTCTTCTGTTATTCATTGTATTTTTCATGCTCTTTTTTCTTCAACAACAAATTATAGAAGTCCCTTGTTATTGCTTGCTCCAACTAGCATAGTTTATTTTAATATACGTGGAAAAAAAATACACTTTGCTTTCAAAAATCCTATAAAATATATGAAACTGTTGAATGGCCAGACTCTAGCAATTTTTCTTTTTGCTAGATGTTGAGTGTGTCCAAACATTTCTGTCTTTCCAGACATTTTTAACAATAGTATTATTTGGTAACATCGTGTTTTCAAAGAGAGAATTTATTTAAGTGACAACCATGAATCATATGTAAACAACGGAAGAAATGAAACATTGGAAGCTGGACACAATGATGGCAATGAAAAATTTGCGGCATGTGGTTTATCTGTTGATAGTGATATCGTTCCTGGCATGGTTGACAATTTTGAACATTCAGTTGGCAATGTGGATGGGGAATTCCTTACAGCAACTATATAGAAAATATTGTTAGTCCTCTCGAATCCGTGCATACGCTCTCTGTTGCAACAACACAGGTTATTCAAGTATTTTTCTTTTCATGTAATTTTTTCATCTTAACAAAAAAAAATATATTGTTGTATCATTTTTTTTATCACTTTTTGTAGAACAATGTGGCAAAAAAGATTGGTCAAGAAATATATTCAGAACTAGTACAACCATTAATGGTTCTCGAAGTTCTACCTTGACGAATACACTGCCAAACTCTAGTAATGGTAAAACGGATGATCTCTTTAACCATAAGTATTAAACCTTTGGTGTTACGTTGGGAGAACATTTTGTTCGAATGTTTCTTTCTGTGGATGTTGAGCATCTCCATATTTGTCCAATCTTCTAAATATTTTCTCACATGTATCTTCTTTGGGAACATTTTCTTTAAATATGGAGGCTTCATCGAACTGAAAAACCATGAGTGCTCTAGAAATGATGTAAGAGAAGAAATAATGGAAGGTAGGAAGAATTATTCCATTGAACAACTACTTGCATCTTATGTTTTCTCCAATAGTATTATACTTGCTAGGATGGTTGACAATTTGAGACAGTCTATTTGGAATGTTGGATCTAGTGTTTCGCGAAGTAACTATGTACACAATGTTGTTGGTCATAGAGAATGTCTGTATACTTTTACTATTTCCACAACAAAGGTTCTTGATGTGAATTGATTTTCAAAGGGTTTCTAGATTTGAATAAAAAAAATATTGCTTTATTCATCTTTTATTTTATGTTTTGGAAGAGCATTATTCAATTGAATAATGGCCGGAAAATAGATTTTCAACCAAGGAAACATATATTGGTTCCTCGAATTCCACCTTGACTATGCAACAACCATGAAAATGAATATGTTTTCTCTTTTATATTTGTTGTTAAATTTTAAAAATTTAACTAGTCGTTCTTTAAATATTTGATTTTGACATTATGATTTATATTTTTTTGCAAATAGAACATACTCAACCACAACCAATTTAGAGGGATGGATTCCCATCAGTTTATGTAAACAATTGATGCAATCAATGCTCCAATTGAATAAATTGTTTCACATCATCATCATCCTATATTGGTGTTTGGTAGAGAAAATGGAAGTTCTCACTATCATTTTATCAGAGACATGATTGAATTCCATAGAAAATTTCGATCAAGGATTGATAATTTTTCAATAGTTCAAATGTTCCAAGTGTGCAATTAATGTTATGCTAGTATACAAGTCGTGAGATGGTGCGCAGTGCCCATTTGCAAAAGATGTAAAAGAAAGAAAGTCTCTCACCATTTTTGCTACTTTAACAACATGGATCCAAGTGAACAACCATAGGTTCTAAGAGTTTTGAAAAAAATTTAGGAGATGCTAATAGCATGAGTAAATCAAATATTACAAGTGATGCATGCTCGCGGTGGTAAATATAAATATAGCGGCCATACAATAATTTTCCACAAGATATATGTTTGATTGTAAAGAAGCTTCCACAACATGTTTACTAGCTTCATTTTGTACTTATTAGAAGAGGTTGTGTTGAATCAAAATATTATGAATGTTATGCAAAGATAAAACGTGTGATGGATGAATTTCTTTACAAAATCGATATCGATAAATATTATTGGGAAGTTGAAATTGATATGGATCTAGTTGTTTCTCTCGCTGAAAGACCTACCCATGTGTCTAAGAGGCTACAATGTGTCAAAAAATACCTTGATAAAATAAGTATATCTGATGAGGATATTGAAAAGGAGGGGGAGAACTCTTTGCACCCTCATCCAACATCCTTTCTTTCTTGCTTTGCAAATGAATGTAGGGAAGTGGATCAAATAAGAATATTTATTGACAATGTAGATTCTACACTCGCTGAATCTTTAAATTGGCTAGATATTTGTATGTCCCACATTAATGAATATAATAATGAGGGGTTGGTAGACATGGAATTCCCCACTTTATTCCCCACATGTGATGTTGAGTGGTTGCATCCAACTATATACAACATTCAAATCAACGAATATGGTTTACATATACTTAGATATTATGATCAAAGATTTGAAATCCATCCTTGGTTTCGATATTTCCTATTGAATATGATTATGCGCCACTATAGAAAAAGAAAAAATTATTTCTTTGTAAATAATAATTTTCATGAAAATGCACCTGAAACTGTTCAAGAGTTGTGACAACAACTTTGTAATATGCCTAACAATAAATTGGCTCAAAAATTAATGCAATTTGGTTCTTCTATGAGGGGTAAAAGGTCATTTCAGACAAAATGTCATTCTTAACTCATTAACATGATTACCCTATTGAGTTTCCCTATTTTTATTTTTACATTGAGTGCAACTGGTACAAAGTGGCCTAACTTGCATAGTCTTATGCCTTCAAATAGAAAATTTCGTCGAAAAAATGAGCAATAAAAAATAATTAAAAATGTTATTTAGTATCAACATATAGTTTCTTTTTATATGCACCAAAGTTTCAATATATTTTGTGAGCTAGTTTTATATAAATATCTTGGTGCCAAATAATTTTGTTATAGGTTTGTTCTTGTTCCCTTTTGTCATGTTGTACAAGTATCTAAAAGAAAATATTTGTTTTTATGGTTGGTTTATATATGTTAATTGCATATTTATTTTTGTTAGGTACGAGTGGTAAGATAGAGGTTCAACATGCATCCATAGTTTCCTATGGTTTCTGAGAGATCCCAATATGGAAAGATTGGATTGTTCCAACCCTATGACTATTAATGCGACAAAGTGCTACTTTGACAAATATGTTACAACATGAAATCCATGTGACATACATAGTCTAAATTTCATGATCCCTCAAAGTCTGAATGATGATCCCTTCCTTTTATATACTCAATAATGTTTTTTTGGCAATCTTGAAGAGGATTACGAGCATTTCATGAACCGAGTCCAAAGGCATACAAAATGCAGTGTGGAATCATGTTAACAGAAAAATAGGTATATCCCTTTGTGCCACTACGATGATCTATGAAAGGTTCGTGTTGAGTCAACTTTTTCCATAGATGAAAAAGGGAAAAAAAAATATGAACCAGAATGAAATGATGGCCGTTTAAATGTTAACAATGTATATCTTTTGAAAATGTCACAAGAAATTATTTATTTCAAATAGTTATCTCTCAGCATGAAGTTTTGAAATATATGATGAAATATGCATCAAAGGTAGAAAGAATATCATAAATTTATCATGAAATGTTGACAAGAGTTTCTAGTGCAAGTGGATGTGAGGCTCCTGCGTTAATGGCATATAGAGGGTTCCTTGTTGAAACACTTGTTGAGTGTTGTGTTAGTGTGTTTGGTGCACGCATGTACGAAATCACACCAACTTAAGGGATGTGTTTTACCCTCTTAAGTTATTGGTCATAGGCAAAAAAGGAAGTGGAGTCAATCAGGTTAGTGGAACAAGCTAGAATAATAAACATACTAGATAGAGAAATAGCATGCATATATAAAATAAAACTAAATTAAAACTAAAAAAAATAAAAAAAAGCTTTGAATAGAGTCAAACAATTGCAATAATCCAAATGGTGGCTCTTCGGCCCCTCTTATTGAATGTTGGTAGGAAATGTGGATGAAACTTTAACCCTCTTGCCAAAGGGCCCCTAGAACATGGGTTCTAAGTCTCGATGCAAATATTTTTTTACTTCCAAGCTTGCCTCGGTGCAAAGTATCCCTCTCTCTACTGTGGTGGACTGAACTTGTTGGATGGCCAACAATTGAGTCCCCTCTATCTTCAGCTCTAGATCACACACTGCTGGTATTGCTTGGGCAATTCTGGCCAACCTAACAATGTGTTCTCAAGTTCTTCATCTCATGGTGGCCTTATATAGGAGAATTAAAATACTCCTTCCTAATATTGGTACATTGTGGATGGTGACCCAAGGGAGGGGGATGATTCCTTTGTGTGCCACAAATATTCCATTGTGTGCTCGCTTGATGTTTAAGGAGGCTTTGGTGTCTATCCTTAGGCGGCTTCAAGTGAGGAATCACTATCCTAGAGTGTCCTTTTTGTGGTCCCAGAAAGTGACTTTCGCCACTCCCAAGATTGTGTGCATTTCAGGTCAAAATGCACGCAAAGGCTCTCTTCATGAAGGATTATGCATGTAAAATAATTTATGACTTGCTCAAATTTGATTTTTCCTCAGAACTTAGAGATTTTTAAATACTTTCCAGATTCTCTAATGTCTTTCAGCTCTGTAAATCCTTCTACCTGACATTAATTAATTTTGTCTTCTGCTTGTATGATTTTCCAGTGTTAACAGTTTCCCCCTAATGAGTGAGGTATGGGAAGAACTGTATAGCCGAAATACATTATAGTTTATTTTTTGTATACCGTGCATAGAGAGAGAGAGACCTGCATGAAGCTTGGAATTGGAAACACCCTGCACCGGTTCGAAGAATGAACATGTCCTATGGCACCCCTGTAAGCAAATATAATACAATATATATACAAATTTTCTACGAGGCGGGCATGTCACATGCTCGTGATGTTGTGGCTAGTTAACCAAATCTATTTGATAGATACATGTTCTGTCTACATCACTAATATGGTAGTGATCTGGTGGTTGCTGACGACGACTGTTGACGCCCTCCAGGGCATTTTTCTTTGATAATAGGTGGAATGCGGTACCCATATGCGTAAACTTGGTAGTGTATAACTGTGCATTGTACGCATAGGTGTTGGCTAGGACCTTCCCGTGCAAGCATTGCTAAAAGAGACGCTTGTGAAGGCACGAGTCTTCGATGAATTTGATCAAAGTGCAATGGTCGTAAGGTACGATACCATATTGACATGAAAGCTTTTACTGTAGTCGAATGTCAAGAGGATCGATGACATCTGTGAGCAATGATGTCTCACACAGTGCCACCAGAGGATGCCCCTTTTAAGGAGAGGGGTAATCCAAGGTACCACTTCCTTTTTGGAAAATAGGTGTTGAAGTCAACAAAAAGGAAGCCTCAACCGAAAAAGGGGTTCCTGACATGAGGGGTCAGGGACATGGATGTGATGGGTTTAACATAGGCATGTTGGCGTGGGGTGACGGAAAACTGATGATGGGGATTCAGTGGCCCAAGGTCAGAGTGTACTAAGTAGCTTGGCAGCAGTCATAGTTATTTCTAATGGGGAGGTCCCTAGAGTTGGTAGGACTTCCAAGATGAGTAAAAACTGGCTATGAATGTCATGGTGGCTTTTGCCTAGGGGTGTGATACTCTGACCGAAGGTGTTCAGGGACTGCTACCATGGTATAAAATATGGATGAGGGTGGGGGCATAGTGCACCGTTTGCAGGCTTTATACATTTTCCAAAAGAATAAAGTAATGGGGTTTGGTTTGTACAAAACACAGAGACGGGTGCCCCAAAACATGAAAGTGTTGGCTCACTGATGTTGTGAGGACGATGTTTTCTTGAGGGTGGGGGCCCCATTGGTTGGTATCACGTGTGGAAATGATGAATCGGATGAAAAAGTATAGCAAATGGGATTATGCTGGTGGAGGTATGGTGGGCCATATGCAAGGTGCGCTAGTGCGCTTTTGATCTGCTTATACAACCTAGTCGTTCGGGAAGGGGGTTTTTATTTTGTATGGTAAAACTTGACCTTATGCATGGTTGATGGATGGGTTTGAGGTGCTTCCCAGACTAAAGTGGTATGGCCGTGGCGTCACTTTTGTTGTGATATATGGTCTACTGTGGGTGATGAGCGCCATGGGGAAGGAAAGGCTCTACCAACCAACGAGGATGTTTATCATGTGCAGGGTGAGGTCATGATAAACACGGTCGGATATGTGGAACCTATGGTTGATTTTTGATGGATAAATGATGACAGGATGTGTAGAGTTTTCTGGGACTCTATCATGCTGGGGGTAGAATGATACCTGCTCTGAAACTTTCAGTGGATGGATTTGTGAATGGTTTGCGAGCTTTTCCTGCAAAAACAAATACCTCAAGTGAAAGCATCTTCTTTATCAAATATTATTGGAAGTCATTAGCTTTTAAAAAAAGAAGATGAGAGAGGGCATACCTGTCGGCAATGAGTTTTGCCTATTTTTTATGTTTTTTCTGTTGATGATGGGTACCTATTTGGAAGATAGGTTGTTATGGAGGGAGCGAGATTTTCCTGAGCTCCGAACTACATTGGCTTCTGATGTTGGGGCATGTCGTCAGCTGGTGCAATGAGGGCTATTAAATTCTACGGAGAACGAGCTTCTTCAATCGCAGGACCAATTGTTGCGTTACTTGATCCGACATTAGTACAGGAGGCGCAACATGTTTGTGTTGTGCGAGACGAACCTGGTCATCCGTCCTGAGACGGATGTATATTTTGTGACTGGTTTACTCCCTCATGGTGAGGCACTGAGGTATCCACTCCCTTCCGGAAAGGTGGATTTGGAGAGGTTCCGGAGACGTCATTGTGGTGGGGCATCTATTATGAAGGGGTGCATCAGCATTGCATCTGTGACAGATTTGGTAGATCGATGTGCTCTGGCGGTGATTGTGCAACTTGCAGGGTCGTCGGCTTCACATAGGGCATCAGGCTCGCAGGTTGGAGTCTTGTGTCGATTGAGGTTCGGGCACTTCTATGATTTTTCCTATTTTTTCTATGACGGGATGGTGACATAGCTCAACAAGGTCGATAATGGATCGAAGTTGTTTGCATATGCTAGCATTTTGTGCAGCATTATGTACGAGAGCGTAGTGCTGCTGAGACCTGTGGTGGCGGTGCCTTCTAGGTGGCCACGAGAGCCTCGTATGAGGAGGTCAGCTTGGGTGATGCCACAAGGTGGTGAGGGCATGGTGGGGCATTACTAGAATGCCACGATAGAGGCCTAGTTCGAGGTGAACCCACGGATCTACTTGCCATTCCCATTTGTGGGGATGGACTTCTAGGGGGATCCAAATGTGGGTCTACCTCCTTGTTATGCTTGGGGGCCAACAAGTACATTTTTTATGTTTTTTGCATTTATTTGAGTATATATGTTCTTATGTGTTTTGATGGTGACACTGACATATTTTTGGTTACTCTTTGCAGATGGTGGCGAGGTAGGTCACCCCGTGGCTTGATTGGTTGGCCATGGTCCTCTTTGGAGACCTTAGGGTGGGCAGGGAGGAGATGCTGCTGGAGGACCTAGTGGTGGCACTAGCCCTTCAGGGGAGGGTAGTAGCTCATATGCTGCTAAGGTTGTGGTTGAGCGAGCTTGTGCTGATGCAGAGGTGGCATGTGCAGATACAGCGGAGCCTTGCATTGCAGAACTGACTGCTTAGGTGTTAGTTCTAGAGGATGCCTGGGGTCGAGTGGACTGCTTAACCCAGGGAATGCCTTCTCAAGGTTTTATGGATGATGTTGAGGAGGTTTGACTAGAGATGACGATGGCGCGAGAGAGGGACTATCAGCCTATTTTACGTCGGGTGGTAGTCTTGGTTGTGACGACGACTCCAGTGGTGGTACTGGGGGTAGTTGTGGGTCCAGCTACCCCTCTTGAGGGGGCACCACCCTAAATTATACTTGTACACCGATAAAGTGCCCATTATGAGGATGCTTCCCCTATTTTTGATGATCTTTTGTGTATCTTTGGGTTGGCCGATAAGTCAGCGACACTATTTTGTGTACTCAGATATATATATCTTATATATGAGAGATATTTTTTGCAGCTCTACATGTTGTGTCACCTGTTTCCGTTTATGGATGATGTTATGCTGATGGATATCTATGTTTTTGGTTTTTGATGTATGATGGCTTATTTGAGATACATTCCAGTTTAGGATATTCTTAGCTATGAGATCAACTACTTGGTTTTACCTCCTTGGTACATGTGTAAATGTAATATAGTCAAATTGTGTGCTTAATCTTTTTTCACGCAAATATTTTCTAAATAGATGTCTATCTCTTTTCTCAAATGTTTGGTTTAACTACGACACTACTAACTGGGAATCGAGGTAGACATTCATATGGAATTTCCCTGATGGAGGGCGTCACACATAATTCTGATGACAGCGTCATATTCTGCCTGATTGTTTGTTGCTGAACCGATGCACACACCATTTGTGTAGAGTGGTGATTGGTGAGGGTGATAGATGACCCAAGAAAATATGGCTAAAATTTGAGAACATCTTGATGCTCCATTAGAAAATCCAAAATAAGGTTCAGGTTGGTGATCCATGGCGGCAATTTGAGCATGTTTGATAAGTCCTTTGGTCAAAAAAATTTAGTGGTTGGGTTTGTGTACGTTCACTCTATGGAAGGGTGATCTTGGCCCTTATGGGTATAATTTCTTGAGGTAAAGGCCGTTGGCGGGGTTGTTGAGGCATGTCCCATACCATTCCATCAAGATGTATGGCCCCTATCAGAGGCAATGTTTGATGATGTAGGGTCCTTTCCACAAGGTTTTTAACTTTCCTGGCCCTAGGGATTCTTTTGCGACATCATAGTGGAGGACTAGTTCTCCATCGGTGAATGAGTGAGGGTTGATGTGGTGGTCGAATGATGCTTTTACCCTTGTCTTATGGGCCTCGTTGTATTGCAGTGACTGTCGCGGCCTTTCGTCAATGAGCTCTAGTTGTACTAGGCACTCTCCTAGAGGCTAGGTATCATCAAGGAGTTCGATAGCGGCATGCAAATTTGGGATCTCACGGAAATCAATGTAAAAGCACAAGGTGCCTTGATTTTTTGCGACAGGAATCAGGTGGAAATCTTGGGATGTGTCGGCGGCTGTAATCCTATTTTTGATATGCGATTGTACAAATCGTATATGGTGAATCGTGTCATTGACGTTTGGTGGGGGAAGCATCTCTTTGATGGGAGTTTGCATAAGCGCAAGGGTGGGTTCCCCACTAGGATGGTCAATTTCCTGTGGGTGGAAATTGTCCCTGCTCAGAGGTTCCTGAATGTTTCCATTAGCGGGCATATCTCTGGTGCATGATTTTGGCGAGTGAAGATACACTAGTAGAAAATGGCTAATTAATTACTAAAAAAATGACTAAAATTTGCATATAAACGACTATTTTTCGATCGGTGACCAATAGTAGCAAATTTACAGTATCTTATAACGCGACCAACTTTTCGTCGTTTTTAGCTTAGTCATTAATTGGTTATCTCAATTTTGTTGTCTAGTAGTATATTTGGTCATTAATTTGATCATTAATTTAGTGAGTGATTTGGTCATTAATTTAGTCATTGATTTGATCATTAATTTAGTCACTGATTTGGTTATTAATTTGGTCATTGATTTAATCTTTGATTTGGTCATTAATTGTCATAATTAATGACCAAATATACAATAAAATATATTACTATATGATCACCCAAGAAAACCAATTAATGACCAAAATGTTGGTCATGTTATAAGATATTGTAAATTAGCTACTAATAGTCATAGATATGCAAGTTTTAGTCATATTTTGAAACCAATTAATGACTGAAGAAATATGACTACATTTTGGTCGTGTTATAAGATACTGTAAATTAGCTACTAATAGTTGTATATATGCAAAATTTAGTCGTCATTTGTAATTACAAAATTATCATTTGCAGTAATCATTTATCTTTTTTTGGTAGTTTCATATTCCTTATATAAACGACTAATTTAGTAGTTTATATTCATTTCATTTACTTTCATTAATAATCATTATAAATGACTAATTTAGTCGTATATTCATTTTATTTGTGTTCATCATTAATCAATATAAACTACTAATTTAGTAGTTTCAAATTGATTTTGTGTTTATTATTAATCAACATAAATTAATTTGTATGATTTAAAAAATGGCATACAATGTGCGTGTTCATCTAATATGAAAACACAAAGTTGCATATGTTAATTAGAATACTAAACAATATCAAATGCAACTATAAATAATTTCAACCACATAAATTATATTATATGAAATGTTAAAGTATTACAATATGGGTTTCCAACTTAATATTGGTTGGACTACAATTTACACACAAAATGATGTTTCATCACTTCAAAACATTATCATTGTGTTGTCAAGGCATTGTAGGTGAATTCACAAAATCGGAAGCCTTGACCATCAGTCTTTATATGTGTGTCTTATGTGGGATATTGTCTCTAAGGGTATCACAAGACCAGTTCTCCTCTCTTTTTTTGCATTTGTCACTCCAATGTTATTACTCCCCTCTTTTTTCAATTCTCGCTTCTTACCATCAATACTGAGTTCATTTTTTGAAAACAAAATAAGATACAATGTAGAGCGTAAGACATGAAAGACAATGAATACTAGAATATAAACTAAATTAGACTATAAATAGTTTATACGACATATACCTCAACATCAACAATGTCAAAGCCATTTTTCCCCATACAAGTAAGAAACTCGAACAAATTTTCTTCACTGGGGTGATAATGGCCACTATATTGTGGCCAAATAACCTGTATAAACAAAGCAAATAAAATGTCACCATATATAGAAAAGAACACCTTAGTAACTTAGTATTCAAATTTCAAGGAAAGCTTAGGAAAAATCATGTCAACTAAGTTATATGCTAAAAAGCTCAAGTTGTAAATAACTTGTGAAAACAAATAATATGAAGTGTGATGTTTAATCCATGTTGCTTTATTCAGAACATTTCATTTTCTAACGCATGAACTTAGTCAAGTACATAAACAACATGTACTCAAATAACAACATGAAAGTAACCTTTTCTGATGGTCATGAAAATATTTTAACACAAAATAGCTATAAGGATTCCGATCCATATAGTGTAATACTAATTTCATCTTCAAGCTTTGGTTTTTGTTTAAATGAACATGATACTAAGTATTTTCAATTTCATAGTTAAAAGACAAAACAAAATCAAAAGAAACATCCAAAATACAATCAAACAATAAAGAGAAGATATCATGGAATGGAAATTGCAATTATAAAATATTTGTTTACTTGTCCACCGATGTCATGTCTGGCATTCCTAAAACATTTGCTTGCCTAAAATAACCATGAGGTAAAATAGTCACAATATTAAAAACCATAGGAATTCCTACTAGAAACATTTCCAAAGTCAATGGCTCAAGTGGCTAAGCGATCTCTAACAACGAATGAACCATATCCAAGATGTGATATGCATTGTTTCCCCATCCTTTTTCCAATCACATTTCCTGTAACATGCCCATAGCAGAGTCAAGTAACAATCAAACAAATACTTTGACATTTGTTTTTATCTTTTATATCTATAAAATTTGAATCTAATTTGTTTTTGTTACAACTCTGTTGAGACCACATACTGTACAGTCAAAAATAGAAAAGGAGTCATTACTCATACCTACCCATGGTCTCTTATAGGAATGATGGAAGGATAGGTTGAGCCATTAATTAAAATTGCAAAAATATTAAGGAAAGACAATCAATATCTAGTTAACCAATTGCACATTGAACTCTATATGGATGAGTAGCCCTAAATAAAGCCAGTTTTCTCTATCATATGCCTTGGAAAGACAAAATCACTAAAATTGCTTGTAATTTTTTGGTTTGATGTTATAAATTCCTTCTTGGGCTACTCCTCTTCCATAATGGATTTGTTTCCCAGGAAGGATGAAAATTTATTCTAATGAAACAAAATCAACTTAGTGGATTTTGACCCTACATGCACTAATTTTTGCAATGATTTTGTAGATGCAATTACATAGTGATATGGGTCTGAAATCATCTCACTCCTGTCTAATTTTTGGGATTAAAGCCTAAAATGTTGAATTGAAAGCTCCCAAATCTTACATGTGTATTGTAATTTGTCAGCAATTCTTAGTTGCTATGTTTGAAGGAAGTCATAGAACCCATAGAAGAATTATATTGTCCTACGAAGTGGCTGAGGGTTCTTATATTTTTGGAAACAGTGCAAAATTGTTCATAATTATTCCTTTGATATTTGATCCATCAATGCCTCATTACCCACCTCACCTACAAAACTGGGGAAATATGAAGTCATCTTTAACTATCGCTCTTAAATTTATTCTATCATCCTCTTTATAAATACCCTCAAAATGGTATGTTGATAAGCAAATTGCTCCTCGAGATGAGACACCTTCTCATGAGGCAAAGTTCGTTGATAAACACCATCTTGAGGAAATTTTTCATTATAATTATGAGATGTTGAAGAGAGAAAAGATTGGCTATTTAGTAAAGGATTTGCACAAATTTTGGTGATTTGGTACAAGGAAAGACATGGGCAGTAAGAGAATTGTGGAGATTCCCTACAACTCTTTTCCCAAATGTGACACGTGAGGATGTATGCTTATTAAAAAACTATATTTGAGAATGTGCACCATTTTGAAGGCAACACTATTTTGGATGTAGGTGCAAGAAGTTTGACACAGGCTCTTGCACCCGACCCGACAGTCAACCTGCTTACCTATGACTACGATCTATGCACTTCCCGGCTTGTCAACTGTATTTGCTCCAATTCTCGATCATATTGTGCCTAGAGACACATCATTGTGGTTTCAACTAGGCTACTCGACCACATGTGTGGTGGCTACTAAACCTTCACTGACACAGGTCTAGCTAGCTCTAATAGCACTCCTCCATCCACAAACTAATTATGTTGACAGTTGCCCTTCTATCGGCCATTTGTGTGTCCTTTCCCTCGCAATTTCTCAACAACTGAGTGGTGTCGACTAGTCTAGCACGTGTTGCTTCCTTCTTAGTGAGTTGCCACCTTATGCTTCTTGTGGTTTTGTTTTTTTCGAGTGCGGGCTTGCATGCAGGACACATTTCTTCCACCAATTACTTTTGACAATACCTTCCTACCTCTCTTAGCAAACTACTCTCGAAACTACGTGCTTCTTCGAGGTGATACTAGTAGATCCTTTTCTGCCAACCAAAATTTCGCCCACCCCTTCTTCGCGCAGTTTTATTTTCCTATTAGCGGCATGGTTTAACCCTTATTTCAACCACTTTGTTTTTGCCATGATTGACACAACCTTGTGAATTGTTGAAATTCAACATTTGCAATCTTCCCACCTCTGTCACCTGATGAGTATGAATTCTTAAACTCTCTTCTATCATTATCCAAAACATTTATTTCCTCGACACGCGATTTTGCAAATAAAGGTTTTTTTGCAACATAAGTCCTTGTCAAAATTTCATCTCTCATACCAACTGGCATTCGGTCAGAACTGCAACCTGAAATCGGAAATACACCTATTCGTCTAACACTCGAAGATGTGAATGGTGGAATATATGCTAGAGCACTCTTAGCATATGGCAGGGGTTGAGCCCTCCCTCCTATTCCCTTTCCAAGACCTCCCTTAGGACCAAGAGTCAAGTGGACATCATCAAAAGCTCTGTGTGTTGAAGGGCTTGGCATACACCGATTTTCAAATTGAGCCCAATCCACAATCTAAGCATCTTGACTGGTGATTCCACAGTCACGTGGTCCCATATGGGGTTGTGGCCCTTTAATCCCACCCATATGTGGAAGTGAACCAATTTGTGCACGTGCCATGTAAGGAGGCATTGCAGGTCCTCTCACACCATGATCAAGTGGTGTCATAAGTCTCCGACCTGCATGTCCCATATTGGTACCTCGAGAGTGACCTCCCTGTCCATGTAGTTCTTGCACAACATCCCGATGCACTTCCTCTATTTTCTTGTGGCCCTCAACCTTCCACCTTTGTTTCCATCCATTCCTCATCAAATCAATCAAATCCTTCAACATGAACCTCAGCCTAGAGGGAAGCCCTTGGGTATTGGGCATTTTTTTCATCTTATCAAAGTAAGCATCAATATGTTCCTTGGCCTTTGAATGGTCAATCATATGGCCAATAGTGCTCATTAGTTTGCACAAAGCTTCAACATTTTCGTCCTCTGCATGTTGAAATTCACCAATTAATTTCCTGATGAATGCATGCATAATTCTTTCGGTCAGCATACTTTCTTTATAAATCTCACCAATATTTCCTAGCATTCATCGTTCTACTACAACCTTCTTCTCTCGTATTTCTTCCACTGAAAGGATTTTTTCACCATCCTCTTCTTCTTTCTTAGGCTCTGCCTCTTCTCTTTCATATTTTTCAAATTCTTCCTGAAATTTGTTCAAAAGAACTTGCTTGAAAACAACCTTCTCATTATCTTCATAAAATTCTGGTAATCCTGTAGCAAGCTGAAAACAGAATTTTGCATACATTTCACAAAAAGTCGGCTCCATCAAGGCTTTGTAAAATATTTGAGATATTATACCATGAAGACATGATGCAGAGTCAATGTTCACTTCTTTGACCTGTTCAAAAAGTTTTTCAAAGTTTTGGGGCATTAATTTATTAAGGATGAATTTAATTTGTCATTTTTTCAACTAATCCTGATCAGAAACCTTGCCCACTTCATATCGGTTCTCTGATTTATGAATTGTGGGCAGAGAATGCTGTGGAGGAGGAATCAAACCCTTCTGTGAACCAGAAGCACGTTGCCACCTATCAACATCAGAATTATTTCTCACTAGTCCAACTTGTGGAAATGGTGCTTGCACATAAGGCCCTCCGAGAAGGATGCCATTCATACTCATTTGTGTTGCACAGGTATTTCTTACAAAGCCAGTATTATAAATTTGACCAAGTTGAAACATAGAAGAGGAACCACTTAGACCTGCATCCATCCACATATCACAGCCAATAGCAAAAGCATCCACTGGCTTGGTCCATCTATCATCATCCAAACTGGACATATTTCTCCCATGACGTTCAAGTAGATAATTCCCAATCGGATGCCTTTCAAGACCTCTTGTGGTGCTTGCTAATGCATCAGCCTCTCCTACATGACTTGCAAGTGCGTGGGAATTTCCAAGTAATTCAACAGTGTCTAGACAAATTTCGAAATGATTTGGTAGATCTTTGCAGTGATCCTTGATTGTCAAAAAAAATCACTAGAGTACTTTCTGTCTCCTGAACATTTAGTAACTAAAATAGCTACTTGACTCATAGGAGTTGAAATCTCAGCTGCATCTTCACAATCATCCACTTCTTTCAGGACTTGCTTCTCAGGCTCTTTTGAGGAAGTATTACTCTTGAAAACATCAGTTACTACTTTGGATGGTTCTGGAAGGTTCACATCTTCCTCCTCTTGAACCTTATAAGCATTATATAAATCACTAGTGGGAGCTGCAACATTTGCCTTACCGAAAAAATCTTCTTTTTATTCGTCTTGTTGACAACTACCTTGGCAGCATCACCAATATTTGCAACAGTATTCTTCACAGAAACATTGGAAGAACTTTTATTCTCCTTTTCTGAAACTGCTACCCAAAATGCTGAAACTTTTGGTATCAAGTTTCCTTCCAGTGAATTATAATGTGTATGATAAAAAGGAATAATGTAATATCCCGAAAGGGAAAATGAAAGTAATATAAAGTAAAATAGACTAGAAACTACAGCAAACATAAAAACACCATTAAACACATAAACTGAAAGCCAAGAAACAATGTTTAGCCATTTTATTATTTGTCGGGAAAGAGTACAAGTGAGGTACTGAAAGGATTGCACCTAGGCATGCTCAAGGCAGGCTGAAAGACAAACTCAACCTAAGAAAAACTTCTGTCTGAACTGGAACTGTGTGGCTCAATCACTCTGCTACCTAGCCCAGAAAATGTTGTTATTGGTTGTCTTTGAACTGCTGGTTAGGATGCCTCTCATTCTTAGAAAATTCTGGGAATTGGACAATGGACTCTCCTCAATAAACCCACAAAAACCCACGAAGGGTTTATTGAAAGCTTGGCCCCGGAAATTGGCCCCTTTGAGCTTGGTACGCTGCTCCATTGGGGAAATCAAATTCTTGGTTGGAAGTGATCGTATATGCCTTCAAAATGTTGCCAAAATCCTTGGTAGGAGGTGGCTAGCCTCCCCTCCAAATCCTTCGTCTGAACAACTCTTCTCACCCGCACTCCTAGTGCTTCCCCAAGACTCGACTGCACAACCATTATGTAGTCTATGTTGCCTTTGCGCAATCCTAAGGGGACTATGCACTTCCTGCTGATGTTGTTGTGGAATTCCCTCACAAAATGGCTAGACTCCTCTCTTGATCAGGCACTCGAAGTCCCCCGGGGCAAGCATGCTCAGTCAAAATGATAAATAAAACAAGGTGAATGAATGAGGAAATGATCCGCCTTCACTTCCTTTTGTCAATTGAGCCCCCAACGTTCCCTTGGGCCCACCATGGATTGTGCAGTCCCCTCATCCAGCCTCTCATTGCGCTACCCCCATCGAGCCTCTCCCACGCTGCCTCCCATTTGATTGTTGGCCACATGGACCCCCACTATGGCTACAATTTTTCCTAGTGGGCTATAGAAGTAGGTTGTAGCTTTTCCCTAAATTATTAATTGTAGGTCTCGGCCCATCTTATTTCTGCCAGACATTAGAAACATCAAAAATAAAAAAATAAAAAAAATTATAATAATAATACTATAATTAGCAAACTGCTAATTAGGAATATTACAAAGAAGTAAACAAAGCACAACAAGATGATAGTCAAGCCGTTATTAATAATAATTAGTTTCCTTGTGATGCTATTATCTTTGGAATTTGGATCATTAAAGCGTGACACTAGAGAGCACATTCAAAACAAGTATTATTCATTAGCATAGTGTAGTTACATTGCATGGTCCTTATCAAACAATCTTGATTAAGGGTATGATAAGCAACATGAAATTTTGAAAAATTATTGAAAGGTCTTAAAAGGCATGTCAAATGCAGAATCCATAACATATTTACCTTTCAAAATTGTGAAATCCTGAGTTAAGGTGACACATAAGAGTCAATAAATCATTTCAAGGGAATTATGGAAATTTGATCAAATAACTACGGTTGGACATGGAAATATTTCACAATAAAAAGTACAACATCTTTTTTTGTTGAGAACTTGCCACAGTGCATACTTGACACATGTTTTCCATGTAATCAAAACCCCTCACAACATTGTAGAGACTTCATTTCTTATTCCAGAATGGAATGTATATAATCCCTAGAGATCTAGTCCTTATGTTATTTCTGTTGCTGGCCTATGGTTTACTTGAAATACAACAATAGGTAGGGAAACCCAAGCAACAATTATCCTTATAGTGGGAGCACTTTGGATTGGAAACATCTATGTTCTCTATCAGTGACCTCAAAATTTCATCTGCATGCTCATTGGTTCTGTTGCCAGAACTAGGCTTCTTATTCAATTGCTAACCAATTTTAGATTCAAGGAATGTAGAAAGTCAATCTGAAGTCTGAACACTTATTACTCTTTCAGATTCAAAAATTGTGAAATTGGAATAACATGGAATGATAAAACAGCATCACGACTCCTGGGAGGAAAAAAATGGTTCAATCTCTGTCATGCAAGGTGATAAAACATAGCTATCGTTTACACAATACCTTAATAGTTGTTGGGGAAGGGGAATGGTCTGTCAAGTCCACACAAATCTAGATTTCAAGGCAATGCTACTATTAGTCTATCTCTTGGATCCCTTAGCTGATGGAAGCATTCTAAAGAAGGATATATCCCTTCAACAAGATCTGGTCTAGAAGAACACTGGAGAAAGTGGACATGAAGTTTGAGGGGTTTCTGTATGTAAAGGGCTAGACATCTTTGGTCAGGTATCAGAAGAAACTAGATAGGGTCTGGATCCCCCTAAACAAGCAATGAAATCTCCCATGGATATCATAATAAATGAGGTAGCAAAATATGAAATGCTCCTCCATCTCAATCTCTCGAAGATGGCACAGTTGGTGGATCTTGTCTAGTCAATCAATATAGTGGTCAATCTCAATCCACAATCTATGAGAGCTAACTCTATATTGTCCGAATGGGATTGGTGTGGAAGAATATAACTAGTGTTGGTCTTCATAATTGTACTTGAGTCATGATGATCCTTAAGATCCTTATCATCCTTAAAGGCTTCAATACCGTCAAGAGAAGACTATTGGCTAGGACTGAGCTCCTAGAGGTAATAAATCAGAATTCTGGGCATTACAACTAGCCCTCGTCATATTATCAATTCTTGCAGACCTGTTCAGGAAATCTGAAATAGGTTTTGAAAGCAGAGAGGCTCGGTTCTCTAGGTTCAAAGGGTCAGTATTCAAGCTAAAGGAAGGCCAAGCTCTTATAGGGAAGAAATTATGAGTTCTGGGCATATCTACTGGTCAATATTTATGTGGTTGGGGTTGCAGACCTGGGCTAACAGAGCGAAAGAATTAAATAAGGACATACATGTTTTAGGGTTCATATTACAAGATTATTAAGCCAATTCAAAGAAAATTCAAGGTCGAAGAAGAGGGAGTTGCTTTGGGCATATTCTGAAGTGGTTCTTCTTACTGAAACAAGCCAAAGAAATCACAAACCTGTGGAGTCTAGGCCATAGATCTGAAGTGGATGATTAAAGGGCTAAAACAAGCCTAAACAGGGTGTTGTAGGTACCTATCAAGACAACATATAGGATAAGAGATTAAGGAGGAAGGCCGCAACATTTCAGAGAGGTGTTGAAGCAGTTGTGGAGAGATGTAGCAAAAGGTTGGATGCCCAAATCAGTAAGTAAAGCTACAGTTAGTCTACTCCAGAAAAAGGAAGTCACCTTATAGAAGATTCTAGACCTCAAATTGCAGATTAATGGCACAATTAGAGGCAACGAAATATCTTTCAGATCTCTGTAATAGAAATAGTGATAATCTGGTAGAGGAAACTAGGCCAACTTCAGTGGAAGGCTTTTTAGGCATGTTCTAAAATATTATAAGGTGTAAAAGTCCTAGTTTGAGATATCTACTCCAGGAAGTGGTAAATATGGAAAGAATATAAGTCCATTGAATGAAAATATATTTGTCTCAAGAAATATTAGTGACTGTGACCTAAGAACCAAGGCTGGATAAATAAATATATTGGTGTTGAAACCAAGATCTAAAGCAATAAGCAACAGATAGTCACCTTATGGTGAGCATCTTGTTTTGGATTTGTTCTTAGGAAGATCATGACTTCAATGAAAACAATTGTATATTCGAAGGAAAATGTTGGATTTGGCATCCTTGGAGTTTTCCACCTCAAAAATAGTAGCATCTAGAAGAAGGATAAAGGATAAATTGGAATATTAGTAGCAACAAATTTGGCAAGGAGGATCTTGAAGGCAGTATTGAGAACTCTTGAAATCAAGATCTTGTAAAAGGTCCTACAGCAACGTCCAAGTAATCATATAAGAGAAAGGTACGTACTACACAGTATGTATAATTGTTTAATTAATAAAGGGTCTACATGCATTAAGGATTTGTTGCATAGGATCTAGATGTGTGAATCTAGGAATTACAAACCCTAAATGGGATAGAAAACCCTGGAATGAAGCCCTAATGCTAATCTGGTTTGTTTCCCCTTAAGAACCCTAGATTGATAATTTGACATCATACTTTTGGTATTGCATATTTTTCTTGGTTGTCATATGATCCATCTTTACCAAAGAGTTCCTTAGGCCATCTTCGAAGTGAAGACTAGGGGCCATCATCTGTGTCTTGAGAGCATTTTCAGATTTGTTTTCTTACTTCATAGGATTCACTGTTTGGGAAACTTAGCACCAGGGAGACGGATATACTCAGTTGTCTGCTTATCAGAGGAGATGATTCCTATTAGTATTGGGCAACACCAATGTTGGTTTTTAGAGCCTTCTTTTTTGTTGCATAGCATTGGTATTTCTATTAAGAATTCCCCCCCTTCTAATACTCTTTTAATGTTGGTCATCTCTTACAAAAGTATGATTTGAAGCAAGTGATAAAAGAAGATATTATTGATGGTACATTAAGATTACTTGGATTGACTCCCTTGAGTCTTAGCCCCAATATTTCTTTCCACGCAGAAAATTTCATGTAGTTGAGAAATGGTCTTATTGCTCAATGTGGGTATACAGTCAAACTTCACACTTGTAAAATACAGGAATGACCAATTGCAGTCAAAGTGACTGGAGTGTCAAGTTATATATCATATGGTAAGAGAATGCCTGAACTCTTTCCTGACTAGGTCTACAAAGCAATAAAAATAAATAAATACTAAGATTTAATGTCGCTGTGTGGTAGTATAGTAGAGCTATTGGTAGTCACTTTACCAATATTTTCCGATTAACGATAGTCTACAGTAAAATTTACCATGGCCTGATCATAAATCTCATGCAATGGCAGAATGCAATTCCTCCTATCAGAATTACGAACATGGTATCAGTATCGCTAGACCGAAGAGTTAAACTCAGCAAATTGCGAGTTTGAATTGAATCAGGTGGGAAACTTATTTTTCCAACAGGGTTGAATCAAAATAGGGGTTGATAGAGTTTGAATATAACAGACTCCAAAAATCATAAATTTATTATCAATGAAAACATATTTTTTAATCAATATCCGTGCAGTTCTTTATGTTTTTCTGTTGAAAAATATGTCTTATATTTACTGAAAAATATTTACAAAAAAATGATAAAAAAATTGAAGGGTATATAGTATATACTATATATAATGAACATCATAACCTATTTTGAAGATCTACTAAGGTAGAAAGAAAACCAAAATACTCAGTGTGATCCAAAGATTTAGCATCTTATTTGTCAAAATTCTTATGCCAACAATTGATGATAGACATCAACCTTCTAGACTGAACTGAAGGTAGATAAGGAGCTAGGCTCATGATCAAAAATAAGTTTACACTGTACCTTCCATAAAACAAAAAGCACCCATATCTTCAATCCAATCAACAATCCCTGACAAATCGACAGTCCTAAAAATGTGCTTAGCTATCTCCAGGTGCTGAAAAACAGGACAGAGGCCATTTGACTGACTGGTCTAGATCCATCTGGCCTTAGACAAAGGCCCCTAATAATCGAGACACTATGAAAATGCTCAGTGTATATGACAGTCATGTAGTCCAAACAGTGTAGATGCCTCACCCAACATTCCTTTCGATTTTTTGAGACCCATCGAGTGTTAAGAATTGAGAAAAGAGGACTTCTTCGATGAATAACTGAATACAAACAGTGAGAATCACATGGCAGCAATGACCAATGAAAACACCAACCCCAACCTTTGTAGAAGGACCTCAGCATACCGATATTCATCTTAAATAATTTGGGCTCCAGAATAGTGCAACTCAACTCTGTAATCTTGAGCAAGAGGTCTTTACTGCCGATATGTATGAATGCTTTGTTCCTGTAAATCACTCGAAAAAGGATGCCTCTTTCAGGATCAGTATGCACGCCTGAGGCGGAAATGCACATTCCTTGCTCTCTACAGCTCCAAATCAAAAGCTAAGTCCCACCATGCCCTGGCACCCTCCCAATGCCACTAAAATTATACTTGGCGACTTTAGACGTATGGCCTTTGGAGTCATCTTGGCCAGCTTTGGATTTGTTCTCACCATATTTGAGTGGAATCTAACTGTCACATCCTATTTAATGAGATGATTCATGAGTTGTGTCATTTACAAGAGATTGAGTTAGAGGAGGATTTCATTACACATACCAAGAATCCTGAGGGATGTCCTGACATTATTGTAGAGTACCTGCTCTCATCATGCTCTGAGACTCTGATATTTTCTTGAGGACATCCTCTGCTAATGCATAGGCCCCATCTCTGTGGTAGATGTAAACTTTGGAGTTTCCTCTGTTATAATGGAATCTTCACCTTATGGGAGTCTCAAGGTTGCTTCTTTTTCATCTTCTGCCTCTTTGTCTACTTCTAATGTGAGTGGAATAGGCCACTCTTACATTGTATTGATGGATAGAGTCATTTAATTTTTATTTTACTATTTTTATTGCATAGTTTATTTCCTTACTTATTAGGCTTTTAGGAGTTTCTTTTTCTCTCCCACTGCTTATAACTACTTTTGTACTTTGGTGCTCATTGACCTGCTTTTTTGGTCATTTGCGGATATTAATAGAATTATCTTTTGTGATAGTCCTCTATGTAGCATTATTTGAACCTGCAAATTTGCTTGTTTGATTCATGCTAAAAGCCAAAGTATTCCTAGAGTAGACAAATTTTCTTACATTTAGCCTTCAGAGCCTTGCATAAATACCTAGAAAAACTCTTAACAGACTCATAAACCAATTAATGCCATTACAGTGAGACATTGGTTATGATGATATGACATTATATGCAATTTACCTCCTTTGAGATGAATCTATATTGCCACTTGATCCTTTCCTTTCATGGACTATAGTTGGACAACCCCTCCAACCTGTCCTCATACTAGAGACCTGCCTGCAACTTTGACATTGTCACCTACAATTGTTACCAACTCCCTCTCACGCTGTACTTCATTGCACACAACTTTGATTCATTGACTTCCAAAATAGCATAGACACACTTTGATACCATGTTGAATTTCCACAATCTTGGGTCTAGGTTAGAGTTTTAAAATCAGTAATGCTACCAAACCAAGAATCTCAACCAGAACTACTTTGCACAGCGGAAAATATAAAGTAGTAAATCACACATGCACAAGTAAACACAATTTTTAACAAAATTGTACAATCATGTACAACCCCAATCTTCGTTATATTAAACCAACTCTGAATAATACAACAGTATTATGGTATACAAGATACATTGACAAAATTTGTTTCAACTTCGATGTCGTATCTTGTCTTGTTGGTCCTTTACTTCCATACCGCTCACTAGCTGCTCCTTAGTCCTTCAAAGGACCACACATCGAGACTCTAGGAGGACTGCCACCTAACATTGTTGCACGTCACTTTTGTACCATGTACACGGGCTGATCCAATCTGCTCTCTGGGTAGGCCTAATCCCGAGCTCCAATCTACAAGGCTAGCAATCACCTTTTTCCATCAAGGTGCTGCACTTCGGCACCAATATTCACCCAACCTTCAGCTCCTCTTTGTCACTTCAAGCTAGCTTGTCTAGGGCTACTTTGGGTAGCCAACACACTGCCCTCCACCAGGTCAGTGGCACCCAATACTACACTGCAAGTTCTACACTGATGAAGGATTTTGATCACCCAATCAGGCCTCCAAATTGGCTCCCACAGGCTACAAATGA
The DNA here is from genome assembly GCA_034641835.2 of Pinus albicaulis. NCBI lineage: Eukaryota > Viridiplantae > Streptophyta > Pinopsida > Pinales > Pinaceae > Pinus > Pinus albicaulis. The sequence continues at coordinate 1,242,895,383 of CM076579.1, forward strand.
AACCGATCCAAAATTGATCCAATACTTGGATCCAACACCTACAAGAATGTCTTCAAAAACATACCATAGCTCACTTTTTTTAGGGCTTATTTGGTTGCAACAACCTAGGCCTAATTATGGTTAGGGCACACTACAGTCCCTTAACAAGCCTTCCTTTATGCCCAAAACTCCTCCTAAATAATGTAGTTTCCCTTCCTTGAGGGGCCGAAGATGGTTGCTGCAATTCTAGGTTGTTCTAGCCCTCGGCCTGCCTCTAATTTGCTGCAGCACCCTACAGCAAGTATGTGCAGGGCTGCAACAGCCTTGCAAGGGGCCTGCCCACCTTTTTTTAGCACTCAAACAGTCCTGAAATGGCAGCGGCTCCTTCAGCAAGGCACTCAACCTTCCCTCCAGCAGTTCAGACCCTAAACTAGGCCTCAACGACCCTCTCCTCCTTTGCCAATTTTCTTCTCTGTGTTGCGGCCCTAGAACATAAAGTTCTCTCTCCTCCAATGAGTTACTTGTATTGTGTGTGTTGCACAAATGGATGCTTAAATGCCTCCTCTCTGCCTTCTATTTATACCACAAATGAAGGGCTTCTTCAACGTCACAATAGGGGTTGTCCAACTGTCATAAGCCTAAAACAACCTTAGGCTGACCTTGACACTTATGGTGTCAACCCCACAATTAATCTTCAAAAATCCATATCTCCACTTCTGCAACTCGGAATCAGATGATTCTCGTTGCGTTAGATTTGTCTCGCTAAGATCTATCATCCTCAGCCATCACATGTAGAAATGTGCTCATGGAAATGCCCCAAAACATAATTGGTGCAAAACCCCCTGCTTGGGTTCCAAGCCCACAAGTGACTCTTGTGGCGCTTTTCCCTCCAAACCTTGAACCCTAGCGCTTGGAGTACCACCCAAGCTACTCAAACATCGACATTTTAATGGATTTTACTACTTTTTCATTCATAATGCAGCATCACATATGGTGAAAATTGCCATTTCCAAAATAATCCCATTCATAATTCAAAATTCAAGATAAAGCACCATCTCAAACTCACTTTCCATTTTAAATTAGTATCATATTTAAAGAAAAATGAAAAAACCATTGTCTTATATTTCTTGATGAAATTACCACAAAATATAGCTGGTGAGATCCAGCAAGTGAATTGACAAGTCTTGCACACCATATGCTAATCCACCTCTTGGTCAAAAAGATGCCACCCTGCAGAAGAAGCAGCCACAGGTAACTTGAGAGGAATTCACTATAACTCCAACATATAAAAGGAAAAATGACAGTGTTGAGGAGATAGTTGCAGAAATGCACACTAAAGAAAATCTTAGACCAAGCCATAAGACACTGTCACAGAAACAAGGAGACCAGATGTTGTTGCCATAGATTTCGTTAGATGGTCCCAAAGAAGAATTTTTCAAGAAATACAGAAGTCAAGAGAAAGGCAGATAGCAAAGGGGGAGGAAGAAAATAAGACCAAGACAGCCACTGCCATAGAATCTCAAGGGCATACCTCAAAATCTGCTATGGAATTTGGGGCAGCGACTCTTAAAGAAATCCAAACAAATGTTACAAAATTATTGACACCTACTATAGACAAAACAGAATTATTGGATAAATCGAGATGAATGGAACAATGTGTTGTGGAATCCCTAATAAGGGAAATTCCTGTTTACATGTGACAAGTAGTGGAAAATTCAGATGCTAAATGTCAAATGTCATTACCTTCTCCAGCACAGGTTTCTGAAAACTTTGGCAGAATTCGAGAAACTCCTAAAATAGTTGCATTGTAGCTATAGAGGTTGGCTTATAGAAGGCAAAATCATAATCATATGAATAGGGATATAAAACCCTTGAAAGGCATCAACAAACTATTGCATTCTTTAAAGAAAAGTCTGTAATCTCACACGTAGCCTAGCAAAGCACAATTATGTAACTCAGAGAAGGTAATAAGGAGTGGGAGAAATAAGATGAAGAAATTAAAGAGAAAGTCCCTGAAATTTCAAAACTTTAAGGAAATAAATTAAAACGCAAGTGATTATGCTTCCTTAATGTTCGCCTGTAGGCCACCTGCCAAAGTGTACACCTTATATTTTAAGGAGCAATGGTTCAAATTTCACTGGAGAGGAATGCTTCAAATCTACCAATTGTTAATGTGGATGAACCAGGTATTTTCTTGATATTTCATAGGCATTCCTGAGAGGTAGAACTTAGAATGCGAGTTATATTTACACAATTATGTCCTGCCTAAGCTCACAAAATGGACTCTTCATCCTTTTATGGAGGATGGTATTTTAAGGAATTTATCTCTACTATGTAGAATGAAATTCAAATATTTGAAGAATTGTGGGCCTATAACGATTACAAATCCAAGGTTGAGTTGCTTGTCTGAGCAGAGATCATGCCCCAACAGAGGCTATCCATGAGCATTACTAAAACACTTCACATTCTCAGATCCAATGGGTAATGGAATAACAACAATTATTAGAGAAATTCAAAGCCTTTGTTGATACTTGAAGTGACCATGCTATGAATTCCCAAATGAGAAGGAATGAACTTACATAAGAATTGAAGAGAAGGGAACTCAAATCAATTCCAAATCTTAAACTAGCTATATGCAAGGCTCACCTTTACACTAGCTTTGTAATGCATCTTGAAATACATTGGATAAGACTTGGATTCAAATTTCCCGTGCTATGCTATCCAATTTTGAACTGGAAGAGCACTCGTCCAATAAATGCAGAAAGTGAATTTGACCAATTGGAGTAAATTGACTCGGTCATGGGCTATCAATAAAAAAAGTGCACAAATCCATTTGAAATTTATGATTTCAGGGAAATTAGATATGAATGACAAGGACAACTTTATTGCACAAGGGTGTACAATAACTTCATCTTGTGGGTGATGGTGAACCTCATAAGTGTCTCAGTTTTCTCATCTTCCACTCACATTTTCATGAGTATAAAAAACCTAACACATCTAATTTTCTAGATTGTTCAACCACCTTATTATAGAAATTTGGCTTAAAATAAGTAATTCATTCCAAATTAATGTTTTGACAGTCTCTACGAAGATTTTGAATGAAATGTCTTAGTTCTCGCCAATTATGATATGTTGAAGGTTACTAGTGTTCATCAACATTTAGTGTAGAATTAACACCTACCACAAAATTCCTTACACAGAATAATTAAAGACGATTGTGGAATCTCCAGAATCACTTCCTTAGGCCAGCTGCAAAAAATTTCTTAATTCTACAGCATGCCAATTCTAGGGTGGAATTCCCAAACAACAACTAGGTTGACACATCGCACCCAGATTATAGGGTAACATAGTCCCCACAATATCAACTCACGAGCTAAAAGTTTAATTTGTTAATTCCAGCAATTTTTAGTTTGCATTTCCAAGAAGTTGTTAGGTTATTCTTCAGAATTTGGTTTTAGGAAGTTGCTAGGTTATACTTGGGAATTTCGTTCATGAAGTTATTAGGTTATATTTGGGAATTTAGTTTAGGAATTTGTCAGGGTATTTTGGGATTCTGTTGGAATTTCAAAGAACCCAACAACCTTACCTCATAAGTAGTTTCGGTTTTAACACATTTAGGGTTCAAGTTAGAGATAAGAGAGATATAAACAATTAAAGTGTACTCTGTAATTTCTAGATGATGCATTTAAAGCCTAGATACATTATTCCATTATGGTTCCATGAGTAGCATTTTTGTGTGATGGATTCAACACCTTGGCCTTCAGAAAAATGGCCCACTCAGGATGTGCAACTAGGAGTAGTATTTTCCCCTTGCATGGTTTTAGTTATGTCTTGTATGGTTTCATTTATTTTCGTAGTTGTAGCTGGTGTGTGTATTTCCATTTTTTGTAGCAACGATCATTCAATTAAGATTATGAGACATTGTTTCTTGAATGATTCACTTTATTTGAATTTCCGCATTCAGAGTGCAACTCCTAGTTGTTCTAAAATTTCAATTCATCAGTTGATAGTTAGTTGAGTTATTTTATGTTCAACTTAAATAAGATTTTCATAAACCAATATCATGCATTTATAGAATAATATTAGTGCTCTCCCAAAGCCACAAGCCTTGTAGCTGCATATACAATGGATGGCATCTCAAAGCTTACATGCCACGGTTGAATAAGAATGTCCTGATGATCTACATTAATGTTTTCACTTCTTCACATAAGATCCACATGCATTTCCATGGATTGAAACTGTCAATAGGAAAAAACACACTACTAGTAACATCACCCAAATTCGTTCCTCACATTTTACAAAAATCACCAAATCATAAAATGGAACTAACTTCAAAGGATTCTTACTTTAGATAGCATTCACACTTTTAAGTTGCATTAAACAAATGAATAGTTATATACATGTCCAAAATCAAAATTTTCAATTTCATTTTGTGAATTCAGGTCAACCATAAAGCTACAATATATGTGCTATTTAAAGATCAACAATGGTAAAAATCACTCGCCCCAATCACCCAATACTAGTCTTGCACCAATAGCTCTAGCTTCTCTACAATCTTCTGTAAAGCCATACGTTATTGTTCCAGTCACAATAATCAACACACAACCATGAAGTTTCATTGTCGTTCAACTTTCCAGGGCTACTATAGTATCATTGTGAACAAAATGCTTCACATTTCCTGGAAAAATATTTCTGAAATGATGAAAAAAGTTAGACTAATGTCTAGACTCCAAAGTTAACCAAAATGAGAATACATCAAATCTTCCAAGACTGTGAGGCAGACTGTGAGGTAGGCTGCAATGAAAAGAAAATCAATAAGTAAATGGTGTTGTAATTCCATTCCTAGATTATGGTTTCCCGGCTAACAGCCCGTTGAGGCTAAACTTGTATGTGTAGGTTTTTGAGATTAGCTCTTTGTAACAACTCAAGTGCAGACTAAACAAGAGATTTCATCACCAGCAACTCAAGTGAATACTGCACAAGAGGATCTTTGACGAACTCCAATTTGTGCACTAATCAACATAGAACCAAATGTGTAACAAAGCACCACACAATTCGTCAAGCCTAATGTGCCTCACATGCTAAGCCCACTCTGCCTCTTGGTCCTTCCCTCTAGGCTCCCTCTCTATCTAATATTTTTCTAAATCTGGAGAAACTAAAACTAGCTAAGATGTTGCTGAGGTTCAATCTCGACCCCAAACTGGAGAACTAAACTCCATATTTAACTACTCCAACATGGAAGGGATAAATACCAAGTGGTTAACCTTAGCTAGATGGAAATACCCCCCACCGGATTTGACCTAGACCAACTGCCTATGAACTAAATAAGAGAGAAAGAAATAGGTGTCCTGGAAATACGTAACACGGTGACTACCTCACTTACCACTACAGAACACAGGGTTGGTTCCTAAAGACATAACTTACCACTACGGAACACAACTTGTTCCTCCTATCTCCTGGAGCAATAGCTGAGAAAAGCTGACTTAATTCCAACTGCGAATGGTGCCTAGTGAGGATGTGGGATCTGTTCCTCTCACCCTTGTTTTTTCCGCACATACCTCCTAGGAGGTTATGCTTATGGTTCTCCAATTGGATCAACTGAATATGATAAATAACTGAAACTTTAACTAGACCTTGCCTGATGACTAGCTGAGTAGTAAGGTCCATCCCTTTGAAACTACAGGTGTTGGTGCTCGTGGTGTTGCTTCCTTTACCTTTGCTACGGGGTGAGTGTAAGCATTTGTGAGCATAGCGTAAAGACATAAGATAAGGTAAGACTAGGTTGGTTGACCCACCTACATAGACTAACCCATAGAGACCTTGACAAAGAGTTTGATGCATATTCGTTTTGATTGACAAAGCTTGATTTATTGAGAAGCTTACTCGTTTATTGATGGATTCTTAGGATACCATCAGGTCAGAATTGCAGGGAATAAATAGAACCATAGAAATGATGCCCCAACCAGATAAATCCACTTATTCCACACAATTCTTCCAGTTATGCCCGATCTTCCTCACTTTTCATATTTCCTCATGCCGTGATGGAGTACCTAGGATAAAAAAATTCCCAAACCATAGGAACCAGACCAGAAACATAAGATGATGAATAAGAAATGGATTTAGACATTAACCTTGAAGTTATTTCTCTGAAACACTTCTTGGAAGCACCATTTTTCTTATCGGCCAATCCTGGGGAAGCCTTGCAGGATTTCCATTCGATTTCTTTTGTTGGGGCACTTCACTGGACTCCATATTGATTATAAGAGGGTATCTTCAACATTAAATTCCCTAGACAAGTCCTCAAATCACCCTAAATCCCCATAACTAGACTTTTGTCAATACCCAAATCCTTCTATCAACAAAACTCACTCATAAAAAAATTCTTCTTGCCCTCCTAAACAAGAAGCAGTAAGAAGCAGAACAATGACATGTGAATTCTTAGCATACCCAGTGAATCATTTCTCTGTAGTACACAACACCTTATAGGATATAAGAATGAAAGAAATTCTATCGATTCTATATCTAGCCATGCAAAAATTGCTTCCCTTCCATCCCACAATGAACAAATACACCCCTAAGAAGAACAAGGGCATATGAATTCTTAGCATACCCAATGAATCATTTCTCTGCTATCCAATACCCCTAAGCAGAACAATATAATAATGAAAGAATGTCTATCAATTCTATATCTGGCCACCACAAAAATCCCTTCCGAATATACCCTTAATACACCTAATTTTATAACAATAGAGAACTCAGCTTGATACAAAAGCCCATAAACATGCATTGAAAGCAACAATCCAAACATATATTGAAAATTTGGATGTTGAATCTCCCACCAAATTAATAACTAGCATTTGCACAAGGGTGCAAAGGGAACACCAATGGCATGGACAGCGGAGGGCGACGTAGTTAAAACAGAAAGAGAGAGCGGGAGTTTTAAAAATGTCACGTAGAGGAGATCTCTACAGTTTATACCTACGAATCTCTACATTGTAGGCTTTGTTGATAAAAACCCTTATCTATGGATCATTATCAAACCATCATAATTTATCAATATTTCATCAGCAAATGGTATTTTTTGATCGTATTGCTGGTAGCAAATGCCATTTTATTTCTTTATGTTGCAAGTCATTATTTGTTGTGAACAAGTTACAACACATAATGACTGCTTTAGAGAAAATACTGATGTGTGTCACATGCTTTTGTCTTGCCTCCAGGGTTCACCATCAGTTTCAATTTTTTGAGCATAATATATACTTTGCTTGGAAGCTCAACTATTCCTATGAAAAGTTGGGTTCCATTTGTTCATACCAATTATAGTGAAATTGATTTCAAAAATTCATTATTATGACTGACACCTTGTGGCATTTGGTTCAATGCTTGTGCCTCTGTTTTTTATACTCGGGCCTTGTGTAGCTGATTTCCAAATTAATTTCATATATTTCTGCCAAAATAAAGATTTCATATTTAAAGTTTTAGTGTATACTAAACCAGGTTTCAATATATACTAAAACAAGTTTCAGACTGTATTAAACTGTTGTAAAAATTGAGTGAGACTTAATTAATATAGCTTTTCACTTCTAGTAAAGATTCCTTTATGAACTGAAAGCACAGTCAAAAAGCTCAAGGAATGTTATAATTTTCTTCCATGCTTAAAGAGGATTAACGAAGCAGCTTCATTGAGAATATAATTGTCTATCTTCTTAAGTTGATTCCTGCGATCCAGGACTTTCAGTAATAAAATCTCTTGTAATAGTGATTCTGAAAGTGAAATGTACGTGGAGTAAAAAACAACTGCATATATCCATGTGTAATTTAACCTAAATTATGAAACCATGGTGAAAAATCTCCACAATTATCACATAATTTCACTCAATGAAAACGCAGAGAAAAGGAGATCCATCTCAAGGATTTTCACACAATGAATGTCGCTTTGTGTTTCTCATACATTTCCATTAACAAGTTTGATTCCATCAGAGGCTCCAAATATACCATCAATTTCTTATTTTTCCAGGCTCTGTACACTTCGCATCAATACAAATGAACAATGAGACTAAATCTAACGCGCCCAACGTTTTCACAACTTTTTAGTGACAATGTTAATAAGAGATATAGGGACTTCGTAAATTCTTAAAATTGCTTCTTCCAAACATTTCAAATTCATAAATCTTTTCTAATTTAGCTCGTTAAGTGGCAATGTGGAAGAACAGTCAGTTATTTTCATTCATTTTCATACAATAGTTACTAGTCGAATCATTGGAAAAGCTTCATTTAACAAATATATTACCAAGATTCCATTAACTCATATTTCAAACACTAATATTGCTATGAGGGTCTAAATACCAGAGCAATGCCTCTTTAAACAAATTTTCTAGAATTTCTTAAAATTATTATAATATCATTTGGGAAAGGAACAAAACTCACTGCAAATTTTACTTATCAGAATCGTTTGACATGCACTGTCCTTGCCATGTTCTGAGCCATTTCCTCATCCAACCCCGTGAGGAGCTCTGAGTGCTCTCGAAGACCTGGCAATCCCCTTTAAAGCTCCATAAAACAAGCTGGAAAATGCGTTGCCACGGACCGAAATTTGAAGCTTCCATTGAATGCAGTTACGGCTAAATAAAAATAAGGGGATGGGATTGGGTTGAATGAAATTAGGGCTAGAAGATAAATACAAGGGCTTGGGATTTGATGATCAGATCTGAGAAATTTTCGTAGTAGTAAGTGGGTATGGTGTTTAACATGGTATCGGAGCGGGCGATTTCTGGCCCTGCTCCACTTTGAGTGAGCCATTTGTGTTTATGGCCTATGCATATCTGCAAAAATTGTTTGTTTTTTTTGCAGCACTCAAGTGTTTGTAGCAGTCTTTTTGCCGCATTCAGAAAGTGGTTTTGGAGAAGGAGCAGCATTCAGAAGAAAGAGCAGCATTCAGAATTTGTTTTGAAGAAGAGCAGCAGTGGTTTTGAAGAAAGGCAACACTGCCCATCTGAAGGTTTTCATTCTCATTTTTCCTGCAATTTCCATTAAAATCTGCATCATTTTGAAAGCGCTGCTGAAAATTGTTTAAAGTTGATTTCTGAAGAGGATTTCTGGTTTTAATGAGAAAGAATTTCTGAGTTTTTCATTCGAAGATTCCTGCAAAATTTCGGATTTTTACTGCTATATGTTCCAGAAAAACTCTGCTCTATATTTGAAAGAAAAAAAAAAAAAAATCTGCTGCTTTCTGCAATTTTGGAATCATTCTGCTGCTTTCTGCAATTCTGGAATCTCTCTGCTCTCTGTTGTTTTTAAAATTAAAAAATAAAAAAAATCTCTGCAACTCACAACTCGACCCTCATTCCTCACAACCCAACGCTCATTTACCTCACACTCAGCATATTACCTACGCCTACTTCCCACTCAAATCGCTCTCATAATACCCCACGGCCCTCAGCGTACGCCACACTCATCTCCCTTCAACTCCGCCTTTCCTTCAACAGCGTTTCCGGCCCCTCTCCCCATCTTTTAACCCCGCGTCCATTCCTGCATCCCACGCGTTCCCCTCTACCACTGCAAACGCTCATTACAACGCTTTCCCTTTCCCACGGCCTTTCGGCCCCCATCACGATTCATTTTTTAATTTTAATTTTATTATATCCGCCCTCCATTGCAGCTCAACCCGCCCATACATTACAATACCGCTCTCCCTTCTCTCCCTTGCACGCTATTTACACTCACTATTAAACTCCCTCCACGCTTCCTACTCTCCCACTCCACTACACTTAACACGCCTTAACGCTTTTCATTGTTTAATTTTAAATTTTAAAACCCCGCCCCTCCATAATTAATATAACTCTCCCTCTTTTTAAATGAATTTCCCTCCTTTTAAATACCTTCCCTCATAACGCACCTTGCCTCCCCGCCCCCCTCCCCCATTAATCCCCTTATCACTCCTTTTAACATTCGACCCTTTTTTAAAAGTCACTCCCCTTTTTAATTATTAATTCCTTTTTCCTTTTCCCTATTTTTTAATTACTCCACTTTTAATAACCCCCCTCCACATAATATCTCTCCTCCATTAATTTAATTCCCCCCTCCTTTTAATTAACCCCTTTCCTTTCATTTTTAATAATGCCTTTTTAAATTCCCCATTTTTTAATTATTCCTTTTTTTTAATTAATTTATTTAAAAAAAAAAAAAAAACAGCAGAGAGAGAGGAGAGAGAGAAGATTTGAACAGCAATGACATGTGAGCAGAATTGAAGAAATGACATAGAATAATTTGCAGATTTGACATTGTATGCTTTGTGACATTGATTTGAAAAGTGAATTTTTGAAGAAATTTACACTTGAAGACAAGTTTGCCATCACTTGACCAGCTATTTGAAGAAGAAAATTCAGCTGCCATAAAAAGATTATTGCACAAGTGTTTTCAGCTACACCTTTACAGATATTTTGCCTCTTCATTCATAATTGGAATCAATGTATTTGTGTTGAAAGATTTTTGATTGCCCTCCATCATTTGAGGAACACATTTTGTACTTAAGATTTCCATAGCTGGAAATTCTTTGCAGTCATTTGTATTTGTTGTTGAATCACATTGTAAACGGGTGCATTTTCGGTTGAAGCCGACACCCTTTCATTTTTTGAGCCTAAGTTGTTGAAATGGCCAAAATCAATGAGGCATTAATGTTGTTGAATGACCTCATTCATTCAAATGTTGATGATGTGATAAAAATGAGCAAGGATGCTCTTTGTAAAATTCACAGTTGTTTGCTAGATGCACATGAAAAGATCGAGTTTTTGCAGTTGGAATCTCAACTTCAGCAAGAAGAACTTCAGCAAAAGAGTCACCATTCTGAACTTGTTTCTATTCAGAACATTGTGAAGGACTCTCATCAGAAGAAAGAAGATAAAGTTCCAGTTGATTCCCATTCAGTTCATTGCACTAGAGCAGATGTACATGCAGATGCAGCAGTTCAGCCTGCACTTCCTAAGCCCATCATCAGACCTTGGGAAGAGCTTGTCCACAACAAACACCGAAATGGTCTTGGATATGACAAGGATGTGTCCTTTCATATTCCAGACTACACAAAGCCCATCAGATTTCAAAGTGTCGGATTCCTATATGACAGTTCACCTGCAGCTGTTCCAGATCCTGTTCCACAACAACGACAGATTGTGAAATGCCAACACTGTGATCGAGTTGGCCATATGAAAGATCACTGTTTTGATCTTCATCCATGCAAGCACTGTGGTCGGCACACTCATTCTTCACACAGATGCTTCAAAAACAAGCCTCCTGCAAGAACAAAGATTCATCTTGGATGGATCGCTTCTTGGCAATGGGCATCAGCAGCCAAGAAGATGTTTACGACACATGTTAGAACTTGTTCACGCATATTGAACAAACTTGCAGTTGAGTTTTCGCCATCGTCTCACCTTGTCCCTGACAGGGGGGAAAATGGTGGTCATGTACAAGCTTCGACATCAGATCAAGCGAGCCTGAGCCACAATCTCTCATTCCATGTTCAGAGTTGTAGCCAGCAGTTCAAGCGAGCCTGAGCCACAATTCGTCATTCTGGATTCAGAGATGTAGCCAGAGATACGGATGCCCATGAGCATACCTTCGGTTGGTGGATAACCTAAAACCATCATCTTTGGTTGGTGGATAACCTAAAACCATCATTTTTGGTTGGTGGATAACCTAAAACCATCATCTTTGGTTGGTGGACAACCTAAAACCACCACAGGTTGTAGACCTCCCTTCTTTTAGGTCGAAGGTCTCCCTTTTTTATGAGGGACAATTCCTCTAGCAGAAGCCTTCAGCTTCTTGCCAGTTTTGGAAGAGTTCCGGGAACTGCAACAAGTTTTGCGTTCCAGTGTTTGTGGTCATCCTAAAACCACCCCTTTTTTCCAACATTTCAGAGAGTTGATTCAGCCCAAGTGCTGCCATGTATACTTTGCAGATTTGTATTACAACTCTTTTCTTGGACTCACACATACCCTTTCAGATTAAGGGGGGATGTTGGAACACCTAATCCTACATGGGTAGGTGTGGAATGCGAAAAGTCACAATGGAGTCCAAGTGACCTTGGAATGTGAAACCAAGAGTCACACCATTGTACTATAAATGTACATCTTTGTATAATGGAAAATAAGAAAGCCTCACGCTTATCTTTCATTGTGTGTTGTCTCTTGTGTGTGTGCATTCTTCTCCTCATACACCATGTGTGTGCTTCAACATGGTGTTTAACAACTGTAACAGAGTTAAAACGGAGAGCGGGAGCGAGAGTTTTAAAAACGCCACAAGAGGATATCTACAGTGCAACCTACGAATGTTCATGGAGCCTTCACAATAAAAACGCCTGTGTGTGGGAAATTTAAAATGAAAAATAAATGTAAATTTGTTTAAAAATAAAATAAATTTGTGAATATTAAAAAATGGAGGGAAAAAAATAAAAAATGATTTATTTTCCTTTTACCAACACTTTATGTTAATAGTAAAAAATGATTAATTTTCTATGTTCAAGTGATATATTTTTTCATTCTATGTATATTTATATATTGAATTGTTAAAAACTAAATTATACTAAAAATGTGGTGATCATGACAATCATTGAGAAGAACTATATATATATAATATTGACTATGTTAATGTGTGTTGTGATTAATCATTTTAATAACAACTTTTATATTGGTTTAGTAGTGATTGTATAAAAATGTTATAATTTTAGCATTATAAATGGATTCATGGACCCCGTTAAGGGGGTTGTTGAATCCATTTACCTAAATTTTAACACGGCAGATGGACTCAAAGACCCATTTGTCTTTAAATTTAAAACTGCAGATGGATTCAAAGAAGGGGGTCTCTGAATCTATCTGTAGTGTTAAAATTTAGATACAAAAGAAGATTCAAAATTTTAACACTATAGATGGATTCAAAGACCCATGTAGTGAAATGTAACACTCCAATATCAAAATTCCAATTTTCCATTTTTTGAGTGACCCAATTAAAAATTACTAACATAACTGACTAATTCATATACTTTTTGTACTTTTTATTTGGTCATATTTTTATTCTTGGACTATAATAGTCATTTACTTTAATCATTATTAATTTTGTCACTTATTATCTAGTCATATCTTTTAATCCTAGACTAAATTAGTCATTTAAGTTAGTCGTTTTTAGTTTAGTCACTTATTATCTAGTCGTATATTTTATCCCTAGACTAAATTAGTGGTTTAAGTTAGTCATTTTTAGTTCGATCACTTGAAATTGCTTAAATTTAGCAGTAATTCACTTGAAATAATTGGAGTGACTAACTTTTTTAGTCACCTAGTCACTAATTTCATCATTTTCTACTAGTGATAGTGCATGTGGTATCAACATGCCAATGGAGTAGATAATAGATGATACCTAGATTGTCCCCCTAGTAACGGGCCACATGGAAAGGATCTATGGTAGAAGAGGGGGCCTTCTGCTTCCATTTCCATATTGTTGGCTTGGGTGTGTCTGACTCTTTGGGGGAGTGTAGACTCAACGTTGCTCTTGCCGCTCTTAGCTTGGGGAGGTGCACACATTTAATCGTATGGTGAAAGTGTGAACAAATGCGGAAGTAGGTACGTGTGATATTCCCTTGGTTAGAGAGAAGTTTCTGAGGGAGAGAAGAGACTATGAAGAAACTATTTGCAAGGGGCTTCAGTTCTCTGCACTGATTGAACTGGTGGTCATTCAGGTCACATAGTCCGCATGTTATACTAGGTTTGGCCTGGGTAATGCTTGGTTGGCGTGTCATCCTAGTTTTCCCATCACGCCCATGTGGGTGTGGGGTCGCTGGTCGAGGGGTAATGTACTTTCTAAATCGCCCAAGGGTATCATCCTGTTTCTTCTGTATGGTATGAATCATATTGATGGTAGGACGAATTCGTGAGATATAAGTACAGTGTTGCTCGTAGTGATTGCCTTGACATATTAGGAAAAATAGCCTAGATATGGGGGTCCCATGTGCTCAGTTTGTGGCGTGGCAGGGAACTAGTGTTGTAACACTGCTAAATCAGGGTAAGTGGAAATTACATGATTGGGCATTTTGCATAACGTGCATGTTGGTCTTCTCTATAGAGAGCGGTTGGGGGTAAATAGGGGTTCCCTAATTGGTCGCTTTTCAGCTGACAAGAATAGGATGGATCTGGTAGTCACATCCTCTTGGGTTGTGGAGTTTTCTGTGGATTCCGTGTCCATGTCATCTTCTTGGGAGAGGTGGATTATGGCTGAGCACAAACTAGCAAGGGCTAGCCGGAATCGGGGGGATATAGTGACAATTCTCCAGAAGGTGATTGTTAGCGCACAAAGGACATGTGAATTGCGTTGCTTGCAATCCAACGTAGTAAACCTGTTCTATAGGATACCATCTATGGATGAGTTCCGGGGCTGTGCATTCTTTGAGGAAGTGACCACATTCATCACACAGTGTGCAGCGTATAATAGGAGGGGGCATGACTGTGGGTCTTTCTGGTGCCCTTCGTTCCTCCTGTAGGTACATGATGGTACGAGGTTCATTTCCGGATGCCTGGGTGGAGGGATCCTCTTGATAGGATCGCTCGATGGCGTGTAAGGCGTCCCTATATCACGTAATCTCTAGGAAATTATTGGTATAGTGCCCATAGTTGCTACGGAGAGTGCATGCGTGATTGGTACACAATGATTTGCCTTTACCTTTGGTGGTAGGTTCCTTTTTACGGGACCATGACGTCACGATGTTTGTCTCGAGCCAAGGAGTGGTTTTAATTCATCCGGCTACGGGAAAATATTGGTAGGGGTGACCTATTAAGTAGCATATGGTGCAAGCTGAGCATTCCCATTGTATAGCGAGTCATCATCTTCTTTCCTCTCTTATTGGTTTTCATAGTCGTAATCCTTTGGTTTGCAATGGAAATTTTAACTGTTTGTTTTGGTTTCGGCCGTTTTCTTGGATTCTGGGGCCTCCTCGGGTAGGGGCTTCAGCGGTGACGTTGATGTGGAGGCCTGTCTTGTTCACGTAGAGGGAATGAGATACTGTTGGTATTTCAATGATATGTGTTTATAGCATGGAGTGTTTCCAAAACCTTTTTGGGAGACGAAACCAATTGGGGGGTAAGAGGGAAAGGGATTTGGGAGTAGCATAGGCTAGAGAGGCTATCAGTGACGATGACTCAATTCCATTCTTGCTCGTGGCTATGTCTTGACTAGCTTCGGCGCTTGATGTGGAAATCATGCACACCGGAGCCCCTGTGACATCAAGTGATGACTCAAGGATAATGGGAGGATATCCTAGGAATGATCCTAGAACGGATGATGGTTTGAACTGGCCGAGGCCATATTCTTGGTACCGTGAAATAGCATCCGAGGATGTATCTACGTAGGGTATACTTAAATCAGTGTTTGTTAGGGGTCGCTTCTCGCTATGCATCAATTGGTCTACAGTAATGATGTGGTCCTCATGGGGGAACATCATAATGTGGAAGACGGAGGAGGCTATGGCTGACATGGCGTACATATAACTCTACCCAAGGAATATATTATAATCAAAGTGAGCATCCAAGACTTCAATGTCTATGTGGACCATCTTTTTGGCTAAGCAGATCGGGACGTTTTGGTAGAGGCCGACGGGGGTCGAAGGACGACCGCCGTATGCTCTAAGCGTGATGACTGAGGGTTTTAGTTTGGAGACCCTAACCACGCAAAAATTTATTGACATGATGCATGTGGATGCCCTTGTCAATGACACATCGATGGTGTGATATTACGGACAAACACTAGTATCTAGAGAGTGACTATGGAAGCTAAGGGGTAGCTGTCTAAGTCAAAGCCACCGTGGGTGTGTGTCCCGATAGGGTCGATAGCGCCTAACGTGGAAAGTAGGGCTTTCCGTTGTTTTGGGCATGATTGCAATACTTCCAAATCTGACATAGCAGTGGGATATTGTTCTAAATCTTCCATGATACTATAATTATGGGCCGCTTTGGAGTAGTTTCCTCCTCGCCTGTTGGGTCCCTTCACCATCTTTGGCAATGGTTCGATAGGCATCTTTGAAATGGTCAAAGGTGCAGTCGGTGCGCTAGTAATTTCCCTTGATGCATTGGTGTTTGGTGGGGTGTCGTAATTGTGATTTTGTGTTTGGAAAAACATATATTTGCCAGTCATGTAGATTTCGTGGCTACTTTTCCTAGAGTCATCTGAATTTTGTTGCTGAGTGCTTACTGTCCCTTGATGGGGGGAAGGTTCTTGCATCACTGTTGTTTGCTGGGAAGATCCTCTTTTTCCTTGGTTACTCTGTAGCTTCTTCAACTGAGGGAGATCGGGACAGTGGTGAGTATGATGGACGTACCCACCACATATCGAACAAGAATGGTTTGTTCGAAGAGGTGGGATTTTTCTCTACCGTTGGGCATTTCTTGGCTCCTAGATCTGATTCTGGTTGGAGTTGCCTCTAGCATGGGATCACAGCAGGTGTTGCTGGTTATTACGCCCCTGTCAAAGATTCCACTTAGGCTTGTTTTTCCTTTTTTCTTCACCACATTAGGAGGTTAGTTCTCCTGGTTATATTGGTGTGGCTAGTTTTTGGAAGGCTGCACAAAGTTCACGTGCATTAATGCATGAAGCGGTCTTGTCTTGAGACTCGGCATAATGATGTCACCAGTTTCCTTGTTTATTTGGAGGAGCTCTTCCGTCAATGTCTCTTTCTGCATATTGGGTCCCCTCAGCTAGAGGATAAGGTCCTCCCTAGTGATACACTTGCGCCCTATTAGTAAAATTTTGCTGAGGCATATGATGAATTTGAAAACCGGGTTGAGGTAAGTTCTGGGTAGGATTGTACATGTAACCAGGATTGTACATGTAACCGGGGTTTGGAACTGTTGTTGCCTTGGTAACCTTGGGTAAAATGACCCAATTAGTCACATCTGCGAGTTCGACGTGCTGGTAATTCTTGATAAGTTTGCGGGCTCGGGGTGTTGGGCGAGGATATTGTAAATATGCATTAGTATAATCAGATCGAGTTGTTGGGCTTTGATGATGGCGTCCTCTTTGGATGTGGGTCTGTTTCACCACATCCTTTAGAAATCTCTTTGTCATGAGATTTTTCGGAAAAAAATCTAAAAGAACACGATTGTCGAGTTTTCTTTACATAAACTACGACTCCACCTCCATTTGTGGAGATGGTCCGAGATATGGATGGTGGGGGTTTGTCTAAAATGTGTCAGTAATTCCATTCTGAAATCATGGTGAATGGGTAATTGAAAATATGTTAGGAACGCGGTGGCGAGGATGCTAAAGGTTCCATGTGAAGCAGAGGGTTTCTCCACGTACCATTTCACAGATACTCCTGTCAGAGTGCGTTGAAATATTCTCAATCGAATAGTGTCATCAATGATATTGTTCGATGAGCACCACAAATGGAAGCTCATTATATGATTACCTGGGTCTTTCGCTTGATTTACTTCAAAATTTGGAATATCCGAAGGGAGCTTCATGGGCATGGGAGAGCATGTAGGGTTATGTGCGATGGGGTCATTCGTCAACTTGGTTAAATCTGGTAGATTCAATGAAGCTAAGAAAGGTGACTGGGAGGTTGACGCCATTGCAACATATGAAAACACAAAGTTTTGGTTAGGAAGAGGGTTGGCCTGTGATGTACCCTGCTATGTATTTGATTGACTTCCTGAATGGGCTGCACTCCTCTGCCCCCTAAGGGTTGTGGGAGGAGTGGTGTTGGGAGACAGACCAGGATTCCCAAATAAGGATGCCCCAATAGAGGATGAACCAATAATGGTGGCAGCGTTTTGTCTTTAACGCCTAAATGATGAAATACCTGGAACCCCTCCTGGTAATGGGGGGAGGTCCAAAAGATACCTAGATCGACGAGGTCCCATTGGGTCCGTTCTGGTGTTGACTAGGTCTGGTTTTAAAAAAATTTGAGAGGATAGAGTCTATGATCAAAGAAAAATTCTGGTCACATACATAAAAAAAAGTGAAAATAAAATAAATTTTCACTTTAAATTAAGTCTATGTGATCAAATAATCAAAAAAGTGGTTTTTGTTTGTTTGCGTATGATACTCAAAATCCTAGAAGACTTATTCGTCCTCACACACTCAAATGTAACTGGGACTTGAGAATATATCTTGCGAATGTTGGCACAACGTCTCGTAAGAGCTGGTGACACCCCCAGTCAGCCAAAGAAAATCCACCAAGGTAAGGGTAGAGGGTTTGGCGCTTGCATGCACCGTCACTTATAGGGAAAGGATGCCCTATATTTGGCCACTAAGTACCACCATCCCATGTGAGCGTTCAAGTCTTTTGCTTCTTGGTAAGTCAGCACCGAGTATCAACCAAGTCAGGTAGTCCTGACTGATACCTGCCCACACTGTGCCTAAGCCTAACCCCCTCTGAAACGGGTCTCTACCGCACTCGGGTTTTCTTTTCCGTGGGCTGATAGGTGGATTTAAAGCTCCCTAAAAAGTAAACTTCTATGTTTTAAGATGAAGAATGATCAAAGCGGCTTATTGGATGCCTACCCCCTTTATCCTAACTTAAACTATAAACTCTTTTGTGGCCCCTGTGGGGAGAATTTAGTGAGTTTGGTTAAGTTAGTTTTAGGTGTCTTTGCTTTGCTTAGTGGGTGGATGTGTGTGAGAAAAAAGTGGACAAGCACATATTTTGAATGTGTGTATATGCGATGTTCCTTTTCAAAATCCCCTATTAGATTATGTTGTATTGTTCCTTGCTCAAAAGAAAAATATGTGCAGATATGGGCTGCTTTCTATTTTTCCTAGTTAATATATGTGATCAACTAAAGGGAGATGGCGAGTTGTGAATAGGGAGTGTTCATATGCTTGCCTAGGATCAATAGAGGGTGAAAAGGCAACAGAGATTACTTGCTCTTCTATTGACAATTCAATCCGTGTACCGAAATCCTAGTGCAAAAGTTGAACTAAACTAATAAATTTTACACACACAAAAAAAGAAAATAACTAAGCATGTGTGGACTTGGGCCACTTACTTTGGCTAGTTATCTAGGTGTGTTGATACCTAAATTTTCAAAACATAAAAATATTTTGGAATGCAAGTTATTTTCCCCCCCTACTTAAACTATGTGTGAACTTTTCAAAAATCAACTTGAAATAAATTGACACTAGGCCTACAAAAAGAAGCTAAGAGTGACCTTAGCAAGCTGCGGGGTGCTTCAACCAGTGCTGGAAGATGTATTATGGGTTGCCAAGCACTTTACAAGTAGGAAAATATAGAAATGTGGGAGAAATTTCTCTTTCTATCTTTTGCGCGCAAAAGGATGAAACATGCGCGATGTCTGCGAGCGGGTCAACTCTGTACGCGCGCCCTAGGTGCGTATGTGGGAGGGAAAAGCGCGAAAATTCCTGAAAAATTAATTTTTGGAGCTATTTTTCTTCAATATGTCACTTGGGATGAACTAGGGACTGCAAGAGAAAAAGGGGGAAATTCAGCTCTACTCCACAGCATAGACAGGGGTCTCTACAAAAAAAGGAACAACCACATAAACTTGGTAATAAACGTTAGTGGAGTCGCCAACCTTGTGTTAGTGTGTTTGGTGCATGCATGTATGAAATAAAACCAACTTAAGGGGTGTGGTTTACCCACTTAAGTTATTGGTCATAGGTAGAAAAAGAAGTGGAGTCAAGCAAGTTAGTGGAACAGGCTAGAATCATAAACATACTAGATAGAGAAATAGCATGCATATATAAACTAAAAATAAACTAAAACTAAAACAAATAAAAAAAAGCTCTGAATAGAGTCAAACAACTGTAATAATCCAAACGGTGGCTCTTCAGCTCCTCTTATTGAGTGCTAGTAGGAAATGAGGATGAAACTTTAACCCTCTGCCAAATACGCTCTTGCCAAAGAGCCCCTAGAACATGGGTTCTAAGTCCCTATGCAAGGATTTTTTTTTACTACCAATATTGCCTCGGTTGCAAGAATTCTCCCTCTCTTATTGTGAGAAGTGAACTTGTTGGATGGCGAACATTTTGATCCCCTCTATCTTCCAGCTCACAGGATTACCAGCTACTCGTATTGTAGAAATTTTGGCCAGCAGCAACAATTTTTCTTAAGTTCTTGTCCCTCATGGTGGCACCTATATAAAGAGAGGAATTCAGAGAATTCAATTCCACCTTCCCTCTCTTGGTACATTGTGGATGGTGACCCAACGAAACGAGGATGATTTCTTTGTGTGGCACAAATATTCCATTGTGTGATTCCTTGATGTCCTAAGGAGGCTTGGTTGGTTTTCCTTAGGCGGCTTCAAGTGTGGAATCAATGTCCTAGAGTGTGATTTTTGTGGTCCCGAAAAGTGACTTCCACCACTCCCAAGATTGCGCGCTTTTCGGGTCAAAAGGCGCGCAAAGGCACTCTTTTTGAAGGATTTTTAGCGTAAAAGCATTTATGACTTGCTCAAATTTGATTTTTCCTCAAACCTTAGAGATTTTCAAATACTTTCTAGATTCTCTAATGTCTCTCATCCCTATAAATCCTTCTCCCTGACATTAAATAATGTCGTCTTTGCTTGTACGATTTTCCAATGTTAACAAGTGTGACATTGGAGCTCATAAAACACACTTATGTTGCTAAGGATACACTCTTGTTGTGTGTATTCACAATTTTTCCCGTTGAATGTTGAGAAAAAATTATGCAAACTATACTTGATTCTAATGAAATTTCATATAAAATTGTTTTTGTTTAGGTGTATCAAACTTGGCCCCATTTCTTGGAAGATTTTGTTCAATGAAATGAAAATATCATGGAGTTTTGATTCGATACATAAGTAAAGAATATGGAGGAAGCATGAGGTGTCCACGCTATTTTTCTTTTCTAACCACGATTTTATTTTGTTCCGATCCATAGTACGAAGATTTTGCAACACCTTGCGGGTGAGTTTCTTTTATACAATGCATTATTGGACATTGGGTTCAACGCTCCTTATGTGTTTCACGACATGGACTAACCCCCTCTTGGGGATCCTAACTCTGGTGATTGTAGTGGAGACTAACGCCTGTGGGTTTTGGTCTAACATAAATCATGATTCCAACAAGTGGTATCAAAGCAACAGGTCTTGAGTTCGAAACTCACCCGGTTCGCGTTGGGGGGGAGATTTTTGGACATTTGGTTCAATTCTCCTCATGTGTTTCATGACATGGACTAACCGCCTCTCTTGGATCCTAACTCTGGCGATTGTAGCAGAGACTAACACCTATGGGTTTTGGTCTAACGACAATCGTGATTCCAACAACCATTTCATGACATACGCTTCGGATATAGGGCTTTAGTGAAAATCATTGGGCGAAGGAATTGGAGATATCGCACGTGGCATGTTGATCGAGCTCATTTCTAAATGAAGAAATGAAGAATGTGTTCATGAATAAAATCTTAATCAATATTCAGAATAGTTGCATTCTTTTTCTTGAACAACTCATCCAAACAATGTAAACATTTCTAACCTTGACAATATTGGTAGAAGGGACTTCGATATTCATTATAATTGGCATGAAATAATGGTGTCAAATGATATAGCAGAACATGCTATACATTTTATAAAATATTCGAAGTTTGTGGGTATTGTTAATGACAACACTGTTGCGGAGCTAATTTTGTCACCTTCCTCTTTATCATAGAAACAATAAGTTTCTTCTCAAAAAAAAAATTCAGAATTTTTTTAATGGTGGGAATGATGATATTTTGAAAATGCTTATTCAAGGAATTGTTGGAACTGAAAATTATTTTGTTATTCATTGTATTTCTCATGCTCTTTTTTATTCAACAAGGAATTATAGAAGCCCATTGCTATTGCTTGCTCCAACTGACATAGTTTATTTTAATATACATGGCAAAACAATACACTTTTATTTCAAAAATCCTATAAAATATATGAAACCATTTAATGTTTAGACTCTATAAATTTTTCAAGATGAAATGAGGCACATTCTATATATTTTGATTGATGAAATGAGCTTTATAGGTCCAATGATATTCATGCATAAATGTTATCGTTTGCGATAAGCCTTTCCTAAAAACAAGGCTTCCCCTTTTGGTGGCACGTCCATGATTCTTTTGGGTGACCTTGGGAACCTACCTCT
The DNA here is from genome assembly GCA_034641835.2 of Pinus albicaulis. Classification (NCBI taxonomy): domain Eukaryota; kingdom Viridiplantae; phylum Streptophyta; class Pinopsida; order Pinales; family Pinaceae; genus Pinus; species Pinus albicaulis. The sequence goes on from CM076579.1 coordinate 1,242,917,487, forward strand.
TGTTAAGGATAAACCCTTGTATGTAGGTACTAGAAAAACAAGGAAAGTGTAGTGGAAAAGCTTCAACATTGTTGTGAGATTAGATAAAATTTATAGACAAAAAGGAATGATATGATACACAAATCATTTCTTAATATTTTAACCAATATTAGAATTGCACAACCTCTTTTGGATGATTGGGATCTTCTTATGACATGTGTAGATAACCTCTTACATCGACGAGAAAATATCTTATTCGATCCTTCAGTTCACTTGTTTGAAACAAGTAATATCTTCAATTTGCACAATAATAAAATGCTAAAATCATTAAATTGTCAAATTGCAACATGTGTTGCAGAATGTGCTAAAAGAACATAAATAGTTGACAGTGATGATCATGTCCTGAAGCATGAAGTGTTACTATGTAGTGGAGAGCATGTCATGCTTACGTGTAATTCGTGTGTTGAATCTAGGTTGGTTAATGGTACACTTTGATGTATTGAAAATATATTTTATCCACCTATTTCAGAGCTTCCAAAACTTCCACAATTCGCTAGGATTATTTTTGAGAAGTACACTAGTGTTCCATTTAAGATGGATTGTCCAAAAATTGTTCCCATAACAATATTTGTTATAAGGAATCCTAAACAAATGTCTTTGAAAATGGCATGGTCCCTAACTTACACAAGTCATAGGGGATGAATTTACAATGAGTCACTGTAGATATTGGAGATAAAGGGAGGCAATATTCGAAATTTACAGCTATATCAACAGTGAAATCGATTGATTATTTACAAATGTCATCACATTTTTATTTTTAACGTCAAGAAAAAATGGAAAAAAATGCAAATGTTTCACTTACAAAGAAAGAGGAGGAGCGATTAAAGTCGATATCATTTTGAGGTATTTATATTTAATAGAGTTTAGTGCTTTGGCATAGCTTTGAAACTAATATGAATACTTTTTTCTTTTGGTTGTTGTAACTTGCAATAAATTGTATGGAAATCTTGAATAAGTTATCATTTTTCTGGTTGATGATTTCAAAATATTTGTTAATAATTAAAGTTAATTTTAAATAATTAGAAAAAAGTACGTGAGTAAATAATTTATCGTGGTGTTTTTGTTGTGTAATTGGTTAAATTGTAGCTCTTGTTTCATTTTTTTGTTCTTGTTTTTAACCATATTAAATTTTTGTCTCTTTATTTTTTTTAGTGAAATCCTGCATGATATTATGTTACACACACACACAAACACACATATATCCATGTATTTTGCCTATGTGTGTACTAATTTTATTTTTTTCCTTTTCTCATTGAAATGCAAATATGGAAAATAACGATGTCATATATTACACCTCTATAGTTCGTGTTATTGTTGAAGCAATAAATTTGCTTGCATATAGTTGGAAAAAGATTGATAGAAAACTTGGGTTTCGTCTTGGTTTTGTTGATGAACATCTCTGCATCTTAGATGAAATGAAATCAAATGTGAAATACTTGTTGCAGGTTCACCAGAGTGAATCTGGAAGAAAAAAAAAAGGGACTAGTTAGAAAGGGTGAATGCCCATGATCATTAGGTTGCTGATTTGAATTGGTGTTTCTTTTGTCATCTATTTGGTTGTGTTATGGAATGTGATATTTAATAAATGCCTTGTGATGGAGTTTTTAAAGTTAATATTCCTAGTTTAATTCTTTTGAAGTAAATATAAAAAAAATTATTTCTTAATTCAAATTCTCTTTTTTTTTCGGTTTCATTGTTAGCAAAATCGATTTTTTGTCAATGGTTTTATTTGTAAAAAATTACATATGAAAGGTCTTCAAATTTTGTATGGTTTTTCTTAGATTCCAATGTTTGCAATTTAGATGTGAATTTTTTTTTTTTATCTTGCGATGTTGTGTTGTCTAACAATACATGTTGATCAATTATTCCATTTGTGCTCTTATGCTTTAATAACAATGCTTTAGTTTAATTTTATTCTCTTTAGTTTGTAATTGATTCAGTTTTTAGTATCAACTGCTTTACTTTATTGATGCCTCTGGTTTATAAGAAATATTCTTGAGGTTCATAGTATTAATGTTAGAGCTTAATGTTTATTTAACAATTTACAATATCTATCTTTATCTTTATATGCTTTGGATTTAAAATGTTGATGTCATGGATTTGTGATTATTGTTTCAAAATAAACTTGGTTAACCATGGTAAATGACAGTGAAGAATGGTTGAGTGTGGCTTTCTAATGGAGATTACTTCAATATGGAAAATATTTGTGGACAAACATCACTGATCATTATGGCTATTCATGGGAAGATTGGTTTATAGTTGTGGTATTGGATGGTAAACCATGGTCAATAACTATGGTCCAATGCCGATTTGTGATAAGAATTGTATCAATATGAAAATCAACAATGGTCAAAATGATAGTCAACCATGTTTGTATAAGGGTATGTAATATTTATCTTTGGGTTTATAAGATTAATCCCTTCGGTTTAATATTCTTCATTTGTGTTCATAATTAATTAGGGTTTTAGTATTGACACCTTGGTTTTTCTATTCCCTTCGTTTTATGGTATCAATCTCTTTGGTTTGTTAATGTCAAGGTTAAACCATGGTTAAGCATGGTCAAATGTCACATTGTATCAAAATGAAAATCGTCCATGACCATACATGAATAGGCATGATTATTACATCATCTATAATATATATCTTGGGGTTTATATATTTTGGGTTTATATTATTTGATTTGGTTTATTATTTTTCCCTTGGGTGAAATATTTCTCCCTTGGGTTAATAATGTCTTAGGTTTTTATTATCAATTTCTTAGGTTTATTATTTTCTCATGTTTATAATTTCAATCATCGTTGACCATGGTCAATAATGACCAACCAAGGTTGACAACTAATCATGATCAACCATGGTGAATCATGGTCAACCATGGTCCAACGTCACACTGTGACAAATATTGTCTCAATATAAAAATAAACCATGGTAAACCATGTTTATTTAAGGTTTAATATTTATATTAGGTTTTACATACCATAGGTTTTTAATGTTTTTCCCTTAGAGGTTTATAATCCCTTGGGTTTTTTATAATAAAGTCGAAACGATAGTTAACCATGTTTGTAATATTTGTCATTTGGGTTATATATATATATATATATATATATATATATATATATATATATATATATATATATATATATATATATATATATATATATATATATATATATATATATATATATATATATATAAGGTTTATAAGATTAATCCCTTAGGTTTAATATTCTTGACTTGAGTTCATAATTCCTTGGGGTTTTTGTATTGATCCCCTCTTTTTTTAATTCCCTTTGGTTTGTTAATGTCAAGGTTCAGCCACGATTAACCATGGTCCAACGTCGCATTGTGACAGAGATTGTATGAAAATGAAAATCTGCCAAGGCCGTACATGAAAAGGATTTTTTATTAAATGATCTATAATATTTATGTTGGGGTTTATATACATCGGGTTTATATTATTTGATTGGGTTTAATATTGTTTCCTTGGGTGAAATATTTCTCCCATGGGTTAATAATTGCTTGGATTTTTAGTATTAATTTCTTAGGTTTATTATTTTCTTTGGCTTATAATGTCAATAATCATTTACCATGCTCAGTAATTGTCAACCAAGGTCGACAATCAATTGTTCTCAACAATACAATGGTACAACGTTGGTTTATGAAAAATATTGTCTCAATATGAAAGCAAACCATGGTCAACCAATTTCAACCATGGTTAGCCATGTTTGTTAAGGGTTTTTAATATTTAGCTTAAGGTTTACATACCTTGGGTTTATATTGTTCCCTTGAGTTTATAATACCTTGTGTTTTTAGTATTCATATATTGGGTTTTTATAATATGGTGAAAATGATAGTCAACCATGTTTGAATAAGGATTTGTAATATTTATCTTTGGGTTTATGTATCTTGGGTTTATAATATTAATCCATTGGGTTAATAATCACTTGGTTTTTTAGTATTAATGTATTGGGTTTAGTATTTGGTTGGGTTTATAATGTCAATCATCGTTGACCATTATAAATAACAGTCAACCAAGGTCGATGATCAATCATGTTGAACCACGGTTAATCATGGTCAACCATGGTCTAACATCACATTGTGACAAATATTTCTTCAGTATGAAAATCAACCATCGTCAAGCTTATTTATTTAATGGTTTTAAATATTTATCTTAGGTTTTATATGCCTTGGGTTTATATTGTTCTGTTGGGTTTAATATTATTCCCTTGGGTTTATAATCCCTTGGATTTTTAATATTAACCCCTTGGGTTTTTATAGTATTGAGGAAGAGATAGTAAACCATGTTTGTAAAAGGTTTTGTAATATTTATCTTTGGGTTTATAATATTAGTACCTTGGGCTTAATATTCTTCACTTAGGTTCATAATTCTTGGGGTTTTAGTATATATCCCTTGGCTTGATTATTCCCTTTGTTTTATGGTGTCAATCACTTAGGTTTCTTAATTCTAGGGTTCAACCATAGTTAAGCATGGTCCAATGTCGTATTGTGACAAAGATAGTATCAAAATGAAAATAAAAAATGGCCATACATGGACGTATATGTTTATTAGATGGCGAACAATATTTATTTTTGGGTTTATATATGTTTGGCTTATATTATTTGATTAGGTTTAACATTCTTCCCTTGGGTGAAATATTTCTCCCTTGGGTTAGTAATTACTTTTTTTTTTAGTATTAATTTCTTGCGATTACTATTTTCTTTTGTTTATAATATGAGTCATCATTGACCATGGCCAATAATGGTAAACTAAGGTCGACGAACAATCATGCTCAACCATTGTCTAACGCAGCATTGTGACAAAGATTGTCTCAATATGAAAATCAACCATGTTTAACCATGTTTATTTAAGGGTTTTTAATATGTATCTGAGAGTTTGTATACCTTGGGTTTATATTATTCCCTTGGGTTTAATATTATTCCCTTAGTTTTATAATCCCTAGGGTTTTTACTATTAATGCCTTGGATTTTTGTAGTATGGTAAAATGATAATCAACCGTGTTTGTATAATGGTTTTTAATATTTATCTTTGGAACTATATACCTTGCATTTATAAGATTAATCCCTTAGTTTTAATATTCTTCACTTGGGTTAATATAAGTTGGGTTTATATTATTTGATTAGGTTTAATATTGTTCCCTTGGGTGAAATATATCTCTGTTGGGTTAATAATCACTTGGGTTTTTAATATTAATTTGTTAGGTTTATTATTTGCTCAATTTTATAACGGAAATCATCGTTGGCCACGGGGCTTATAATATGAGATCTAAACCATTAATGTCTATTGCATTTTTCAACCACATTTACTAATGTGGTTGTACATGTGATTAGTATACACCTATCAGCGTATATAAACCACATTTATTAATGTCGTTGTGCTAGTTATATTTATCATAATTTGAGAGGATGTTTAGCTGAGAATATATCCTAAACGTTTGGTTTTTTTGGATTTTTTTATTTAATATAATTGAAGAATAATTTTTAATAAATTTTCCAACTTCATTTACATAATAACGATGAATTACTTTGCCCGAAACTATATAAAATTTTAATAATAAAAGAGTTATTGTTACTTTAATAAAAATATAATTTTAATTTTTTTAAGCATCATTACTTCCAAATTTAAGGATAAGTTGTGGAGTGATATGAAGTTAGAGTGAAAAATAAAGTTAAGATACTAGAAGGAGGTAATCAACCCCACAGTTGCTAACCATAATTACATTTCCGTATTAACTAGTACTAAGAATCGAATGAATATTGCAAGGATCAAAAATAATTTTCAACAGCTCGAGAGTGAAATTGGACGATGGTATATTCCCAAGATCCTTTGGGATGAAAGAATATCCCTCCTTTGTGATACTAAGAAAGTTGAAGATTAAAAACACTTTCTCTTGGATTGTCCGGTCCTTGCTCACATTTGTTCTCATTTCCATAACATTTGTCTCACTACCAACCTGCTTGACTTCTTGAGTTAGGAAAACTATAGTGACCTCAAAATCCTTCTTTCTCTCTTTTTTGATCACATAAATCAAATCTTAAATAATCTCAATTAACCGCTTCTTTCTTAAGCTGCAATAAGATATATTGGTTTTAGTGGATCTCGATCACCATCATTATTATTGAAAAAATACTTAAATTAAAGTAATTTTTAATTTTTTTATATGAAATTAAATTTAATAATTTTATTGAAATTAATTTAAATTATAAAAGATATTAATTTTTTTTGTAAATGTTATCTTTTGAATATAAAAATAAATTTAAAACTATTTTAATGGTTCAAGAATTTGATGAATTTGTTTAGAGTAATAATTTAAAACCTATTTTTTTTTTATAAAAATAAAAATCAACCCCATTTAAAAAATTCACAATATATTAAGAGTTCATTATATATATATATAAAATTGAATTATTTTAATACTTCCATAGCAGAGACAAAAATTAAAAAAATAAATAGCATCAAGATAAACATTCCAGCAAAATAATTGTTATGTTCGTTGGAAAGTACCCATTACACTATACAGTGTACATTCAATCAGACAAACAATCTGTATTACTTCGTCGCAAAATACCAATAAATGAGAAATGTGTTCAGTTTCAACAAAATCTAGAAGCATTTTAGAAATTTCTGATCGGAAGAATGGAAATGTGGTCAGTCTGAACGAAAACTAAAAACTTTTTCTACTTTTATCCAGAAACTGGATCTGATAGGAAATATGCATTACTTGACACCCAACACAGTGTTCGTTGGGTATGCAGCTGGCTTACTTGACGCAACCGTTACAGTTGTCTAATTTTTTTTTATTTTCGTTGGATAAGATATTCGATATTGTTGTAATGATAGCCGGAAGAATTAGTTTTGGGTCTTAAAAATTATTCCACCATATCAATTCATCTAATCATATCAATTCACCATGTTAAAAATTTATCATGGGATGATGGTAAACAATGAAATTATGAAAACTCTTCATCTATCGTGACTTTGCAGACGTACGAATCTCCTCTCTTTAAGTAGACAACTCACACAACTAAAGTTGGTAGTGATTCTTCAGCAAATGTGTGCTAAAATTTGTTAGAATTTGTAAGAGCGTTAGCTATTCTGAACGTAATGAACATTGACAATGTGTAATATCAATTCATCTCGTCATATCAATTCAGCATGTTAAAAATTCATCATGGGATGATGGTAAACAATGAAATTATGGAACCGTGAATGTCTTCATCTATCGTGACTTTGCGCGCGTACGAATCAATCTCCTATCTTTAAGTTGACAACTCCCACAACTGAAGTTGGCAGTGATTCTTCAGCAAGTGTGTACTAAAAATTGTCAGAATTTGCAAGAACGTAATGACCATTGACAATGTGTAAAAGTTCAAAAGAAAATTCATATTTCAAATTTCAATGTTATATTCATTGTCATGGTATCAGGGTGGGTGAGTGGCAGTCGTGCCAGTTGCCGCACCATCTCCATTTTGAAAGTAATGTGTCTATCATCTCAATTGTAGATATCGAATCTATGGAGTGGGTCAAGACTTACACATTGAGTTCTATCACATCTGATAAAGAAATTACCACGGAAGGATTATTTAAGTCATTCTAATATTAAGTAATTATATTGATCATAACCTCACTCGATGTATATATCTTGAACGTTTTCTTTTTAGATTTTTTTTAAAATATAGTTCACCTATTGATTTTAATGGATTTCCAAAATAACAAAAAAAAAAAAAAAAAATATGAATATTTAATAAAAAGATAAGTTTATTTTTCTATAATTTATATTTATAATAAAGTTATGATAATTAAATCTAAAATTATTAACTAAATGCATATGAGATTGATCATCAAGTCAACTAGAATTATAAAATTGAGAAAACAATAATAGAAAGTTGGAAAACTTATTATGAGCTTTAAAACAAATGTAAGTCAATTGATCTTTGGGAATAGATTAAAAAGAAGTTCTTCTATGAAACTCTAGTCACCCCTATTGTTTTATATGGATGTGGGGTTTGGGGTTGTTATATATCTAGAGAATCTTGGAGGAAGATTGAAGTGATCCAAAGGCAATTTATAACTTACAACCTCAAGATTAAAGAAAATATTCCTTACCCTATCCTCTTGATTGAAGCTAGTATTTCCCCCATTGAAAGTATGACTATGTTGGAAAACTTATAACTTGCAACCTCAATATTAAAGAAAATATTTCCTACCCTATCCTCTTGAATGAAGCTATCATTTTCCCCATTGAAAGTATGGCCATGTTTAGGTATCTGATGTATAAGAAGAAACTTTACAACATGGAAGCCAAGGGGTTCCATAAAATTGCTACTAACTCTCGTAAAAACCCCCAGCTCCTGCTGAAGCCCAACATGCATAAGGATGTCCAGTCTTGACTCAACCATTGGGGGATAGAGAAGATTACCTTGTAAAATAATGATAATATTAAAAATATTATTATTTCCAAATTTAAGGATCAGCTTTGTGATGATAACCATTTAGAGTGAAAAGCGAAGCTAATATATTATAAGGAGGTGATCAACCCCAATTTTGCTAACTAGAATTCTATCTTGACCAATGCTAAGAAGAGAATGAATATTGCAAAAGCTTAGAAGTGAAACTAAGCATTTGTCTATTCCAAAAACACATTGGGACGAAAGAGTCTGTCCAGTTTCAGATACTAAGAGAGTTGAAGATGAAAAACACTTTGTCACCTTTAAGATACTAAGAGAGTTGAAGACGAAAAACACTTTCTCGTTAACTATTGGTCTCTTACTCACATCTGATATCATTTGCAAAACTTTTTTCACACTACTACCCTTCTTCATAAATTTTGTTACACTACCAACCTTCTTGATTTGTTAAGTCATTAAAACTATAGTGATATAATAACTCTTCTCTCCATTACTTTTGATCATAGAAATAAAATCACCGTCGTAAGCAAAGACCAGGGTGCGGATTGTAAAGTGCGTAGAGTGTTGGCTGTGTGTGAATTTCCAGCGTGTAGCGTTTCACAGCGGGGTGCAGATTGTAAAGCAAAGACAGTTTGGAGTTCGTGGAGTTTGCTGTTGAGGTGAGCGTTTCCGCAGACGCTTGTGGTCGTGTGCTGACTGCCAGCAAAGACAAGTTTTCCTGTTTAATCAAAGTATCAAGTTTGATATGTGCATCATATTTTCTTTATATGCAAACTAAAATCTTAATATGCAAACTATATCTATATTATTCATCAAATAGATTACACACATTTATACATGAATTAGTCTTAAGATAGGAGATCTATCTTGGACGTACAATAAGTTGGTTGAGGGAATATCTCAACCTCACACCAAATAAGGAAACTAGTTTTAGCTAACCTAGGAAATAGGAACAGACTCTATTCATAGAGATTCACAACTGGACAAGTAGGAATTACACATTCTAACACACCCCCTTAATGACTACTTGTCTCGATATCACTTCGCAAAATCTAGTTGTGATCAAACATAACAAAGAATATGTCGACGTCCATATAAAGGAGCAACCATCCACCAGAATGCATGGGTACCAACCGCTGCAACCGCTAGTCTTGTAGGATGTCCTTCGTATACATGGTTCTGTCAACCATTATCACTGTATACATATACCTGTATCTACAGATCCCCCTCCAATGTGGGTTTTATCGGATGACCCGTAACCATGCTCTTCCTTCTCGGGGTTTTATCTGATGACCCGTAACCATGCTCTTCCTTCAATGGGCGAACACTAACACAGACCTGTTTCCAGTCTGCTTCACTATTATACGTGGTTTCTAGCTGACCACAAACTGACACTGCAAAATGGTTTCTGGCTGACCATGAACCTGTAGTTACAAAGTGGTTTTGAAATTACCACGAACTTTTACGGGGATACACATGCCTTTACAAGGCTTACATACTCCAACTCTTGGAGTTATCAGGTACATAAAATGACCACTACAAAACCATCCTAGACTTGCTTACCATGCAACTGAGTGACTCATTATACAACATGCTATTGAGTCTATTCCAGGAAACTCATAAAAAATTCACACAAACTAGATTGATCTCCATCATATTAATTGTTGCTGCTTCATTATCTCTTTTCGTTTCTCACATCTTGGGCATCTTGTCTTTGTCAATTGAAACTTGGAACTTCACCTTTAACTTGTCATTTGTTAGAGTAGTCAATTCTAACAAAAATAACTTTTAGGACATCTTCTAGTCCTTGCAGTAGAAAGAGTAGCTAAGGCACTATTTGATATCACGAAATATCCTTCTTCATGGAGAGCATATATAGATAGAGGACACCGAAGATGTAACGGTGATGACAAATTTGGAAACAAAAAATTTACAAATGCAAAAAAAAATGCCGCGTACTGTCTTTAGGTCCTTTAAACTCGACATAGAATTCTTTCAGGCCATCCTTTACCGTCTCCACTTTATGGTCACGCATCATTAGCTTCATTACGTCGATGTCACGCATCATAAGTGAAGGCCGACGAGTTAACCGAAATTGTAATAACGAAGGTTCAAACCCTCTGAACTCGAACTCTTGACCTCAAATACGAAGAAGACTTAATTCGACAACCCGAGCAGGCAGACAGGCAGTTCCCGTTTGTTCTTGCACAGGAAGTGTCAGGAAGACTACCCTTGCCTTCTCTGTGCGTGTACAGGGAACGCATGCCCAGTCCCACACCTGGCTTTGGCCAGAGCAAATTGAAAAATAAAATGAGCAAAGCGGAAACCTGGATTTCAGGTAGGTCGAGCGACCTAAAACCGTCCGAGACAGATGATGCTTCACAATCGAACAGAATCGAACACGTGCTTCGCATAGATGAATGCAGGAAAACTTGTCTTTGCTGGCAGTCAGCACACGACCACAAGCGTCTGCGGAAACGCTCACCTCAACAACAAACTCCACGAACTCCAAACTGTCTTTGCTTTACAATCTGCACCCCGCTGTGAAACGCTACACGCTGGAAATTCACACACATCCAACACTCTACGCACTTTACAATCCTCACCCTGGTCTTTGCTTACGACGGTGATGCTGCAGTGACACCGCACACATCGATTACAGGCACCCGCACCCTGCTGTGAACGCACTAGCGCAGATAATAAGATTTAGACAGGGGATTATTGCGCTCTCACTTCGCCTGCGCAAAACAGTTAACGGACTTCTCCTGAACTTTCCCGTGGATCGAGGAACGTTAAGCTGGAGATGAAGAAATCTCTCTTCTATTTCCCTCAGCCCAGGAGGGGCCGAGGTCCAAGCCTTTATGGCTCCGATACCAAAATAAAATCTTAATATGCAAACTATATCTATATTATTCATCAAATAGATTACACACATTTATACATGAATTAGTCTTAAGATAGGAGATCTATCTTGGACGTACAATAAGTTGGTTGAGGGAATATCTCAACCTCACACCAAATAAGGAAACTAGTTTTAGCTAACCTAGGAAATAGGAATAGACTCTATTCATAGAGAGTCACAACTGGACAAGTAGGAATTACACATTCTAACATTTATAACTTACAACCTCAAGATTAAAGAAAATATTCCTTACCCTATCCTCTTGATTGAAGCTAGTATTTCCCCCATTGAAAGTATGACTATGTTGGAAAACTTATAACTTGCAACCTCAATATTAAAGAAAATATTTCCTACCCTATCCTCTTGAATGAAGCTATCATTTTCCCCATTGAAAGTATGGCCATGTTTAGGTATCTGATGTATAAGAAGAAACTTTACAACATGGAAGCCAAGGGGTTCCATAAAATTGCTACTAACTCTCGTAAAAACCCCCAGCTCCTGCTGAAGCCCAACATGCATAAGGATGTCCAGTCTTGACTCAACCATTGGGGGATAGAGAAGATTACCTTGTAAAATAATGATAATATTAAAAATATTATTATTTCCAAATTTAAGGATCAGCTTTGTGATGATAACCATTTAGAGTGAAAAGCGAAGCTAATATATTATAAGGAGGTGATCAACCCCAATTTTGCTAACCAGAATTCTATCTTGACCAATGCTAAGAAGAGAATGAATATTGCAAAAGCTTAGAAGTGAAACTAAGCATTTGTCTATTCCAAAAACACATTGGGACGAAAGAGTCTGTCCAGTTTCAGATACTAAGAGAGTTGAAGATGAAAAACACTTTGTCACCTTTAAGATACTAAGAGAGTTGAAGACGAAAAACACTTTCTCGTTAACTATTGGTCTCTTACTCACATCTGATATCATTTGCAAAACTTTTTTCACACTACTACCCTTCTTGATAAATTTTGTTACACTACCAAACTTCTTGATTTGTTAAGTCATTAAAACTATAGTGATATAATAACTCTTCTCTCCATTACTTTTGATCATAGAAATAAAATCCTGAGTCTCAAATCATTTCTTACTTTATTAAGATCTAAGAGACCATATTGGGGACTTTAATCATAATCATCATCAGGCACAATACTTGTTAAGGTTTTGCAAATGGGTTAGCAAGCTAAGTGGGCATGATTGTGGGGAGAAACTCCACAGTTAAGTGTGCTTGAGCCAAAGGAGTTCTGGAATGGGTGACCTCCCGGGAAGTCCTGGTTACCGGGTGCAAGCCTCGAAAGTGATGATTGACACTATGTGATTCATTTCACTAGTTTCGACCCCACATCTTCACCCCTGTGAGCATCACCTGATGCAATGAGTGCTAAGTGGACTATTCAAGAGTCATGATAACTTAGTTAGTTACTCATAATTACAAACAAAGAGTGTAGAGAGCTCTAATTGAATGGTTCATCAGGCAAAATACTTGCTAAGGTTTTGCAAATGGGGTAGCAAGCTAAGTGGGCATGATTGTAGGGAAAAAATCCATAGTTAAGCGCACTTGAGCCAGAAGAGTTATGGGATGGGTGACCTCCTCGGAAGTCCTGGTTACCGGGTGCAAGCCCCGTAAGTGATGATTGATGCTATGTGATTCATTTCACTAGTTTCAATCCCACTACTTCACCCCTGTGAGCATCACCTAATGCAATGAGTGCTAAGTGGACTATTCAAAAATCATGAGAAATTAGTCAGTTACGACTATCTCTCATGGAAATGGTCATTGATGAATAATTTACTTAACGAAATCGAATCCCAAAATTGATATCTCATATAATGCACTGCGGAAACCCCTCATACTTACATACAAAGAGTAAAGGAAGCTCTACTAGAATGGTTCATCAGGCATAATACTTGCTAAGGTTTTGCAAATGGGGTAGAAGCTAAAAAAACTCCACAGTTAAGCACGCTTGAGCGAGAGGAGTTCTCGGATGTGTGACCTCCTGGGAAGTCCTTGTTATTGGGTGCAAGCCCCCGACGTGATGATTGATGCTATGTGATTCATTTCACTAGTTTCAATCCCACTTCTTGACCCTGTGAGCATCACTCGATGCAAGAAGTGCTAAGTGGACTATTCAAAAATCTTAACGCAGTTGAATCCGAAAAAGATATTATAATGCACTGCCGAAAGCCCTCATACTTACATACAAAAAGTAAAAGAAGCTCTACTTGAATGGTTCATCAAGCACAATACTACTAGGATCCCAAAAATGATATCTAACATAATCATCATCATTATAAAAAAAAAAATTAATAAAATACCATGCTAAATAAATGAATATAATTTTTTATTTTTTAAAAATTTAAACTTGTCTTTTTTTTTAATAAAAAATACATTAATAATCTAAAACTTAAAAATATTATATAAAATTAAAACTCAACCCTCACATAAAAAAAATCCCAATATCTTATTTTAACTAGATAAATTTTCATAAATTTTTTTGATAATGAAACGTTTTACATGATAATGAATAATAATTATTATCATTAATACCAATTAGTAACTAATTTTTACTGCCTAAAAAATAAAGAATATAATTCTTTGCATACTTGAATAGTAAAGACAACAAAAAATAGCATCAAGATAAACATTCGAACACAATAATTGTTGTTTTGGTTGGAAAGTACCCATTAGACTGTACAATGTACATCCCAGTCAGAGAAACAATCTGAATGCCTTCGTCGCAAAATAACAAAATCTAGAAGCATTTTAGAAAATTTCCAATAGCTTGTGCGCTGGTTCTGTTCGGAAGAATGAAATGTGATCAGTCTGAACGAAAGCAAAAAAGCTTTTTCTACTTTCATCCAGAAACTCGCGTAAAGGATGGAAATATGGTCAACCTAAAAGACATCGAGAAGGATTTTATACTATTTTCAATTAAAGCTTGCTCGGGCACTATGGTTTCGACTGACAGGTTTACGTGGATCCAGTAATGCCGTTGCAATGATTGAAGTGTGCAAAAGGACTTTTTTATTTTTAATGCCCAGCGTAGTAGTGAACAATTTTATGTTGTTTTTCTTTACCTCCGGTGATATAATTTCTATCCAGATTGTTGTTGAAATGTTACTTTCAACTGCAGATTAGTACATCTGCAGGTGAAGCAGTACAGGAGTGATTCACTGTCTGCATACAGCCGCTTTTCGTTTTTGTTTTCAAGTTTCTGATGCACAGTCGCTTGTATTGCACAGTGAATTCGTGTTTTGAACGCTCTTATAGTTTTCTTTTGAAAATAGAGCTTTTTGTTTTTAAACGCGGCCAAGTCATTTTCTTTATGTTTTGACCGAGACAAGTCGTGGTGGTCCCCACTAGTCCTTTTGAATCGCAATCGCAAAGTTTTTAAAGTTTAAGTGTCTTGTTGATGTGGCGAAGTTCCGATGCGATGCGATCATCGAAATTGGAAATCGCAATATGTTCCGCCTTCCCATTTGTTTTGTTCTGATTGATATGTTCTGATGGGATACGATCATTGCAATCGCAAGTCGCATGTGTTACCACGCCATATGTTTGTGTCCGATGAAATGTTCCGATGCGATTGGCATGATTGTGCAATCGCAATCGCAGATGTTAAAATCGCCTTCTGCCCATACCGAGTCACATTTGTTTATTTGCGATGCGATCAATCGCAATCGCAATAAATTGCATGTCATATATAACGCCCTCCGCTTAAGTCATCTGCCGATGCCGATGGTGCGATGCGATCAATCACAATCGCAACATCGCAATATATATTGTCAAGCCGTTCCACACTTATTTTTTCCGCCGATGTGATCGCTCAATCGCAATCGCTCAATCGGAAGTTTTATTTGTTGGCCTATCCACAGTGTTGAGTTCTTGACCCGATGTCATTTTATAGGGCAGATTTTATATTTGATTGCACGTTCAAAATTCCCGTATACAGAAATGTTTTGACGAACCCGATGAGTGTTTATGAACCCAATTTAATATCTCATCGCGCGTCCATAAGTCTCGGTGATGTCGCAGACTTTTGTAATGTGATTTTCTATTGTATTTTGATTCAAAGTGTTTGAAGTCCGGCGAAGTTTGATAATTTTTGTTTTACGTTGTAATGTGCTATGTTTTGTTAATATATGCTGCACCATATAAAAGCCCGAAAGGCAAAAAAGTATTGTGTTGTAACACACAGCAGTGTTGGTTTTGAAAAGAGACAGAGTATTGTAAAAGCACAACAGTGCGTTGTTTTTGTTTTTAGACAGGGGACAGAGTGTTAGTTTCTGTGCACTGTGTTAGCAACAACAGTCATTGTGTGTAATTCCTCAACAGAGGAAGTTTTATAATAGTTAGTTTTACAAGTTAATGAAATAGAAGTATTGTTGTGTGCAATCTCTGTCCCTGTGAAGAAAATTTTTATTTCTCTGTGTTAGGAGAGCATTATTCTCTCCATATTGTTCTGGAATTCTCAGAAATCCCAACAATTGTCAATATTTTTTTTTTATTTTTTTTTATTTAAGATATGCAAATTCGTTTTGACCTAGGATTTTTTTTGTTGGTTGGAATTTGGTAAAAAAATTCAAAAAATCAGAATATTGGAGTGTTTGAATTTTTTTAATGATGGAAATAGATTCTTCATCATCAAAAACCCCTAATACACCCAAAATCATTTTCAAAAACCCCTAATACACCTTAAATCCTGAAGTGACCCAAAATCCTGAAATTTGATTACCCAAATTTTCAAAATTTTCTATTAAATTTTAGCCAAATTTCTTTTATTTTTCAAAAAATTTTCCATTATTTCCACATTCTTTAGATTACGCTTATTTAAATTATGTCAATTACATAATTAAAATCTAATATTTAAAAAAATATATATTACAAAATGAATAAAAAGAAATTGAAAATTCGAGTAGTTTAATTTCTTTTTAACAGCAGGTTGGATCGTACTAAACTACGTTTTTTGAAACCAACAGGTTGGATTGTACTAAACTACGTTTTCGGAAAACAATAGGTTGGATTGTATTTGATGGGAATCTTGCACATCATGTGGGGTCTCTTGTGAGGCATCAACTGCGAGACATCTGGATATTGTGGACAGGTTTAGGAATACCATGACGTTATGTATATTTGAAAATTTTAGTACCTAACGTAATCTAGCCAACCCTTTGCATTGACTCTTGAGCCCCAAAATTCCAAGGAATAAGGATAGCTGATATAAAGAAGACTCTTTGGTATTGTTGTGTTTTAATCATATCACTTTCTTGCAGGAATGGCTGCCTCCTCGCAAGTTTATCAGAATGAGCGACAGAGAAAAGATTATGCGAAAAGTGGACTGGCTCTGCCAGATGTGAAGAAACCCAATATCGGATTGCTAGTGCATGAGGGTGATATCATACATGTGTTTGAGAAGATCGATACCGTGGATGCTATTAACAGCTGTGCGAAAGCAACCCAGTCAGTGATTCAGCCAGAGGGCGAGATGAGGCTCGACGGTGATATAAAGTGTTTAGAAGATGAAATTTGTTTGAAATCCCAAACAGATTATAAATTCAAGTCCACCGATGAAAAGGCCAGTACTGATCATATGGTTTTAAATAAGCAAGGTGAATTAACTGCTGATGGGAATTTTGAAGCAACCTCGGTGACGTCTTCTATAGCAGACTTCAGTTGTTACGGTAATGCTTGTAAAGACTTTGATTTCTTCTCAGAATATATTTCTCCCTATGAATTTGGATTCATCATGCAGAGCTACATCGACCCAGAGTTAGCGCCCGATATAATATATTCGGACCTCACGCATGACTATTTTGAACCGATGGAGGTTTCCTATGGATTTCTGTGGGAGGATGATATCTGGCAGTTGAATGAACATCCGATCATTCAAAATGATTCTGATTTACCACATGAAGAAGAATTTGGAACTAGTCGAGCCCACTTTCATGACGATTGGAACCAGACCATCCAACTTGAGGGCAATAATGTGAAAGGATTGTAATGTATAATATTGAGAAGAATCATGGTTGGGTTTGCAAGAAAAACATAGTCAAAGCTGAAAATGTAATTTCATTTACTATTTTTTTCATTTGAAGAAATGGAGTAGTTCTCATGCATATTCAGGAATACACTGATACATACTCAGGAATACACCATAACATCTGTAAGAACCAAATTTCCCACCTAACCTTTTGACCACAGCTGACAGACTAACTAGAAAAACTTGATATTCTCTTTGTTGTGAACTATCGTAGCTTCGGAGCCGCGTGTAACTTGCCACTAAAAGTTGTGGATTAAAAGACTGTGAGGGACAAACTTGAATAACTTGATTTGCTATTTGTTGTGACCTATTGTAGCTTTGGAGCCGCGTGTAATTGGCACTAAAAGGTGTGGATTAAAAGATGAATGCTAGCCAAACTTTAAGCCACTTCTCGCACTGTTCGAGCCTCCTAAATAATATAAATTTTTGGTCCTCTTTTGCGCTGGTGTGGGAAATCTTACCTTCTGTGGTTTTTCCCACATGTCCAACATCGCAGAGGTTCCTTCATTTCTGCTCCTTGTTGCACTGCCAAACCCTCATGCGCATTATTTTTGTCAACATATCTCAGTGTCTGCTGAAATTGATTTATTGAAGCTTCTTTTTATTTTCCTCCTTCTTAGCATGCTTCTTAGGCCAGGTCCTCACCTTATCAGTGTTGTCTTGCTACCTCCGTATGCCCTTAGCTTTTGGTATACATTTGGCCTCCTCAAAACAATGTTTGCTTTCTTGACTGCATCACTTAGATTTTTCCACTCCAACAACTCAATCCTATCCCTAAAGACTATGAGAGGACAACTTAAAAGCCTCTGAATATTTACCCTATTGTCACTAAGGTAAGGTACATATCGAAGCAACTCCAAAAACTTGGTGACATACTCATCATCCATCATCTGCCCCATCCTTATTTCATAAAACTCTTTAGCTTTGCCATCATAGTAATTCTTAGATAGATAATGCTTTCTAAATAGTTTTTCGAATTCCTCCCAATTCAACACTTTCAAAACAATGCGTGAGACACTTTTCAAGTCCTCCCACTAGATGTTGGCTTTCCATTTTAAACTGAAAGTGGCAATCCTTGCTTTGATGTTTTAGGAATAATCATGAATTCTGAAAAGCTTCTTCATGACCAAAAACCAAGCTTCCGCTTCTTCTAATTTCTTCATATCTCAATCAAATGTGGGTGGCTTGGCCTTCTTGAACTCCTTTGACATATAGTCCTTATCCTTCCTCTTCTGCTAATGGTGATTGTGAGAATAATGATAGTGCCTTCTAGTAGCAGAGCTAGATGGCCTACAAGTCCCATGCACATGATAGTTGATCCCACCTCTAAGTGTGCTCAATGGTGGCCCTGCTGACAGAGTGTCTTCGTTTGCAAGGCTGTGCCTCCTCCTTGACCTGCTACCTTCAGGGTCCCAAGGGCTCCTCCTACCTTGATGCTTGACCCTCTCATCATATTGTCTCTATTTCTACAAATTTGAAAGGCTTTATAAAAGCACTGCATTTATCCTGGCATGCCTTTCTTGAGCTCTCACCAACTTTTCATTATCTTCCTTGGAACTTCTAACTTCATACCTTAGGATTCTCAAGGTGTCCAACCAATCCAAAGAATGATTCCCTCCCCCTTGGTCAACTAATATCTCTTCTCCATTAGCCCTGAACCATTCACTTTCGCGTTGTGATTGGTCTGAAGTATACTGTAACATTCCTGCCACCATCACTGCACTATCTCTTGACTTCCTCATAAAAAATATGTTAGTACGCTCATAACAATGTCGTACAATAAATAATCAATATGCATAGAATTACAGTCGATTCTTTTTAAACTAAATTTTAATGCCTAAACAAATTATTCAATAATTTTATAAAAATACTCATATGACCAAGCCCATTAAGTCCAAGTGTTGAACTATGCTCTAATACCACCTCTAACAAAACCTGTTACTAAAACCCATGATCAAGAATTGGTCACTCTTAATACCTAACCCTCAAAATATTGTTATGACGATGTCGTATAGATTTTTTGACTCTCATGGAACTCCTTGAAACCCAAAAATATCATCACCATTGTGTTTGTCTCATCAACACAAATCTAGTGACATATAACTTCACACCAATCCGTGCTGTGGACAAAGATAATTATCCTTTCAAAGTGGGATCCACTCCCCCTGGCTATGTCATAATGTTTCCACATGTTAGTCTACCATTGGTTGCAGTGGTCAATGGGCCCACCATCAGGTCGAGTCAGCCTCTACTTCAAATGAAAAAATTAACCCTGCCCCTCACTTCCAACCTTCCGACCTCCAACCTAGTCAGGGTTAGCTTCCCCGATGTACAAATTCCTGAGGTGACTACCTCACCTCTAAAACTCTGACCTAGTCAGGGCTGACTTCCTCAAGGGACCACCTCCTCAGGCGACTATCCTAACCTCTTGACCTCCGCCCTATTCGGGTCTTAGCTCCCAACCTGCTGTGACTTAGGAAATTTTCACTGAATTCCACAACATTCTGGAAGCTTCCAGAGGTCAAATTATGAAGAAAATTTGTGGGGATTTCTTAGGCTTCTTCAAGGAAATGGATGCACCATTCATCCCTGAAACTAAGGTAAATTACAATGCCCTACAATAACTCAAAAAACTATAAAAAAAGGGTTAATAAAAAGAGGAATTTTCTTTGAAAACCAAAATAATTGACAAAGTTGTCAAACAAGGAATTTGACTCCCTTCACTGACTCAATAAGCTCAAAGACTAGAGACCTTGCATCTCTCATAACTCTCCATCATTCCATAAAGGAATATACAACAGGAACTTCCCATTAAAGGGTTATCGGTCTTCTTATTCATTCATGTACTAGTGTTATTTACACACTATAGGGAAAAGTTGTCCTTGATCCTATCTGACTTCATTATACAATTATATCTCAATGAATTGCAGTTCATTTAAAAAGGATGATAACATTCCATCACATATTACCATATGACAATCACATGCATAAATTTTCTATAACAAGCATCTTACTAGCTTAAAATCATAACAATCATTCATGAGATCATACAGGGTCACACATAAGAACTTATCTTTAATTAATGCAATTCATCAGAGACTGAGTTCAGGACTAAAACTCTCCATCCAACTGTAGAAAAATCTAGCCAAGCTACTTGTTGTTTTCACCACTGAGCCAAATCCCAAGTGACTATGGTGGTCTTTCTTAAGGGAATAATCAACATCTATCAGCTGAAACAGGGACTCATGAGGTCCTCCTACCTCCACTCTACACATCTCTATATATTGGGCCGTATTATTTACACACCCACACACATCCTATGTTACCCAGGCGCTGAGCGCCTCTCGGCGCAATCAACGAGAATCGAGAGGTTTTCTTCCCCCACCCTTCAAATGATAACAATCAGCCAAGTTAGAATTCCTTGAACTTATAACCTCCATTCTCCTCTAGCCATGTAAATTCACCCAAATATGAATCGGAGCTTCGCAATAAACCCCTAGCGGCTTTGGCTTCTTCAAGGTTCCATCATTCAGAAAAATCCAGAACCCATTTCCTGAGTGGTTCCACCCCGATTAAGTATCATAATACTATTAAGCCAGCAAAAATGGAGACCTCAATAGTTGCCTTTACCAAAAATCTAGGGGATAAGCCTCTACCCTAGGCTATCAAGGGTGTCAATAGAACACCATCTCCACCTTGCAGCCCCCTGAGGTATCTGAATATTTACCCTCATTTGAAGAATAACTCCTTTGGTGATCCTATTGCTTCACCAAAGGATAAAGGAACATTGGGAGAAAAGGAAGAAGTTAGACTCCTCCCCACACTGGTACTTGTTGCTTTTTACCAGGAATAACAACACTCTAATTTAGTATTTTTTCTACCAATCAAGCTCCCTCTTCTCTTTTCTCATTGTGTGCACATCACACTTTAAACTGCTCCTTTTTCTACTTCTCTAGAGTCTTTATATATGTTATCCATAGGATCTAGAGCTCTCTCTATGTATCTTTTCCCATGAGAGTTTCCCCTTTTCTGCTTCTTGATGTGATCCACTTGTGCGTGAGGTTTTTTCTTTTCTTTCTCTTTATCATTGCTCTCCCTCGTTTCCTCCTCACTAAGAAAAGATGATGTTTTTTCTCTTCTTCTCCATGCTCTACATTGTCTCTCCTTTTTTCCATGACTTGCATCTTGGTTTCCTTGTTGTGTTTTACCAAGCAAGAATGGGATTTTTACCTTGCAAACAATTCATAAATGTACAACAACTATCTCTGTAACACACCATTCCAGAGCATTTAAATCTCAACAACTAACCTTTAATGGTTTCCAAAAATGTCAAGTTTTTCTTCCTTCAACAAGTAAGTTTAATTGTCCAAGCAATTGACGACCCTCAGTCCCTTTTGGAATATGTGTCCCTTAATTAGCCCTTTTTAACTTGAAAAGTACTTACAATAATATATTTACACGGAAAATATTGCCATCAGCAGGTTGGGTTGTTACATGTAGATTGCAATTGAAATATTTAGTGTGTAGATATGTCTAATAGTGAAAGGTTTTCAAAAGGTGAATTTTGATTTCCTTACAATGAGTTGACCATTTCATTGCTTTGTTTTCATTTTTTTTGTTCAATATTGTTTCCTTCTTGCGATATTGCTCACTTGGTGAATAATATTATATTTTTGAAAATATTTGCATGGAGAAGCTGAAATTTTACTTATTGTATTTGTAATATTTTTGAGATTATTAATAAATATTTGTTAATAAAATCAATGTTTCATATTGTAGCCCTTGTGGTTGACATGCAATATTTTTTTCTTTGCAATGAAATATGTAACATTTCCTTTGTTTTCAAAAAGTTGTTGCTTTTTCCATTGATTTGATTATTTGGAATTTTTTTACCACTTGAGATTATTGAGCTTATATTTCATTAAATTAATTTATGGATGTTGATGAGATTCATGTTTCTTTGTAAGCAATGGAGAGTTTTATTGCAAAACACGATTTTCCTTGCTAGTTGCCATCAATGTGCTAACAAAGAATTTGGATTTATTTCTTTCCCAGTTTGTATGGCCCATGACTTCTTTGTTGCATCCTACCTTAATGTTAAAGGAGAAATATTTTCTATTCTTTTTCATTTTCTTTATTATGGATACATAATTCAATGTATAACAGGATCAATGATTATGTTCAGTGCACGTGGAAATTATCTGTATTCAAAGAATTATTTCGTTGTGAAAATTTTTACAAATACCTTTAAAAATATTGGACTTATTCCTCTTGGGGAGCAGGTATTATTCTCTTTGTTGGATAAATATAGTCCACAAAAATATGAATGGTTTTTGATGAAACATGTGTCCAAAAACATGGATTCACATTTTTTAATTTGCAGAAGTGTAGATATGCTTTGGAGGAGGAAAAAACTTCCTTATGGAGGCATAACAACCCAAAAGGAAGCTATCTTCTATAAAGGAAAATTCTTATAGCTATATTTAGACCAACATTATGATGATTACCTTGCATATGGTTGCATTATCTATTGATTAGATCTTAAAATAAGTTCTTGGGGTTTTTCATTTGTTCCTACTGTTGACATACAATGTATGGAATTAGGATTATACAAGAATTAACTTCTTTGTCTGGTTAATAATGGTTCAACCTATGATTGGTCACTTGGAGAAATAGAAAATTTGTAATTTGGTCAACCTTTCAATGAACGAAGCATGGTGTAAGATTCCAAAAAATAAAAAATTTCATAGATCTAAAACATCTTAGTGTTCTCATTTAATACAATATTTCATCAAGAACTAGAACACAAGAAATGCAACCATTTTATTTATATTATTCGCTGAAAGTAAAATACATGCCCAAACCATAAAATCCTGCAAATGGCATGCACAACTGCTTGACAATGACAAATATAAGAAACTGAAGCCCACTTGTGAATCCTGGATGGATCCACCACATAAACATCACCGCGGGGTTTTCGTCCTGGGATCAATGCTAGAACTGGCCAGGCCAGGTTCTCAACCCAAACATAATAAGATAGATAATACGAGAATGCATCTAAATGCCTAGCTTCTCTCCCCTTTTATCGGCTTGATGGACTTTCTAGAGACCTTATTTTATTATTTTTCTCGAAAACCAACAACAAATACCATGGGTCAATACCATGGGAAAATACCATGGTAAGTACCATGGATCGATTCTATGCACTTTGACTGGATCAAGAAAGGGAATATTACAAATCCTTCTGCCCAAAGATTGCTTGTCCTCAAACAATCCACTTCTATCCACAATATAAACATTTGTACATTAATACCAAGATCCCATACAATCCGATGTGTCATCCATGTTGAATGGTCCTAAATGGATCCTTTGATTCCTGGATCCCAAACAATCCTCTGAAAAATCCTTCCCTCAATAGATTTACCTAGACCCCAAACAATCCTTTGGCCAATCCTGCCCCCAATGGATTCTCCTGGATCCCAATGCCACCTAAATCCTGGGACCTGTGGGTTATGGTACCATTTCAACTCTACATCGTTTCCTGCACCAAATGGTCCAAGATGTAATTTTCCCTTGGCTACATGGGTATCCTCCAAATAATCAACCCATGAATAGAATACCAACTCATAATATCTCACCAATGCATACTTGGGAAAGAATGAATACCTGCAAATATACTATGTTTATGTTGTTCGATGCTCAATTCATGTTGCTCTACTTGGTTACCCAACATGATGTATTTGGAGAACTCTGCCCTGCTCTTCTCAGTGTATAAAGGTGGGTTGTTGGTGTTGCAAGCTTTATCTATGTATTCCTGTAGAGCGTTGCTATGGAACTCCCAATTGTACTCCTCATGTGGCCTTGTGAGGGACTTGAGTTGTTCCTCAATACTAGACAGCTTGGTCGATGATTTGGCACATTTCCCTATGAGTTCCTAAATTTTTCTATTCTCCTGTAAGACAGTGTCTCAGATTTTCCAGACTCTTTGCTTCAACAACATAAGATCTGTCTTGAAATGCATGATCCTCTCCTGAAAGTCTTTCACTGGAAATTCTAGTGCCCTGCTGAATGTCTCTATATTTGATTGCACTAGATGCCCCACGACCACATCTTCAACTTGAGCCTTTCACCAACTCTCTAGGAATGGTCCATTTTGCACATTATGTTTGTCATGTTGCTCCTTGTGATCATACTCATCATGATGGTTCACTATGGCTGAATCCTCACTCAAATCTCCCAGGTCTCCTTCATCTGTGGAGACAATATGTTCATCCCTTTCAACTGTCGAACATAGATGCATTGGTGGAATTAAATGTATAATTGATTGTTCATATTCTTCATGGATATTCACCTGGGAATCTACGAACTCCATTGCATAGGAGTCTACCTCATCGATATCATTAGGTAGAATTCTCTCATGCACTTCCAATTGCTTGTCATCCTGCAAGCCTCCCTGAATAATGTCACACTGTTGCTCACCATCTTGAAGATAAATAGACCCGACTACAAAAGATTCCACATGATCTGAATGAATCTCCTCTTGTTCTATCTTTGTTGCCTCTTTATCACCTTGACATGTATGGTCAAGTGCCCAAATTCCCTTGCATACAAAGCATAAGCCTTTCCTCCTTAGTTCATTCTTGTTGTTTCCACAAATATTTGTTAGTTCCTCCTTGGTTAACTTCTTTATAAGTAGTTTGATGCTCTTTTTAATCAATCCCTTAGCTAGTTCATAAGAAGCAGGTGATACAATTAGCTCTTTCCTCCAAATGGCTAGCAACTTGGATCTCAATTGTTTGCAGATGGCCCTGTCTTCTCCTAAGATTGGAGACATGATCTTTTGCATGTCTATTTTAATGAAGTTTGGATGAGACATTGTAATTCCATTGCAGAAGTATTGGAGCATCTGAGGGATTAAATCATCACACTCTAGATCCAGCATAAGCATGCCAAATCTGAATTTCTCCATGCGTTCCAAAATTGTGCGTTTCTGGAAAAAAGTAAGAATGGTGGTGTTGTCCAACCCTTGGAGTGCTTCTACCATTACCCGAAAAGTCCTCCTCATGATGTCATCACTGTAGGGCAATAACAGTGTTGTTAACGTTGTGATTTTATTGAGATAAGAGGTGACCGTGAGTCTAACCTTTTCACAAGAATGCTCTAAGAACCTAGGTTGTATCAAAGCAAGCATGGATGGCTTCAAGGCCCAACTTGACCCTTCCCATTCCGATTTCTCTATCAAGCTCAAAGCCATATTTAATGTATCTAGCTGTAAGAGAACATCTTTTGACTTCGTACCCTGCAATTTGGATCCAAGATCAAAGAGACACTTACTTTTTATATCTTCCTTTCGGTTATCTTTCGACTGCTAAAGGATAACATAGACCTTTCAAGAGAAGGGTATTTTGTTCTGCTCTTGCTTATGATTTGTATGTTGTTTCCATCTTTGATCCACAGAAGTATTGTAGCCCAAAGAACCAACTGATATATCATTATGTTGATTTTTTTGGCGTTTCCAAAAATAAAATGACGACATTGGCATCAACGGATCTCAATACTTAGCTAATGAGAAACCCGGGAATGATCCCTGTCTAGCAATAACTTTCCAGCATTTCAAAAATGACCATATTTGCAAGCAAGATATGAATCTTCCATACACATGAATAAATATCATGGGTAGATTTATAATATTCCATACACATGAATAAATATCACGGGTACATTTATTCATAAGAGGCTATATACAAGCTATAAATGATTTTGTCAATCATGCCTTCAAATATTTTCACAAATTTAACCCATAGACTTATAAATGATTTTCCCTTCACTTATGTCTCCTAATAAAATAATTTAATGAAAAATAAAAATCCAACTAGGGTGATAAATATCACCGAAGTGAGAAACGCTGGCTAGGGTGAAAAATAAATTTCACCGAAGTTCCTTGCATAAAACTCTCAGGCTGGTAGGATGCACAGCTCTGATACCACTGTAAGATTCCAAACAATAAAAAATTTCATAGATCTAAGACATCTTAGTGTTCTCATTTAATACAATCTTTCATCGAGAACTAGAACACAAGAAATGCAACCATTTTATTTATATTATTCACTGAAAGTAAAACACATTCCCAGACCATAAAATCCTGCAAATGGCATGCACAGCTGCTTGACAATGACAAATATAAGAAACTGAAGCCCACTTGTGAATCCTGGATGGATCCACCACATAAACATCACTGCGGGGTTTTCGTCCCGGGATCAATGCTAGAACTGGCCAGGCCAGGTTCTCAACCCATACATAATAAGATAGATAATATGAGAATGCATCTAAATGCCTAGCTTCTCTCCCCTTTTATAGGCTTGATGGACTTTCTAGAGACCTTATTTTATTATTTTTCTCAGAAACCAACAACAAATACCATGGGTCAATACCATGGGTCAATACCACGGGAAAATACCATGGTAAGTACCATGGATCGATTCTATGTACTTTGACTGGATCAAGAAAGGGAATATTACACATGGAATATTTTGAAGATGGTTACAGGTTCATATGGAGGCTACTTGATACTATCTCTACGGGTATTAATATTAAATTCTCACGGTACGTTCCTTTTTGTACAACTAAAAGAAAAGTACTTTTTTTTGTTGCACGAAACTGCAATTAAAGGTATATCATTTGGTGACTATTATGCATGACAACAATTGTTTATGGTGTACTCTCCATGCTCTAAACATCAGGGTTCCATTTGTGATATGTTCAAGATCTAAATAATTCGATTGAAATTTGAAATGTTTTCTTGCTTATTTCAAATACATATTCTATTGTTGGCATTCCTACACTACCTATGGATATCTTGATTTAGCCTTTGAGGCTTGAATATGTTATTTATTGCATTTTTTTACAAATATTATGTTTGTATAATCTTTTCAATCATTTTTTGGAGATCAGTGTAACTTTAATTTTGTCATTGTACTGAAAGCATAGCTATGTAAATTTTGAATATGTTTTTTGGAGATTATTTTTCTTTTTTGGTTATTTCCCATATTCAACAATGAAATCCATATTTGTTTCTCTATTGTGATGTCTGAAAATACAAATGTTTTCGCAGTTATTCCAAGGAAATATTTTGTTGGAAAGAAACAAAAAATGCTTAAGAATGTAATTGTTTGAACTTAAAGCATTGAAAGAATTTGGTTTTATAACTTTCCATATATGATTTATTTGTACCATCTCTTCAATTATATGTTAGGAATAATTTTTGTGTGAGTTCAAAGTCTGTGCTGGAAAAGATAGTTATGTCAATTTTTGTTATGTTTCTATGGATTATTTGGACTATTTTGTTATTTGGTATATGAAATAATGCATTTGATGATTATTATTTTAACGTAATATTTTAAATATTTTTTTTATGTATATATCCTGGAAATATGAGAGGCTGGTTGTTAGTATGTAAAGGTATATACCGTCGAAGTTTAATTGATGTATAAATTTATAGGCGATTAATAATTAAATTTATTCAAGATGAGATCTTAGATTTCAAGATTTCAAGATTATATTTTAAATGATTTGAGAATTGGAAATTAAACTTTCAATAGAGGTTAGATTTCATGTAGAAATGTTAAGCAAATAAAGAAGCATTCATGCTATGAAAAGAGATTTCTCTCCTAGTTCACGTGAGAGAGTAAATGAATATCAATGACAATGGTATTACCAGAATAGGAATTTTTTGAAGGCGCATAGAAGATTCTCTTACCATCAAAAGAAAAGAGCTTCAATAAATAATGAATACCATGAAATCATTAATCATCAATATGGAAACAATAGTAGTGTGATGAGAATAACATTTTCTTTCAATGTTCTTTTTGCTAGATGTTGTGTGTCCAAACATTTCTGTCTTTCCAAACTTTTCTAAGAATAGTCTTCTTTGGGAACATCGTGTTTGCAAAGATAGCATTCATATAAGCGACAACCATGAGTCATATGTAAACAATGGAAGAAATGAAACATTGGAATATGGACACAATGATGACAATGAACAATTTGTAGCATGTGGTTTATTTTCTGATAGTCATATGGTTCCTGGCATGGTTGACAATTTGGAACATTATGTTGGCAATGTGGGATGGGGAATTCCTTAAAAAAGCTATATAGAAAATATTTTTAGTACTCTTGAATCCATGCATACGCTCTATGTTGCAACAAGATAGGTAATTCAAGTATTTTTCTTTTCATGTAATTTTTTCATGTTAACAAACAAAATTATTGTTGTATCATTTTTTTCTTTTATCAGTTTTTGTAGAACAATGTGGCAACAAATATTGGTCAAGAAATATATTCAAAACCAGTACAACCATTAGCAGTTCCCGAAGTTTTGCCTCGATGATTAAACAACCAAACTCTAGTAAATGTAAAATTGATGATCTCTTTAACCATAAGTATGAAACCTTTGGTGTTTTGTTGGGAGAACATTTTTTTCGAATGTTTCTTTCTATGGTTGTTGAAAATATCCATATTTTTCCACTCTTTTAAATATTTTCTCAAATGTATCTTCTTTGGGAACATTTTCTTTACATATGGAGGCTTCATAGAAGTGAAAACCATGAGTTGTCTAGAACGTAATTTTTTTAATTGTATTATTCATCTTTTATTTTATGTTTTTTCGGAAGAACAATATTCAAGTGAATAGCTATCAAAAAATACATCTTAAACTAAGGAAACATATATAATTTCCTTGAATTCCACATGGACTATGCAACAACCATGAAAATGTATATGTTTTCTCTTTACTATTTGTTGTTAACTTTAAAATTTTAACTTGTCATTCTTTAAATATTTGTTTTTGACATTGTGATTTATATTTTTTTCAAATAGAACATACTCAACCACAACCAATTTAGAGGGATTAGAATCCCATCAATTTATGGAAATAAGTCATGCAGTCAATGCTCCAATTGCACAAATTGTTTCATATCATCATTATCCTATATTAGTGTTTGGTAGAGAAAATGGAAGCGCTCACTATCATTTTAATAGAGACATTAGGGGAATTTTGAGGTCTAAAATGGGCCTCCTAAGGAAATTATAAAATAATAGTGGAAAAAATCTAATAAGATTTGATGACATCATCAAATTTTAGAGGGAAAAATGAAAAACTACTTTTTCAATTCATATTTTCAACTTATCTCCAAAGTTTTTACTCAAATTTCAAGCGGGAGTACTCGTTGGATGCGAAATTTAATTCCTCATCCAAGGAGTACCCATGTTGCATACTTTTGATGGGTCCTACTACACGAAAAATGAGAAATACATAAAAAAACGTGATTACAATCACGTTTTTTATGCATTTCTCATTTTTCGTGTAGAAGAGTTCATCGAAAGTATGCAACATGGGTACTCCTTGGATGAGGAATTAAATTCCGCATCCAATGAGTACTCCCGCTCGAAATTTGAGTAAAAATTTTGGGAGATAAGTTTAAAATACGAGTTGAAAAAATAGTTTTATTATTTTATTATTTTTTAATATTTTTACTTTTTTACTCCAAAAATGGTGAATCATCCATTATGGATGACATCATCATCTTGAATCCTATTGGTTATTATAAAGTTTATTTTTGTTGTACATTTCTCTTATGAGGCCCATTTTAGACCTCAAAATTCCCCTAATGCATGTTTGAAGTATTTGACATTGTGATTTATATTTTTTTCAAATAGAACGTACTCAACCACAACCAATTTAGAGGGATTAGAATCCCATCATTTTATGGAATAATTCATGCAGTCAATTATCCAATTGCACAAATTATTTCATATCATCATTATCCTATATTAGTGTTTGGTAGAGAAAATGGAAGCGCTCACTATCATTTTAACATAGACATGTTTGAAGTCTATAGAAACTTTTGATGTAGGATTGATAATTTTTCCATTGTGCAATATGCCAAGTGTGAAATGAATGTTATCCTAGTATGTAAGTTGTAAGATGGGATGCAGAGCCCAATTGTAAAAGATATAAGAGAAAGAAAGGCTTTCACCATTTTTGTCACTTTAACAACATGGATCTAAGTGAACAACCATAGGTTCTATGAATTTTTACACAAGTTTAGGATATGCTAATAGCATGAGTAAATCAAATATTAAAAGTGATGCATGATCGCGGAGGTCAATATAAATATAGCGGCCATACAATAATTTTTTGACAAGATATATATTTGATTGTAAAGAACCTTCCACAATGTGTCGAATAGCTTGATTTTGTACTTTTCTGAAGACATGGTGTTGAATCAAAATATTATGCATGTTATGTGAAGAGACAACATGTGATGGATGGATTTATTTACAAAATCGATATGGATAAATATTATTGGGAAGTTGAAATTGATATGGATCCAGTTGTTCCTCTCCCAGAAAGAGAAACTGAACTGATAAGTAGGATAATGATGAAAGTGTCTCAGAAGAAGACATCAACAAGAAAGAAAAGAAACAGCAGCAACAAAAGAAAGACAGTAATATACTGTGAAAGTATAGCTAGTGGAGCAAAGTAGCATAAAGTGTGGAGACCTGGAGAAAAGCAACAAACAACAGCAGAAATAGATGATAAATTACAGAAAAAAGTATGGGATCCAGGAAGACAAGGACTAAAAGCACATGATCAGGAGATCATGATTATTTTTAACCTTGGGAATCTGATGCAGGAGCATTAGGCTCAGAAAATCCTTTGTATTTTAATAGACATAGGGGTCTTGTGTTTTCAAAAGAATATTGGTTTCTTATGTAATTATTAATGTTTTTGAGTGACATTTAGAATAGATATTGAGAGAAATTTGTAAATGTTCCCGAATGATTGGAGAACATGAGGGAAGTAGGATAGTTGAGATTCCATAGGAAATGAGAGATTTGAAATTTAACTGTAAATTCCTAAAGTAGAATTAGTTCCATGATTTTATGAGTTTGAAAGGATTTTTAGGGATAAAGGATAGATTTTAGGACTTAGAGGATTTGGAGGATTTTGTTCAGATAATGGAGGATCTTAACCTAAATTGGTTCATAATATTTTGTATAAATTGTAAATCCTCAAGGCAAAAGAGGACAGTAGTAGAGAGTAGTAGAAAGTAGGTTTTAGGCAACAGGGGTTGTTGTTGTAAGCCTACGGGCAAATTTGATAGAAAGGCCATTGATTAGAATATCAGGCCAGAGACAAGAGGTCTTTTATAATTATTTGATTATACGTATATATGGAGCAATTTGATTTCTGAATTATTGTGTGTATTGATTGATTGAATTATAGATTGTATGTGAGAAATGCTCAGAGTTGATGAATAGGTGTGTGATAAAACTCTATAATAAGGGTTTGAAATGGTGGTTCTACATACCATTGAAAAGGTTGATGTAAATGTCGAGATAGGGTATAATGGAAATATTATGACTGAGTTGAAGTGCAAAAAGGGTTTACATATACTTTTAGAAGACTAGATGAGTTTGCATTTTTTTAAATTCAGTCATCGATCACTGAAAGGATCGATGGCACAGAAGGGGAACTGAATTTTCAATTCGGTATTTTGGATACATTGACCATATGTATCAGAAGCACATCCGATCGAACAGTGAATTCGGATCAGGACTGGAACAATAGAAAAAAGATTTAATTGTAGTTAGTTGTGCCAAACGGAAAGTGGTTGTTCAAAGTGAAGAATTGATTTTGGGTTGCGATGATGGTTGACTCAAATGGAGGTTTGTTCCTATTCAAAGAGAAAGGGTTTGGAAACTGTTAATTGAATGCAATTTGGGATGGAGTTATCAGATCGGTCAAAGGAGTGGAACTTTGAAGGTGCAGAGGAGTGGAACTTCAAAGGAGCAGAGGAAGCGTGGCAAAGACGGAACAGTGAAGGCAGTTTTGAAAAACCAACCAATGGTTTTTGCGTAGCTTTTAAATGGTAAGTGGTAAACCTTTAAATGAACATTATAGCATTTAGAAAGTGACACATGGAAATAAAAAACCGGCTATTTCACTTAAGTTTGAAACGTTAAATGGTGTGAATCCTTGTTACACAATAGTTGTCGGATTGGGAAACGTAATGCGATAATTGTCCGATTAATGAAAAGTAGATGTGGATGTTTGAAAGGAAAGTTTGGAATGATCGACAGTCGAGATTAGAACGTCTAAGGGTACGCTGTGGGGCCCGTATATGGTTAACAGTATGTTATGTAAGCCACAGTATTGTCGACAGTCATTGGATCAGACAAATATCAAGGGCAGAGATTGAAGTTAAGTGAAGCATTGGTAAATGTGTTGTGGGTTTCGATTGGTAAGTTTTAAAGATTTATGTTTAATTTATATTATAAAATTATTATAATAGAAATAAGCAGAATAAAGGGAGAATAAACCAAAGTTTTCGATAAAGTTTCCAAAAGAATATAAAAGGACTTTTGTTTAGTAATTTAATTAAAGATTGTGAAAGGTTCCGATGGAAAAGGTTCAATAAAGTTTTAAACCTTGGATTGAAGAAAGAATAATGCTTCCGTCTATAAAGTTTTATTATTTGGGGGTTGAACCAAAGTCAAATTCAGAAATATGAAATTTCAAGGTGGGCATTTTAATATGGTTGGTAGCCATAATTATCAACGAATGAAAAGCTTCCATATTAGAGTTTGTCTCAATTTGAGGATTATTTTGGGTAATGAATGTGACATGCATTTTTACATGGAGAATGTGGGTTTTTGCTGCCGTGGCAGCATCATTTTTGGTATTAGAGCAGGAAACAACTCTTTTGAAGGTTCAAGTTTGTTTTGATTAAATTTGAATTAGAATGAATGCATGTGTGATGGGGAAAATAAAAAGAGATCAGATTTTGAAACTGATAGATTGCAGCACATAGAGATACAGTGTAGGTGAGGGATGAAACAAGATCACACAGAGATCTTGAAGGTGAGTTGATAAGTGTTATATTAACTCTGGGTTGAAGATTATGTTTACAGAATTCAGGTTGCAGGAAGTTGTAGAAAATCTTAGCAAAAGAAAATCATAGCTTTAAGAGCAGTGATAAAGGAAACTGTTAAGAGTTTCTGGGTAAAGTGTGGCAAAACCTTGAAGAATTTCAACAAAGGTTGGATAAAAAGGAAAATTATGTTCTTAAAAGGTGCATATGAGTTAAATCCTAGAATGAGCAGAGAGGAATGCTCAAGTGGTTCCAGAAGATAGAGAACCAGTGCTTGCCAAAAGACCAAATCTAGAGAAAAGGATTGGTGAGGTAAGTTGTAACAAGGAGGACTTGTTATTGCATAGGCTTTAGTAAAACTCATGATGAGTGAGTGAGGAACTCATGAAGATAGAAATGGAGAAGAAGGTGACTACTGATAGTCATAGAAGAGATAGCAGAGGTTCTGAGAGAGACCACAACAGCAGAAAGGAGAAAGAACATGCCAAGGAAAATGGCATATGGAAGCAGTTGACTGATGAAAAATATGACAAAGAGTTAGTTGAGATAAGAGAACAATTTAATAAATTGAAAATGATGATAGAAGAAAACCAGAGATATGGTTGGCTCATGAAGAAGAAAGTGAAGTGGCAGAGGCTACAATAGAAGAGAGAACAACAAATGAATATGCAATTAGAAAGAAAGCTTGAACAGGTGATGAGTGTACAATTGAGATGTGAAGAACTCAGAGAAGCTGAGTTGAAAATGAAAGTTTCCATTTGTGAAGTAGAAGAGAGTGAAGTTATGGGTAAAGATGAAAACTGGAGATCTGTGAAAGATCTTATGAATCATTGTGAAGATTTAATACAACAAGAAGTTTACCTTGTTGAAGAGGGAATTATTGATGATTTCCTGAGTTGTTGGGAAAGTTCAGATCAACCGGATGATGTAAAGCCTTGTATTGTTTAATCTAATAATTGTGATGTGAATATTGTTTTTGCAGAGGATGAGAAATCTTTTGAAGTTGTCAAAAGTATGGAAGAATATCTTTTAGAAGATAAATACTCTGAATTAAAGAGTGATGAAGAATGTCTCTTGAATGAGAGAAGAAGTGATGAATTTATATTTGAAGTTGTTACAACACAGGAAGAATTTATTGTGAAAGAAGGAGAAGAGATTAAGTCTGAAGAATTGATATGTGAAGCAACAGTTGAGACTGCTGAGCTTTGTGATTTACAAACTAAAAATTTGTGTATAAATGCAGGAATTGTTAGTGATGATGAATTACTTAAGGAATGCCAAAAAGAAATTGCATTGCTGGAATATTTGTTGTAAAAATTAGAGTATGACAGGGAGATTGCAGAAGACAGAGTTCACTACAGTGGACAAGAAAAAGAAACATCATGGAAGTAGATGATGTGGACGCTAGAGTTGTTGATAGTCTAGAGAGTTCTTCAGAGAATTCTTTAAGGAGAATGAATCAACATAATGATGTGTTGATAGAAGAGGAAATTTCAGAACAGTATACTGAAATGTTGCCAGAGGAAATAAAGGCACTAAGGCCTTATGGTTTTTATTTTAATAATTTTTTTGTGAATGCAGGTTTTGTTGCAGATGCTGGAGAAAATTTGACACAGTTGGGAAGTCAAGTAAAGGAGAAGAAAGAAAATTATGTGGAAGTCTTTAATCCGTGGAATAAAGAAATTAAATTGTTGGAAATTATGCTGAAGAATCAGGATTCAATACAGGAAGAGAAAGAGTTTGAAGAAATGCAGAATGTGAAGGTGCAAGAACTAGAGGACATCAGCAACAAACTAAAGCAAAGAGATGAAGATAGCAGTAAATGGCATACTATGTACCAGTCCAATGAATTACAGAAGAAGAGAGACAAACAAATTGTCATAAGTGACAATTTGGAAGAAGTTAGTAATTGTAGAAAACAAGAGGGTGAGGATGACAGGGCGATAGTAAGAACAAAAGTTCAGCAATTAAGGAGTGAAGGTAATCAACAGACAGAAGATTTATTGGACAGAGAAATTGAACTGATAAGAAGGATAATGATGAAAGTTTCTCAGAAGAATACATCAGCAAGAAAGAAAAGAAGCAGCAACAACAAAAGAAAGACAGTAAC
The DNA here is from genome assembly GCA_034641835.2 of Pinus albicaulis. Classification (NCBI taxonomy): domain Eukaryota; kingdom Viridiplantae; phylum Streptophyta; class Pinopsida; order Pinales; family Pinaceae; genus Pinus; species Pinus albicaulis. The sequence goes on from CM076579.1 coordinate 1,242,952,941, forward strand.
AGACTGTGAAAGTATAGCCAGTGGAGCAAAGTAGCATAAAATGTGGAGACCTAGAGAAAAGAAACAAACAACAACAGAGGTAGATGATAAATTACGGAACAAAGTATGGGATCCAGGAAGACAAGGACTAAAAGCACATGATCAAGAGATCATGATTATTTTTAACCTTGGGAGTCTAATGCAGGAGCATTAGGCTTAGAAAACCCTTTGTATTTTAATAGACATAGGGATCTTGTGTTTTCAAAAGAATATTGGTTTCTTATGTAATTATTAATGTTTTTGAGTGACATTTAGAATAGATATTGAGAGAAATTTGTAAATGTTCCCGAATGATTGGAGAACATGAGGGAAGTAGGATAGTTGAGATTCCATAGGAAATGAGAGATTTGAAATTTAATTGTAAATTCCTAAAGTGGAATTAGTTCCATGATTTTATGAGTTTGAAAGGATTTTTATGGATAAAGGATAGATTTTAGGACTTAGAGGATTTGGAGGATTTTGTTGAGATAATGGAGGATCTGAACCTAAATTGGTTCATAATATTTTGTATAAATTGTAAAGCCTGAAGGAAAAAGAGGACAATAGCAGAGAGTTGTAAAAAGTAGGTTTTAGGCAACAGGGGTTGTTGTTGTAAGCCTACGAGCAAATTTGATAGAAAGGCCATTGATAAGAATATCAGGCCAGAGACGAGGTATTTTGTAATTATTTGATTATATGTATATATGGAGGAATTTGATTTCTAAATTATTGTGTGCATTGATTGATTGAATTATAGATTGTGTGTGAGAAATGCTCAGAGTTGATGAATAAGTGTGTGATAGAACTCTGTAATAAGGGTTTGAAATGGTGGTTCTGCATAGCATTGAAAAGGTTGATGTAAATGTCGAGACAGAGTATAATGGCAATATTATGACTGAGCTGAAGTGCATAAAGGGTTTACATATACTTTGAGAAGACTCAATGAGTTTTCGTTTTGTTAAATTCAGTCATCGATCACTGAAACGATCGATGACACAGAAGGGGAATTGAATTTTCAATTTGGTATTTTGGATACATTGACCATATATATCAGAAGCACATCCGATTGAACAGTGAATTCGGATCAGGACTGGAACAACAGAAAAAATATTTAATTGCAGTCAGTTGTGCCAAACGGAAAGTGGTTCTTCAAAGTGAAGAGTTTATTTTGGGTTGCGATGACGGTTGACTCAAATGGAGGTTTATTTCTATTCAAAGAGAAAGGGTTTAGAAACTTTTAATTTAATTCAATTTGGGATGGAGTTTTTGGATCGGTCAAAGGAGTGGAACTTCGAAGGCGCAGAGGGGTGGAACTTTGAAGGTGCAGAGGAATCGTGGTGAAGACGAAACAGTGAAGGCGATTTTGAAAAACCAACCAGTGGTTTTCACGTAGCTTTTAAATGGTAAGTGGTAAACCTTTAAATGAACGCGATAACATTTCTAAAGTGACATGTGGAAATCAAAAACTGGCTATTTCGCGTAAGTTTGAAATGTTAAATGGTGTGAATCCTTGTTACGTGATAGTCGTTGGATTGGGAAATGTAATGCGATAACCGTCCAATTGATGAAGAGTAGATGCAGATGCTTGAAAGGAATGTTTGGAATTATCGACGATCGAGATTAGAACGTCTAAGGGTATGCTGTGGGGTTCGTATATGTTTAACAGTATGTTATGTAAGCCACAGTATTGTCGACAGTCGTTGGATCATACAAAGATCAAGGGCGGAGATTGAAGTTAAGTGAAGCATTGGTAAATGTGCTGTGGGTGCTGAATGGTAAGTTTTAAAGATTTATGTTTAATTTCTATTATAAAATTATTATAATAGAAATAAGTGGAATAAAGGGAGATTAAACCAAAGTTTTCAATAAAGTTTCCAAAAGAATATAAAAGGACTTTCGTTTAGTAATTTAATTAAATATTGTGAAAGGTTCCGATGGAAAAGGTTCAATAAAGTTTTAAACCTTGGATTGAAGAACGACCGTCTATAAAGTTTTATTGTTTGGGGGTTGAACAAAGTCAAAGTCAGAAATATGAAATGTCAAGGTGGGTATTTTAATATGGTTGGTAGCCATAATTATTAACAAATGAAAAGCTTCCGCATTAGATTTTGTCTCAATTTGAGGATTATTTTGGGTAATGAATGTGACATGCATTTTTACATGGAGAATGTGGGCTTTTGCTGCTGTGGTAGCATTAGAGAGCATGAGGTGTCCACACTAATGTTCTTGTCTAACCACATTTTTATTCTGTTCTCGATGAGGAGTCTGAAGAGTTTGGAAAATTTAGTTGGAATGAGTTTCTTTTATACAAGCCATTTCGTGACAGTGCTTCGGTTATAGGGATTAAAATTGAAATAATAATTGAGAACTGAAGGAATTGAAGATAACATCCGTGGAATGTTGATCAAGCTCCTTTTCTAAATGAAAGAAATGAAGAAGATGTTGATTCCCTTGTTCATGAATAAAATCTTGATCAATATTCAGAATAGTGGCAATTTTTTTCAAGAACAACTCCTCCAAACAATGTAAACATTTTTAACCTTGAAAATATTGGTAGAAGGGACCTCGATATTGATTATAATTCACAGGAAATAATGGTTTCAAATGATATAGTATAAGAGGCTATACATTTTATAAAAGGTGCACAATTTGCGGGTATTGTTAATGACAACATTGTTGGGGAGGTGTTTTTTCACCTTCCTCTTTATCGGAGAAACAACAAGTTTCTTTTGAAAGTGTTTTTCAGAATTTTTCTTAATGGTGGGAAATATGATACTTGAAAACTTTTATTCAAGGAACCGCTGGAACTGGAAGTTATTCTTTTATTCATTGTATTTCTCATGGTTATTTCTTCAACAATGGATTATAGAAGTCCATTATTATTGCTTGCTCCAAACATAATATTTTATTTTAATATACATGGAAAAACAATAAAATCTACTTTCAAAAATCCTATAAAATATATGAAACCGTTCAATGGCCAAACTCTAGAAAAATTTCAATATTAAATGAGGCACATTCTATACATTTTGATTTATGAAATGAGCTTTTTAGGTCCAATTTTATTCATTCATAAATATTCTCGTTCGCAAGAAGCCTTTCCTTAAAACAAGGCTTCCCCTTTTGGTGGGAGGTCCATGATTCTTTTGGGTGACCTTGGAAAAATACCTCTTGTTAAGGATAAACCCTTTTATGCAGGTAAAACAATAGGTAAAGTGTTTTGGAAAAACTTCAACATTGTTGTGACATTGGATAAAATTTATAGACAATAAGGAGTGATATGATACAAAATAATTTCGTAATATTTTCACCAATATTGGAATTGCACAACCTCTTTTAGATGATTGGGATCTTCTTATGACATGTGTAAATAACTTCTTCCATCCAAAGGAAAAGGGTTTATTCGATTCTTTAGTTCACTTGTTTGAAACTAGTAATATCTTCAATTTTCACAATCATAAAATGCTAAAATCATTAAATTGTCCAATTTCAACAGGTGTTGTGGAATGTTCTAAAGGAACATAAATAGTTGACAGTGATGATCATGTCCTCGAGCGTGAAGTGTTACTATGTAGTGGAGAGTGTGTCATTCTTATGTGTAATTTGTGGGTTGAAGCTCAATTGATTAATGGTGCACTTTGATTTATTGAAGATATATTTTATCCACCTAGTTCAAATCTTCCAAAACTTCCACAATTCGCTACGATTGTTTTTGATAAGTGCACTAGTGTTCCATATAAGAGGGATTGTCCAAACGTTGTGCCCATAACAAATTTTGTTATATGGAATCTTAAACAGATGCCTTTGAAAATGGCATGAGCCCTCACTTACACAAGTCATAGGGGATGAATTTTCAATGAGCCATTGTAGATATTGGCAATAAAGGGAGGCAATATTTGAAATTTATAGCTATATGAAGAGTGAAATCAATGGATGGTTTACAAATTTCACCACATTTTTATTTTCAACGTTATGCAAAAATGGAAAAAAATCCATATGTTGCACTTACGAAGAAAGAGAAGGAGCAATTAAAGTCGATATCATTTTGAGGTATTTATCTTTAATAAAGTCTACTGCTTTGGCATAGCTTTGAAACTAATATGAATAATTTTTTCTTTTGGTTGTTGTAACTTGCAATAAATTGTATGGACATCAATAATTTATTATTTTTCTTCTTGAAGATTTCAAAATATTGGTTAATAATTAAAGTCGATTTTAAATAATTAAAAAAAAGTACGTGAGTAAATAATTTATTGTGGTGTTGTTGTTTAATTGATTAAATTGTAGCTATTGTTCCATTTTGTTGTTCTTGTTTTCAACCATATTAAATTTATGTCTCTTTATATTTTCTAGTGAATTCCTGCTTGATATTTTATCTTTATATATATATACACACACACACACACACACACACACACACACACAGAGAGAGAGAGAGAGAGAGAGAGAGAGATATCATTTGTGCGCGTGTGTGTACTAATTTTGTTTTTTTCCTTTTCTCATTGAAATGCAGATATGGAAATAAAAATGTCTTGTATTACACCTCTATAGTTTGTCTTATTGCTGAAGCAATAAATTTTCTTGTGTATAGTTGGAAAAGGATTGATAGAAAACTTGTGTTTAATCCTGGTTTTGTTGATGAACATGTCGGTGTCTTAGATGAAATGAAATCACATGTGAGATACTTGTTGCATGTTCACCGGAGTGAATCTGGAATAAAAACAAGATGGGACTAGTTAGAAAGGGTGAAAGCTCACGATCATTATGTTGTTGATTTGAATTGGTGTTTCTTTTGTCATCTATCTTGTTGTGTTTATTATACGATCTACAATATTTATGTTGGGGTTTATATAAATTGGGTTTATATTATTTGATTGGGTTTAATATTGTTTCTTTGGGTGAAATATTTCTCCCTTGGGTTAATAATTGCTTAGATTTTTAGTATTAATTTCTTAGGTTTATAATGTCAAATAATCATTTACCATGGTCAATAATGGTCAACCAAGGTCGAAAATCAGTTGTTCTCAACCATGGTTGATCATGGTCAACAATGGTAAAATGTCACATTGTGACAAAGATTGTCTCAATATGAAAGTAAACCATGGTCAACCAATTTAAACCATTGTTATCCATGTTTGTTTAAGGTTTTTTAATATTTATCTTAGGGTTTACATACCTTGGGATTATATTTTTCCCTTGAGTTTATAATCCCTTGAGTTTTTAGTATTAATATCTTGGGTTTTTATAGTATGGTCAAAATGATAGTCAACCATGTGTGTATAAGGGTTTGTAATATTTATCTTTGGGTTTATGTACCTTGGGTTTATAAAATTAATCCCTTGGGTTAATAATCACTTGGGTTTTAGTATTAATTTCTTGGGTTTATTATTTGCTTGGGTTTATAATGTCAATCATCATTGACCATTGTCAATAACGGTTAACCAAGGTCGACAATCAATCGTGTTGAACCATGGTTAATCATGGTCAACCATTGTCAAACATCACATTGTGACAAAGATTTGCTCAATATGAAAATAAACCATGGTCAACATTATGTATTTAAAGGTTTTTAACATTTATATTAGGGTTTATATACCTTGGGTTTATATTGTTCCCTTGGGTTTAATATTATTCCCTAAGGATTAAAATCCCTTGGGTTTTTAATATTAATCACATGGATTTTTGTAGTATTGTCAAAATGATAGTAAACCATTTTTGTATAAAGTTTTCTAATATTTATCTTTGGGCTTACATACTTTGGGTTTATAATATTAGTCACCTGGATTTAATATTCTTCACTTGGGCGCATAATTCCTTGGGTTTTTAGTATTTATCCCTTGGTTTGTTTATTCCCTTTGGATTATGGTGTCAATCCCTTTGGTTTGTTAATTTCAGGGTTCAACCATAGTTAAGCATTGTCCAAAATCACATTGTGACAAATATTGTATCAAAATGAAAATCATACATGACCATACAACAACCTTTATGTTATTCAGTGCCATATAATATCTTGGGGTTTATATATGTTTGGTTTATATTATTTGATTAGGTTTAATATTGTTCCCTTGGGTGAAATATTTCTCCCTTGGGTTAAATATTACTTGGGTTTTTAGTATTAATTACTTGGGATTATTATTTTCTCGGGTTTATAATGTGAGTCATCATTGACCATGGCCAATAATGGTAAACCAAGGTTGATGATCAATCATGCTCAACCATGGTTAATCATGTCAACCACGGTCTAACACCGCATTGTGACAATGATTGTCTCAGTATGAAAATAAACCATGTTTAACCATGTTTAATTAAGGGTTTTTAATATTTATCTTAGGGTTTGCGTACCTTGGTTTAATATTATTCCCTTATGTTTATAATCTCTTGTGTTTTTACTATTAATCCCTTGGGTTTTTATAGTATGTTCAAATGATAAGCAACTATGTTTGTATAATGGTTTGTAATATTTATCTTTGGCTTTATATACCTTGGATTTATAGGAATAATCCCTTGGGTTTAATATTTTTCACTTGGGTTCATGATTCCTTGGGGTTTTAGTATTGATCCCCTGGTTTTTTTATTCCCTTTGGTTTGTTAATGTCAATGTTCAACCATGGTTAAGCAGGGTCCAATGTCATATTCTGACAATGATTGTGGGAAAATGTAAATAATCCATGTCCATACATGCACAAGAATTTTTATTAGACGACCTATAATATTTATCTTAGGGTTTATATTATTTGATTAGGTTTAATGTTGGGTGAAATATTTCTTTGTTGGTTTAATAATCGCTTGATTTTTAATATTAATTTGTTAGTTTTATAATTTGCTCGGGTTTATAATGGAAATAATCATTGCCAGAGCGTTTATAATGTGAGATCTAAACCATTAATGTCTATTGAATTTTTCAACCACATTTACTGATGTGGTTGTGCATGTGATTGGTATATTCCTATAGCATATATGAAGAACATTTATAAATGCGGTTGTGCTACTTATATTTATGATAATCTCACTGGATGTGTACTTGAGAATATCTCCTAAACATTTGGCTTTTTCGTAATTTTTATTTAATATGATTGAACAATTTTTTAAAATAAATTTTCCAACTTCATTTATATAATAACGATAAATTATTTTGTCCAAAAATATATAAAATTTTAAAAATAAAAAAATTATAATTATTTTAATAAAAATATAAGTTTAATTTTTTAAAGAATCATTACTTCCAAATTTGAGGATAAGTTGTGGATTGATATGGAGTTAGAGGGGAAAATAAAGTTAGATACTATAATGAGGTCATCAACCCCACACTTGCTAACCATAATTACATTTCTCTATAAACTAATACTAAGAAGCGAATGAATATTGGAAGGATTATAAATAATGTTCGCGAGCTTCAAAGTGAAATTGGACATTGGTGTATTCCCAAGATCCTGTGGGATGAAAGAATATCCCTCTTTTGCGATACTAAGAAAGTCGAAGATGAAAAAGATTTTCTCTTCGATTTTCCGGTCCTTGCTCACATTCATTCTCATTTCCCTAACATTTGCCTTACTACCAACCTCACCTCATTGACTTGTTGAGTGAGGAAAACTACACTAACCTCATAACACTTCTTTCCCTCATTTTTTATCATAGAAATAAAATCTTAAATAATCTCAATTAACCACTTATTTTTTAAGGTTCAATAAGACATATTGTTCTTAGTGAAAGTTAATCGTCACCATCATCATTAAAAAATTATTTAAATAAAAGTAATTTTTTATTTTTTATATGAAATTAAATTTAATAATTTTATTAAAGATCATTTAAATTATAAAAAGTATTGATTTTTTTTTTTGTTAATATTATTTTTTCAATATAACAATAAATTTAAAAATTTTTAATGAGTCAAGAATTTGATTTTTTCTAGAGTAATAGTTTAAAACTTAATTTTTTTTGTATAAAAATAAAAATCAACCCATTTAAAAAATTCACAATATATTGAAATTTCATTCAAAAAAAATAAAAATTAGAATTATTTCAATTCTTAAAATATATATATATATATATATATATAATAAAAAATAAATAAAATATTAATAAAAATAGCATCAAGATAAACATTCCGTTGGAAAGTACCCATTACACTATACAGTGTACATTCAATCAGATAAACAATCTGTATTACATCGTCCCAAAATACCAATAAATGAGAAATGTGTTCAGTTTCAACAAAATCTAGAAGCATTTTAGAAATTTCTCCAATAACTTGTGGGCTGGTTCTGATCGGAAGAATGGAAATGTGGTCAGTCTGAACGAAAACAAAAAGTTTTTCTACTTTTATCCAGAAACTAGATCTGATAGGAAATATGCATTACTTGACCCCAACACGGGCTTCGTTGGGTATGCAGCTGGCTTACTTGACGCAACCGTCATAGTTGTCTATTTTTTTTAATTTTCGTTGGATAAGATATTCTATATTGTTGTAATGATAGCCGGAAGAATTAATTTTGGGTCTTAAAAATTATTCCACCATATCAATTCATCTCATCATATCAATTCACCATGTTAAAAATTTATCATGGGGTGATCGTAAACAATGAAATTATGAAACCGTGAATGTCTTCATCTATCGTGACTTTGCAGGCGTACGAATCTCCTCTCTTTAAGTTGACAACTCACACAATTAAAGTTGGCAGTGATTCTTCAAAATGATTCTTCAGCAAATGTGTACTAAAATTTGTCAGAATTTGCAAGAGCGTTAGCTATTCTGAATGTAATGAACATTGACAATGTGTATAATCAATTCATCTCATCATATCAATTCAGCATGTTAAAAATTTATCATGGGATGATGGTAAACAATCAAATTATGGAACTTCATCTATTGTGACTTTGCAGGCGTACGAATCTTCTATCTTTATATTCACAACTCCCAAAACTACAGCAAGTATGTAATAAAAATTGTCAGGATTTGCAAGAGCGTTAGCTATTCTGAACTAATGAACATTGACCATGTTTAAAAGTTCAAAAGAAAATTTATATTTCAAATTTCGATATTATATTGATTTTCATGGTATCAGGGTGGGTGAGTGGCAGTTGTGCCAGCTGCTGCACCATCTCCATTTTGAAAGTTATGTATCTATCATCTCAATCGTAGATATCGAATCTATGGAGTGGGTTAGGACAAACGTTACAGATTGAGTTCTATCACATCTGATAAAGAAATTACCAGGGAAGAATTATATAAGTTATTTTAATAATAAGTAATTATATTTATCATAACCGCACTGGATGTATATCTCTTGAACGTTTGCTTTTTAGCCCCTTTTTTTTTTTTAAAGTTAGTTCACCAATTGATTTTAATAGATTTCCAAAATAAGTAAAAAAAAAAAAATATTATTACTTCAATAAAATATAAGTTAAATTTTTTTATAATTTATATTTTTATATATTTATATTTATAATAAAATTATGATAAGTAAATTCAAAAATATTAACTAAAATAATATTTGGATATGAGATTTATCATCAATATTAGGAATTTGGTTTATGTAACCTATAAAATGTGTGTGAGAAATCTAATCAAAGAACTTGTTTAAATAAATAAGGAAAGTTTCAACTAGTCATTGTAAAATAACGGCTAATTTGACTAGAATAAGAAATTAAATTAAATTTTATTTTATTTTATTATATTTTACTTTTAATCATATGTTATATAATAGAATTTAATAAAAATTCTTATTTAATTTACTTAATAGGTAATTTTACTAATTTAAATCGTAATATAAACCCAGAGCCTGAGTTGAGGGAACGACAAGAGGGAGCACAAGGGAAGCAACTAAGAGTGAAGGGACATCTTATAACACTCCACCCATCATCCTTATTAAGGTTAACCAGTCTCTTTTCGATTTCCAAGGTTTCCCTCAATTTGCGGTGGTGGAAATGATCAATCCTCGCAATAACCTCAGCATCTTCAATACAAATGTGATTATTTATCTTTTCAGCCTGCTCTGCTAAGGCAGATGACCGTGATCTATTATGTCTAAGGTCAACGACATGTTCATGAATTCTTTGATTAATTGATCGACCAGTTTCACCGATGTAAGGCGTCCCATAGGAGCACAGAATCAAGTAAACACCCTTACCATCCTAAGGGGAAATCAGGTCCTTAACCGACCTAAGCGAACACCGAATGGTGCATAGGGGCTTGAAGGTTGAGGAAACATTATGCTTCTTCAGGATCCTAGTGATTTTATCAGTAGTACCTTGGATAAATGGAAGGTGAACTCTAGATAACCTATGACATGGATCTTTCTTACCCCTAGGACCATTTTCATCTTTTTGAAAAGCTCTAAGACATTGAATCTTGCTATAACCACTCTTACTGAAAACATTAAAGAGATGAGATTTATGAGCCAGGAAATGATGAGAACTAGCATTATAACATTGAGAAAAACATAATAGAAGGTTGGAAAGCTTATTATGAGCTTGAAAACAATTGTAAGTCAATTGATTTTTGGGCATAAAGTAAAAATAAGTTCCTCCTTGAGACTCTAGTCACCCCTATTATTTTATATGGATGTGTGGTTTGGGGTTTTTGTATATATAGAGAATCCTGGAGGAAGATTGAGCTGATCCAAAGGAAATTTATAACTTACAACCTCAATATTAAAGAAAATATTCCCTACCTTATCCTCTTGATTGAAGCTAGCAATTCCCCCATTGAAAGTATGACCATGTTTAGGTATCTAATAAATAAGAAGAAACTTTACAACACATGTAACCCAAGAGGTTCCACAAAATTTCTTTTAACTCTAGTAAAAACCTCCACTGGTCGTTGAAGCTAAACATGCATAAACATGCCCAGCCTTGACTCTACCATTGGGGGATAAAGGAGACTATGTTGGAAAATCAGGATAATATTAAAAATGCTATTATTTCCAAATTCAAGGATAAGTTGTGGGATGATAAGGATTTAGAGCGAAAAGAGAGGCTAAGATATTATAAGGAGGTGATCAACCCCAATTTTGCTAACCGGAATTCTATGTTGACTAGTGCTAAGAAGAAAATGAAAATTGCAGAAGCATAGAAGCTAAACTAAGCATTTGTCTGTTCACAAAACACCTTGGGATGAACGAGTATTTGTTCCCTTTGGGATACTAAGAGAGTTGAAGATGAAAAACACTTTCTCTTGAACTCTTGGTCTCTTACTAACATTTCATCTCATTGCTAACTTTCTTGATAACTTTTATCACACTACCATCCTTCTTGATTTGTTAAGTCAACAAAACTATAGTGATATAAGAAGACTTCTCTCCATTCCTTTTTCTTGAAGAAATAAAATTCTAAAAAGTCTCAAATAATCTCTTATTTTATTAAAATCTCATAGAACATATTACTTTATTAAGATCTCATAAATCATATTAGTGGATTTTAATCATAATTATTATTATTATAAAATAAAAAATCAATAAAATAGTAAATAAATGAATATAATTTTTAATTTTTTATATCAAAATAAATTTAATAATTTAATTAAATATAATTTAAATTATAATAAATATTGATTTTGTGATTAATATTATTTTTTCCATAAAAAAATTTAAAATTATTTTTAATTGTTTAATAGTTTGAACTTGTCTTTATTTCTTAATAAAAAATACATTAATAATTTTAAACCTAATTTATTTATTTTTAGATAAAATGCAACCCTCATTTTAAAAATTCCCAATATCTTATTTTAACGACATAAATTTTCATAAAAAATTATGATAATGAACGATGCACATGATAATGAATAATAATTATTATTATCAACAGGGTTGGAATTTGAGGGCCAAAATGTTGGCCCTTAAATACGTTTAAAATTGAAATGAATGTATTTTGTGACGTGCTTTGAATTTTGAAAAACTTATTTTTGACCTTTAATTATTATTTTTTAAATGTTATTAGTATCTTATGAATTTTACATGGATAACATAAATAAATTGAATTTGTAGATTTTGGATTTTGCAAAGTGTTGATTATGGATAGTGGTTAGATAATTGTTGGTAGTTTCGGATTATGTTTATGCATAATTCAAATTTTACTGAAAATATTTATAGGAAACTTCCTAACAAATCTAAGAGAGAAAAAGGCATACTTGGTCTACAACTATGTAACAGTAGTTAAAGAATAATCATTTGCATCAAGAAATAGAGAGTTGGCACCACCAATATTAATAAGCTATGATAACTTGTAAAATAGAAAAAACTTTTGGATTTTGTGAATGGAATATATATATATATATATATATATATATATATATATATATATATTTGTGTATTTTTTTGTTAGATGTCATTGTTATTTCAATTGGATGGTAACTTTTACTACAACAAACAAAGCTATTTTTAATGGGTTTCAGAGAAAACGAGGCATTGAAAACTTTCATCCATTTCTTGATCAATAAACAAGGGTAGAAAATTGTGATTTATGGCTAATGGGTGGACAGATAAAACCACAGAAAAGTACAAATAAAAGTGAAAAAATAAATTTACTTTGGTACACCTTTCTCATTTTATTTATACTATTTAGATGACGTTATATAAAGGATAAAAAAAAATCCAAATTCCAACCCTGATTATCAACACCAATACCAATTAATAACTAATTTTTACGTGCTAAAAAAATATAATTCTTTTGATATAAATAGTAAATACAAAAAAATAGCATAAGATAAACATCCCAACACAATAATTGTCGCGTGGGTTGGAAAGTACCTATTAGACTGTAGAATGCACATCCCAATCAGAGAAACAATCTGAATGCCTTCGTTGCAAAATCCCAATAATTGAGAAATATGTTCAGTTTTAATAAAATCTAGAAGCATTTAAAAAAAAAATTCCAATAACTTGTGCACTGGGTCTGACCGGAAGAACGGAAATGTGGTCAGTCTGAACGAAAGCAAAAAGTTTTTTCTATTTCCATCCAGAAACTCGCGTCAAGGATGAAATTATGGTCAGCATTGACAAGGATTTTATAATAGCCGTATTCTAATTAGATTGTTTTTTTGGTTTGAAAATGATGGAAATTTTGGTAAGATTTTAAGAAAATTTGGTTGGGATTTTTGTAAATCCATGCTATAACTATCAAACTTTAATATTTTGTGTAACTTAGAGGTTTTTAATGATGCTGAATCCATTTCCACCATCAAAATCATGATTCAAACACTGTTACTGTAAAATTTATTATTATTTTTTTGGCCCGGATTCCAGCCAATTTTAACTGTCAAAGGAATTCCTCCGTCTGGTTAGACAACTCCTTTTATAATATTTTGCAATAAAACATGGTTTCTACTGAGAGGCTTATGTGTATCCAGTAACGTAGTTGCAATGGAAGTGTGCAAGAGGAATTTTTTTTAAATGATTAGCGTAATAGTGTAACAATTTTATGCTTTTTTCTTAACCTCCTGTCATAAATTTTTATCCAAATTGTCAATATTTGTTTGTTTTTATTTAAGATACGCTAATTCACTTTGAACTCAGATTTTTTTTGTTGGTTGGAATTTGGTAAAAGAAATTAACAATGGAGTGTTCAATACCATTAAAAATCCATAATGCACCCAAAATCTTGAAGTCACTGAAAATTCTTATGTTTGATCACCCAAATTATAAAAAAATTGTGTCTAATTTTAGCCCAAATTTTCATTATTTTCCTGATTATTTTCCATTATTTTCCAGACTAAACTTATTTAAATTATGTCAATTACAAGGTAAAAATCTAATATTAAAAAAAAAAAAATATTACAAAGTTAATAAAAAGAAATTGAAAAATCGAGTAGTTAAATTTCTTTTTCACAGCAGGTTGGATTGTACTAAACTACGTTTTTTGAAACCAACAGGTTGGATTGTATTAAACTACGTTTTCTGAAAACAATAGGTTGGATTGTATTTGATGGGAATCTTGCACATCATGTGGGGTCTCCTCTGAGCCGTCAACTTCCAAACCTCCAAGATATTGTGGACAAGTTTTGGAGTACCATGACTTTATGTATATTTGAAAATGGAGGAGTCTTTTGATCTACGAAATGGAGCCTGATGGGACAGCTCCGGGACTACACGTCCGGCGACCTAGAGGCTTTCCGAGTAAGAGGTGGACCCCGCCACTGCCTCCGGCCACCTCTTTTCCTCCGCCACCTCCCAATAACCAGCGGAGCCCGATAGCAGCTGCACCATACATGTATGGACATGCAAATAGAAAAACGTACTCCAATCTTCACCCGAAAATATCCGACGCTACAGCATGGGTACAAGCCCCCAAATTCCACTTGATACGAAATGAAAAGATATACATACGATCACTGTACACATGGATTTGAATTTTGAAATCCAACCGTGCCCAATCAGTGAAATTTGGATTCCAATTTTGAATTCGAAAGCCCGCTCAAAGTTATTGGTTATTCAAAGCTAATTCTCATTTGGAGCAGTTTCTTGTCTGCGTTTTTCATTCTAAGAGAATGGTAAAGTCTACTAAGAACGGGAGATTAGTATTAGGAACCATTCTCTAAGATTGTTGAATAATAATTCTCTCAGTAGAAGAGACCATTAGAGTTGTAGAAGACATCTACGATTTAGCTTTGAAGGAGATGGTAAGTAGAATGATTTCATTTCTCTATTGAAAATTTTGAAACATGTATCATAGTTGCAATAAAATAATTATAAATTTGTAATTTATAATTTTCGATTTTGACTATGGCAAGTTATTTAACTGAATAGCCATTCATTTGTTTGATTCTCAAAACCCTGACAATGTACCCAATAAATCTCATTTCAAGTATATTATTTACGTATTATATCTTTGTGATGAAGAGATTCACAAGTGCATGTATAATTAGTAATTACTAGCCGATTTCGATTTTCCTTGTGCTTTTCTCTAGGTGACTATACTGAGTTTCGCATTTGCAATGATGTGCAGGTTGTGGAGAGAAATTTGCAAAAAATGAACATCAAATACTGGAAGAAGGAGAGATTTATGCGGGTTAGCTCTTTATCCATTACCCTGATTGCTATATGAATAATATCTGCAACTGTCAGAACCTTCCAGTGGAGCCGATAATGGGGTTTGCATGAGCGTACAGTCTAATATTGCCTTCTACTCTATAAACTCCATTCATAGGCTTTCAAAAGAAATAGATATGTAAGCAGTGTTTATGAAATCCACTCATAGGCTTTCAAAAGAAAGAGATATGTAAGCAATGACGGATCAAATGATTATTGTGAGTGCAAGCCAGAGAGAAAAAGGGTTTGCTGTGTAAATTATCAACTTTAAATTCAACCGTTTTTTTAAATTTCTCTTTCAAAATTGTTTTCAGAATTGGTTGGAGATAATTTTAGAATAAAAATAATAATCATCCCCTGGCGTTATAGTTTCGTTTCTGTGTTGATGTGAGGCTTCTGCCCAACGAAAATATTGTAAGCCATGTATATCTACTATGTTTTTCTATCTTTCTGTAAAAGTATTCCTTAACACAACTTGTTTTTCCATCATTCTGTAAAAGTATTCCTTAACACAGCTTGTTTTTCCATTTTTTGTAAAAGTATTCCTTAACACAGCTTGTTTTTCCTTTTTGTTCTCGTGTTGATATTTTTATCAAAGTACTATTTCCTAACATTCCAAACATATTGCAAACAAGAACGGTTGAACATAGCTTGATTTTAGATTTTAAAAATATCTTGGAAGTAGAAAAAAAGTTGAACTAACTCGATTGTGGATTTAAAAATAGCATGGAAAGTCGATATTTTAACTTATGCCCATCCAGATAAGTAAAACGGATGGAAACAAAGAATCTTGGTAAGGATTGTGTCATTGAAGTTTACTTTCAAGTTAATTTTATCTTCTAACTATGCAATGCATTAGATGAATGAAGTTATTTAAATGGACAAAATTTTCTCATTTATCTAGTCTTATAATTAAAAATAAGTTTGCAAAATTTTTGTGTTGTCACTCAAAATAAGTTTAAGGAAAAGTTTCATGTTATATTATTTTAAATAAAATGGTCATGACATTACTATTTAGCATATATTTAGAGAGTTGAATATAAAATGTTGAGTAATCTAGAAATTTTTTCACTTTGTTTATTTGGATGATTGTGATAATTATTTATGTTAAATATAGTTTTTATCTTTATTATAATTATAGAGTAGGATAGTTGGTCCTTTGGATGGTTGTGATAACTATTTATGTTAAACATAGTATTTATCTTAATTCGAATTATAGAGAAGGATAGTCGATCCTCCTTGAACCATTTTTTTAAGGTTTTGTTAGTTGGATTAATCTTTGGTTTCTTATATGTGTTAAATGCAATTTTTAGTATTTAAAAAATATATATAATTTAAAAAATCAAAAATCTTTTGTTTTATACATATACAATTTTTAACATTTAAAAAATTTTGAAATTTGAAAAGAATTAAAACTTCTTGGTCCTTTGGATGGTTGTGATAAATATTTATGTTAAACATAGTATTTATATTAATTCAAATTATAGAGTAGGATAGATGATCCTTCTTGAACCATTTCTTTTAACGTTTTGTTAGTTGGATTAATCTTTGGTTTCTTATATGTGTTAAATATATTTTTTAATATTTAAAAAATATATATAATTTAAAGAATCAAAAATCTTTTGTTTTATACATATACAATTTTTAACATTTTAAAAAATTTGAAATTTGAAAAGAATTAAAACTTATTATATTTCATAATTATTGGACATTTAAAACTTTTCAAAATCTTCAATATTGGCACATTATTGTAGAATTTTTGCACATGGATATCCAATGTCTAATCAACATCCACATAATATAGATGCAAAAATACCGCAAGGATGTTGAATGAGCAATGAGATCTCTTGTTGAACTTTTGATGTTGAATTGATAATATATATATATATATATATATATATATATATATATATATATATATATATATATATATATATATATTCAAAATTATTACCATGGCTTGGAAAGTTTGAAAGACATATAAAGATGTAATAATTAACTAAATAAAAAAGAATTAATTTGATTGAATTTATAATAAATATATTTATTATTTTTCCTCCAATCCTCTCATTTCCCTCATAACTATCACTCACTCTCTCTCCCTCTCCGACTATGTTACTATATCCCTCCCTCTCTCCTTCTCTCCCCCCTTCTGGCCATTTCTCCCTCTTTGTCTCTTTATCTCACCCCTAAACATACACACTATCTCTCCATATCTCCCTTGTCACTCCCTCTCTCTTTCGACTTCTCAATCTCTATGTATTTATTCTTCCGTCCCTCTTTCCCCCTCGAAATCCATCTCTCTATCCTCCCTCTCTCCTCATCTATCTCAAGTCCTCTCTCTCGTCCTTCCTCCCTCTCCCTTTCTCTCCAACCTCCCTCTCTCTTTCCCCAACTCTCTCTCTCTCTCTCTCTCTCTCTCTCTCTCTCTCTATGCTCCAATCCTCTCACTATCTCCCTCCCTCTCTCCTTCTCTATCACCCCCTTCCATTTTTGTGTCTCCATCTCCCTCTCTTACCCTTTTCTACCTCTTTGACTCCTCTCCCTCTCTCTCTCTCTTCATTCCTTCTCTCCCATCTCCTTCATTTTATCTCCATCTCTCCCTTGTGACTCCCCTTATCTCTCCACCTCTATCACCCTATGTCTTTGCTCTTCCCTCCCATATATATCTAAAGTTAATATCTATCATAATATATTAATATATATTATAATATAACGATTTTAATATTGTATTAATAATAATAATAATAATAATAATAATAATAATAGAATTAATAATGGTTTTTTTTTCATGGTATTAATAATAATTTGGCCCATGGTATATGGCTCGTAGGCTATAAAACTTTTCTTTAGTCTTTGTAAAAAAGGGGATTATGGAGTAAATATAAAAAGAGGTTTTATTTATTTACCATACTTCTGCTTTATTTATATTTTATTTATTTACCATACCTTTTTTTATTTACCATGGTATTTGTCCCATAGCCTTGGTATATAATTAGATGTTGATTTCTAATCCTATTTGATATATTTTTATTTATTTACAATACCTTTTTATACCTCTTTTATATTTATTTATTTATCTTAATTATTTTATAAATATGGTATTTGGCCCATGGTATTCAGCCCATGGTATTAAAATGATATTTGGCCCATATGATTAACCTAAATAAACCTTTTTCTTTTAGTTTTTTTAAATATAACGAGGTTTTATTTATTTACAATACCTTTTGTTTATTTATATTTTTAAATAATAAATAATAATAATACATGTTAAAGATTATGTTTAGATTTACTTTTACATGTCGGCAGGTTTACATGAGATCTACCCACATACTATAGAGTGCAATGATAATAATAAAATTGATAATAATTTGTATACCAATTATTATTAACAAATATATCATATAATAGCTAAATATAAGGTGAAATATATATTTTACATAGTTTTTTATATAAATATTAATAGATCTAAAACTAATTTTTCTACCTTCAAAATAATAAATATATTTATTATAAGTTCAATCAAATAAATTCTTTTTTATTTAGTTAATTATTACATCTTTATATGTCTTTCAAAATTTCGAAGCCATGGTAATAATTTTGAATATATATATATATATATTATCAATTCAAAATCAAAATTTCAACATGTTTTTCCATATATATATCTATATATATATATATATATATATATATATATATATAATCAATTCAACATGTTTTTCGAGATCTCATTTGTCATTCAACATCCTTGAGGTATTTTTGCATCAATATTATGTGGATGTTGATTAGACATTGGATTCCATGTGCAAAAATTCTACAATAATGTGTAAATATTGAGGATTTTGAAAAGTCTTAAATGTCCAATAATTATCAAATATAATAAATTTTAATTCCTTTCAAATTTCATTTTTTTTTAAATGTTAAAAATTGTATATGTATAAAACGAAAGAGTTTTGATTTTTTAAATTATATATATAAAGTACTAAAAATTGTATTTAACATATAAGAAACCAAAGATTAATCCAACTAACAAAACCTTAAAAAAATGGTTCAAGGAGGATCAACTATACTACTCTATAATTCGAATTAAGATAAATACTATGTTTAACATAAATAGTTATCAGAACCATCCAAAGGACCAAATATCCTAATTTATAATTATAATTAAGATAAAAACTATGTTTAACATAAATAATTATCACAATCATCCAAATAAACAAAGTGAAAAAAATTCTAGATTACTCAACATTTTATGGGAGCTATTAAATTTTTCCAAAATAAAATGAAACTTTTACAATTCCAAATTATTCTTAGAAAATTTATTTATATTGAACTCTCTAAATATATGCTAAATAGTAATGTCATGACCATTTTATTTAAAATAATATAACATGAAAGTTTTCCTTAAACTTCTTTTGAGTGACAACACAAAAATTTTGCAAACTTATTTTTAGTTATAAGACTAGATAAATCAGAAAATTTTGTCCATTTAAATAAATTCATTCATCTAATTCATTGCATAGTTAGAAGATAAAATTAACTTGAAAGTAAACTTCAATGACACAATCCTTACCAAGATTCTTTGTTTCCATCCGTTTTACTTGTCAGGATGGGCATAAGTTAAAATATTGACTTTCCATGCTATTTTTAAATCCACAATCGAGTTAGTTCAACTTTTTTCTGCTTCCAAGATATTTTTAAAATCTAAAATCAAGTTATGTTCAACCGTTCATGTTTGCAATATGTTTGGAATGTTAGGAAATAATACTTTGATAAAAATATCAACCAGGAGAACAAAAAGGAAAAACAAACTGTGTTAAGAAATACTTTTACAGAAAGATGGAAAAACAAGCTGTGTTAAGGAATACTTTTACAGAAAGATGGAAAAACATAGTAGATATACATGGCTTACAATATTTTCGTTGGGCAGAAGCCTCACATCAACACAGAAACAAAACTATAATGCCAGGGGATGATTATTATTTTTATTCTAAAATTATCTCCAACCAATTCTGAAAACAATTTTGAAAGAGAAATTAAAAAAACGGTTGAATTTAAAGTTGATAATTTACACAGCAAACCCTTTTTCTCTCTGGCTTGCACTCACAATAATCATTTGATCTGTCACTGCTTACATATCTCTTTCTTTTGAAATCCTATGAGTGGATTTCATCGGCACTGCTTACATATCTATTTCTTTTGAAAGCCTATGATTGGAGTTCATAGAGTAGAAGGCAATATTAGACTGCATGCTCATGCAAACCACACTATCGGCTCCACTGGAAGTTTCTTATAGTTGCAGATATTATTCATATAGCAATCAGGGTCATGGATAAAGAGCTAACCCGCATAAATCTCTCTTTCTTCCAGTATTTGATGTTCATTTCTTGCAACTTTCTCTCCACACCCTGCACATCATTGCAAATGTGAAACTCAGTATAGTCATCTAGAGAAAATCACAAGGAAAATCAAAATCGGCTAGTAATTACTAATTATACATGCACTTGTGAATCTCTTCATCACAAGGATATAATACATAAATAATATACTTGAAATGAGATTTATTGGGTACATTGTCAGGGTTTTGAGAATCAAGAAAATGAATGCCTATTCAGTTAAATAACTTGCCATAGTCAAAATCCAAAATTATAAATTAGAAATTTATAATTATTTTATTGCAACTATGATACATGTTTCAAAATTTTCAATAGAGAAATGAAATCATTCTACTTACCATCTCCTTCAAAGCTAAATCGTAGATGTCTTCTACAACTCTAATGGTCTCTTCTACTGAGAGAATTATTATTCAACAATCTTAGTGAACGGTTCCTCATACTGATCTCCCGTTCTTAGTAGACTTTGCCATTCTCTTAGATTGATAAATTTAAAATCCCTTAGTATTAGTATTGGTCCGAAATGCCAAAACTACTCGACCAACAAAAAAACGTAGACAAGAAACTGCTCCAAATGAGAATTAGCTTTGAATAACCAATAACTTTGAGCAAGCTTTCGAATTGAAAATTCAAATTCAAATTTCACTGTTTGGGCGTGGTTGGATTTCAAAATTCAAATCCATGTATACAAAGATCATATGTATATATTTTCATTTCGTATCAAGTGGAATTTGGGGGCTTGTACCCATGCTGTAGCGTCAGATATTTTCCGGTGAAGATTAGAGTACGTTTTTCTATTTGCATGTCCATACATGTATGATGCAACTGCTATCGGGCTCCGCTGGTTATTGGGAGGTGGCGGAAGAAGGGAGGCGGCGGAGGTAGTGGCGGGGTCCACCTCTTACTCGGAAAGCCTCGAGGTCGCCGAACGGGTAGTCTCAGAGCTGTCCCATCAGGCTCTATTTCGTAGATCAAAATACTCCTCCTTTGAAAATATTAGTACCTGACGTAATGTAGCTAACCCTTTGCATTGACCCTTGAGCCCCAAAATTGGAAGGAACAAGGACAACTGATATAAAGAAAACTCTATGGTACTGTCGTGTATTAATCAGGTCACTTTCTTGCAGACTCTTTGGTACTGTCGTGTTTTAATCGGGTCACTTTAATCAGGATAGATATAAAGAAGACTCTTTGGTATTGTCATGTTTTAATCAGGTGTCTTTCTTGTAGTAATGGCTGCCTCCTCGCAAGTTTATCAGAATAAGCGAAAGAGAGAAGATTAAACAAAAAGTGGACTGGCCCTACCAGATGTGAAGAAACCCAATAGCAGACTGCTAGTGCATGAGGGTGATCTCATACATGTGTTTGAGAAGATCGATACTGTGAATGCTATTAACATTCGTACGGAAGCAACCCAGTCAGCGATTCAGCCAGAGGGCGAGATGAGACTCGATGGTGCTATAAAGTGTTTGGAAGATGAATTTTTTTTCAAATCCCAAACAGATTATAGATTCAAGTTCAACGATGAAAATGGAAGTACTGATCATATGGGTTTAAATAAGAAAGGCGAATTAACTACTGATGGGAATTTTGAAGCGACCTCGGTGACCTCTGCTACAACGGACTTCAGTTATTACAGCAACGCTTGTGAAGGCTTTGATTTCTTCGGAGAACATTTTTCTTCCTATGAATTTGGATTCATCATGCAGAGCTACATCGACCCAGAGTCAGCGACCAATATTACATATTCGGACCTCACGTATGACTATTTTGAACCCATGGAGTTTTCCTATGAATCTCTATGGGAGGATGATATCTGGCAGTTGAATGAACATCCGATCATTCAAAATTATTCTGAATCACCACATCAAGAAGAATTTGGAGTTAGTGGAGCCCCCTTTCATGACGATTGGAACCAGACCATCCAACTTGAGGGTAATAATGAGAAAGGACTGTAATCTATATATTGAGAAGAACCTTTGATGGTTGGGTTTGCAATAAAAACATTGTCAAAGCTAAGAAAAGCTAAGAATATGAATTCATTTGTTATTTTTTCATTTGAAAGATGGAGTGAGACCAAACAATTGTGAGAAGAAACAATTGATGTTGTTTCTTTCTCTTATATTATTAAATATTTTTGAACTTTGCAATTCAATTAAATTTTGGATTACAGAAGTAGAATTGTTGGAGTAACTCTTACTTTCTATACAAGAAATAAATAAAGTTAACAACAAACCTTTATGGATCACTTGGAACACAATAACTAAATTTTAGATAACCATTATGGTTACCTATGTTAGAAATTTAAAATGAATAGGGAAATGTGTTTTGCTAACAACACACAGAGTTTACACAGAGATATGAGGAAAATTACTTTAAATAAATGACAGCATAGTTATACAAAAATTCACTCAGCACACATAGAGATAAAACTACAGAACTTTTCTATTTCATTCTTATGCTTCAACAGCTTCTTTTCCTTACAAAAACATATGAAAAACATATTTTTAAGTACAGAGATGGCAAAGCTTGAGAATTCAATGCAAAATCAATACTAGAGCGGATGGGTGACCACCAAATGTCCTTCTGTCGTGAAAGGTATGTTTCTTCCTAAAACAATGTTTAGACCATGTACGCCCAGGCTTGAAATCTTTTAGGCTTCAGCTTTGAACGATATCGCAAATCCTATTTCTTCGGAGTCAATACTTACCTGGGCGTTATCCTTATGAGCTTACGCAATGCGATATTCCATCGCATCGCATCGCAACTTAAAAATTTAACTTGCAGTCAGCTTAACTAGAAAACTTAAAAACTTGCAATGCGATATGCACATCGCAACTTACAAAAAACATCTTGCGAAGTGTGAAGTTTAAATGAAACGATCACCTATTACGATGTGCGATGGCGATGTCGCATCAAAATATTGCAAGGTTTGGAGCGGGGCATAAAGGTATGTTTTAAATTGTACGAAGTGCGAAGCGCTAAACGATGGCAAGTGCAAAAAGGCGTAGGTAAAGGAAAACATCGGAAAAAAATGTTTTTTGCGGATTTTGGTAAAGCACATAGGTTAGAGGGTCCCACCGATATCCCAATGATGGAGATTTATGTTTGGAAATGCATTAAGAAGAAAAGTTAAACATTGCAGGGTGTGTAGTGCGGGCAAGAGGTTGGTGATATGGCAGGACGAAATTCAAACAGAGTGATGGTCGGACTTAATTTCTGAACATTACGAAATTGTGTGAAGAAGGTAAGCTTGCGGATTTTCCATGCTCGAAGTTTGTCCTTCCCTGCAAAAAGACATTTAACAGATGTATGGTTGTTGCCAGCTTATGCAATGTGGTGGTTGGGAGTAATTTCCAACACTCCCCCTTAATCACAACTGCCGCCATTGACCATTCCCAAACATTCTCTGAGATAAACAAATTTTTTCTGTGACAACGACTTTGTGAAGATGTCTGCAAATTGTTCCTCTGACCTACAATGTTGTAACACAATTTCACCATTGTTAACTAATTTTCTTATGAAATGATAATTAGCATCAATGTGCTTTGTCCTCTTGTGAAAAAAATAATTCTTTAATAGTGCAATTGCTGAACTGTTATCATAGAAAATTATGGTTGCTCTGTCTTTTTCATGACATAAATACTGCAACATATTTCTCATCCAAACTACTTGACATGTTGTTGTTGTTGCGGTGACATACTCAACTTCTGCTGTTGACAATGAAACTATCGGCTACTTCTTGAAATCCCATGAAATGGCTCCCGGTCCCAAATGAAAAACATATCCCGATGTGCTCTTTTTGTCATCAACACTTCCAGTCCAATCACTGTCAGTGTAACCAATCAGTCTAAAATCATCAATTCTGGAGTATAGAACACCATACTCCTTCATTCCATTAACATATTTTAAAATTCTTTTGGTTTCTTGCCAATGTGTCTCCTTGGGTGTCTCCATGAACCTTGACACCAAACTAACTACATACATTATATCAGGCCTAGTTGCAGTAAAATACATTAGGCTCCCAACCATGCTTTTGTATAATTTAGGATTGACATTGTTGTTGCAATATTCCTTTCTCAACTTCAACCCCATGACCGTTGGAGTTGGTGATGATTTGTTGTTCTACATATTAAACCTCTCTAAAATTTCCGCAACATATTTTTCTTGAGAGATAAAAATTTCATTTTTTTTTTTGTTTCACTTCTATGCCCAAAAAATATCTTAACAACCCCAAGTTAGTCATTTCAAAGTCACTTTTCATGACTGCTTTGAAATCAGTGATGAGAGAATCGTCACTGCCTGTAGAAATCAAATCCTCTACATACAAAACAACAATAAGAATCTTACCGTCATTTTCTTTGATGTAGAGAGTAGGTTCTCCATCACATTTTTCGAACCCATTGTCCATTAGGTAAGAATCTATCCTATTGTACCATGCACACAGTGCTTGCTTCAGCCCATAAAGAGCTTTCCACAACTTACACACCTTGTGTTCTTGGCCTTCTACCTCATAGCCAGGAGGTTGTTCAACATACACCTCCTCTTTTAGCACTCCATTCAAGAATGCAGACTTCACATCCATTTGATACACTTTCCATTTTTGTTGTGCTGTTATTGACAACACTCTTTGCACTGTCTCCATCCTTGTGACTGGCGCAAAGGTTTCCTCATAGTCTCTTCCATGTTGCTGCTTGTAGCCTTCGACAAAATAGCCTTGCTTTTTTCTTTTCTATCCTTCCTTCAATGTTTCTCTTGGTCTTATAGACCATTTCACTGTAATGACTTCTTTTCCTTATGGAAGGTCCACTAATTCCCATGCATCTTTCCATTTTATTGCTCCTATCTCTTCATTCATTGCCTCAACCCCTTTCTCTTCTTTGACTGCATCTTCAATATTTATTGGGTCATCTACATGACAATATAATGAAAATAAAGAATTCAGCCCACCACTATTATCAACTTCTTCTTGCTCATAAATTTCACTTAAATTTCTAAACTTTGGTCTTATTATACTTGCTCAAGATGAGCTCGGTGTTGAGATTGAAGTAGATGGAGTTGTAGATCTATGTGGTGTGCTTGGAGAAGCACTTACTTGATTTTGCAATGTTGTCATATTGCTTGCTTGTGGTGTGCTTTGTTGAGCTTGTGTGGGTGGAGGAGGAGTTACCGTTGAGGAATTACTTGATGCAGTCAATTCCTTTTTGTCTTCATGTGACATACATGTCTTCACATTGATTGTCTTATCTAAACTTCCATCCCATGCTTCTTCTTCTAAGAACTGAACATTTTTGTTTATTATTACCTTCTTGGTTAATGGATTGTAGAGATTGAATGCCTTGGATTCATCACTGTATCCAAGAAATATACATTTCTCCCCCTTGTTTTCCAACTTCTTCCTCAACTCATCCGGGACATGTGCGTAAGCCACACATTTGAACACTCTCATGTGAGTGAAAAATTGCTTTCTTCCACTCTATGCTTCTTTAGGAACTCTGTTCATGACACTTTTGATTAGAAATTTATTAATTATATATGCTATACAAGAGACAACTTCAACCCAATAATCATTTGGAAAATTCTTTTCCTTCAACATACTCCTTAAAATTTCCATGATGGTCCTAATCTTTCTTTCCGCAACACCATTTTTCTGAGGTGTATACCTTGCTGTAAACTGCTTGTGAATTCCATGTTCCCTACAAAAATGTAGGAATTCATTTGCGATACATTTTCCACCTCCATCAGTCCTCAACACTTTTATGTAGTGCCCACTTTGCTTCTAAAAAATATATTTGTAATTGTGGAAGCAGTCAAACACTTCACTTTTATTTTTTAGAAAATAGACCTATGACTTCCTTTTGTAGTCATCTATGAATATCAAAATATAGTGGCTACCACCAAATGATGGTATTTTCATTGGTCCACATAAATCTGAGTGGGAAATCTCCAAAGGTTCCTTTGCCCTTATTGACTTTCCTACTGGAAATGATTCTTTGTGTCGTTTTCCCAATATGTAAACTTCGCATAGGCTGTCTGGTTTTCCTATGAGTGGAAATACTTTCACCATACCTTTCCTATACAAAAAATTCAAGCCTCTGAACTTGAGATTACCAAATATCAAATATCATAACCAATTCTCATCTTTGACTTCTTCTTGAAAGTTTTCTTGTGTGACAACTGCTATAACACCTTCTTCCTTCAAGTCTGATCTTAGCTTTATAGGAAACATTCTATTGTTTTTCATATGAAATTTTGCAATGAGCTGTCTACTTGGAGGCTTATCCATGATTGTGCACACATCATCTTTAAAAAATACATTTTAGCCCTTTTTTATGAGTTGTCCAATGCTTAGGAGGTTATGTTTCAAGCTAGGGACAAAGTAAACATCTGGCATGAAATTCTTCTCTTCCTTCTTTGTTAGCATGTCTACTCTTCGTTTTCCCATGACAGAGACCTTGCTATCAGTCCCCAATGTCACTTTAGATTTTACACTTTCATCTAGATTGGAAAAAATTGCCATGTTTCTAGTCATGTGGTTGCTACACTTTGAATCTAAGAACCATACATCCCCTTGTTTTTCTTGTGCTACATTACAAGCTAAAAACAAGCTATCATGGTTCTAATTTCCCTTTATGAAATTTTCATTTGGTTTGCTACTTGTGTCATATTTCTTATCTCTAAATTCATTTGCATAATGACCTTAATTCTTACAATAATGACATTGAACTTGAGATTTATCATACCTCTAGCCTTGTGCTTGATTCTGGCTTGAGCCTTGACTTGGATTTTGATTTCTACCCCTTCCACTTGAGCATGCGGGGCTGATTCTTCCACCTCTATGTGGGATTCTTCCTCTTCCTTTGTAGTTTGATCTTTCTCGACCTCTACCTTCACCAAAAGACACTTTTTTCTTGAATGTGTGCTCCAATGAGGAGTTTTTTTCTCTTCTCAGTCTGTGCTCATGAGACATCAGTGATGAATGAAGCTCATCCACTAAAAACTATGAGAGATCCTTTTTTCTCTTCTATGGCCACAACTATGGCATCAAACCTGGATGGCAAACTTTTTAAAACATTCTCAACTATTCTCCTTCCTTCAAGTGTCTCTCCATGAGACCTTATTTGGGTAACCAACCCAATCACATGTGTAAATAATGTCTATATTCTCATACTCTTTCATGAATAATGTTTCAAAATCTCTTCTCAACATTTGTATTTTTGTTGTCTTCACCTTTTCCATGCCTTGGTAGGCTGTGTGGAGGGTTACCCATGTCTCATTGGACTTCATTGCTGCTGCAAACCTTGGGAAAATACTTTCATGTATTTCATGGACAGTATAGAAGAGGGCTTTGGAGTCCTTCTTCTTATTGTCCCTCAACAAATCTCTTTCTTCTTGTGTCAAAGCATTGTATGTTGTTGGTTCTTGGAATCCATTCTCCACCAGCTCCCAAATATCTTGTGAGGAGAATAGGACCTTCATTGTAATAGCCCAATAAACATATTTCTTGCCATTAAACTGTGGTATTTTTGGATTATTCAAGCTTGTTATTGTTGCTGCCATTTTACCTAAACAAAAGCACCCAAAGAAAGAATAATTTTCTTTTTTTGAGAGTCTAGATTCGCTTCGATACCATGTTAGAAATTTAAAATTAAAAAGGGAAATGATTTTCCCCAACAACACAGATTTTACACAGAGATATGCAGAAAATTACTTTAAACAAATGACAACATAGTTATACAAAAATTCACAGAGCACACATAGAGATAAAACTAAAGAAGTTTTCTATTTCATTCTTCTGCTTCAAAAGCTTCTTCTCCTTACAAAAACATATGAAAAACATATTTTTAAGTACAAATATGGCGGATCTTGAGAATTCAATGCAAAATCAATGTTGGAGTGGATGGGTAACCACCAAACTTCCTTCTGTCGTGAAAGGCATGTTTCTTCATAAAACAATATTCAAAGCACGTACGCCCATACTTTAAATCTTTTAGGTTTTATCTTTGAACAATATCACATCCATGCCAATATCACAAATCCTATTTCAGAGGAGTCAATACTTACCTGGGCACTATCCTTCTGAGATTATGTAATGCGATATGAGATCGCATCGCATCGCAACTTAAAACATTTAACTCGCAGTTAACTTAACTGGAAAAATTAATAAATTGTGATTGCGATATGCACATCACAGCTTACAACAAACATCTTGCAAAGTGTTAAATTTAAATGAAACGATCGCCAATTGCGATGTTTGATGGCGATGTCCCATCGCAACATCGCAGGGTTTAGAGTGGGGCATAAAGGTAAGTTTTAAATTGTGTGAAGTGCAAAGTGCTAAATGGTGGCAAGTGAGAAAAGACATCAGTAAAGGAAAACAATGGAAAACAAATGTCTGTTGTGTATTTTGGTAAAGCGTATAGGTTAGAGGGTCCCACCGATATCGCATCAGTGAAGATTTATTTTCGGAAATGCATTAAGAAGAAAAGGAAAACATTGCGAGGTGTGCAGTGAGGGCAAGAGGTAGGTGATATGGCGGGAAGGAATTTAAAGGGAGTGATGGCTGGACTTAATTTCTGAACATTATGGAATTGCATGAAGAAGGTAAGCTTGTGGATTTTCCATGCCTAGATTTTGTCCTTCCCTGCAAAAAACATTTAACAGATGTATGGTTGTTGCCAATTTATTCAAGGCAATGGTTGGGAGTAATTTCCAACAACCTAGAGTTATATATGAGATTATTTGTAATCAAAATGTAACTTAGAGCTCTACTCTACCTATTATGAAATTTAGGAATGAACGATAATGGGATTAGTTGGAAGTTGGAATAAAACAACTAAGTTTGAGATAATCATTATGGTCATTTATACGTGTATATGGGAAAATTTGTAATAAAAATGTAACATAGGGGACTGCTATAACTTATTCCTCGTTTAGATTTTTTTTTCTCCCTATGTTTTTCCTTGCTACCTCTTTATATGTGTTTTCATGTGTGTCTGTTGCAAGCTTTTAGAGTTAACAATTGGTATCATAGCTAACAATGTGAAGTATTTACAAAAGTTTGTAGTAATGTGTAATATCTATATAGGTTTGTGAAAGAGTTTTCTTCATGGATGGGTGAAGAGTATGTTATAAGAAGGAATTGAGGTACCACAATGACATTAATGGGGAAAACATGAAGGATTCTCGCAAACATGCATTTTGGAAGCAATTCACTTGTACTAAAAGTCAAATTGCAACCAAAGGAGGCACAATCTAATAGTGACAAAGAGAAACTACTAATCTAATCTGACTAGATTAGATACATGTGTGGCTTGACTTGCTAGAGCTTACAAAAGATCAAGGAATAGTTAAAGGGCCAAATTTTTTTGGGATGTCGAATACAATCCAATCTAACATGTTCCCTAAATAATACATGCTCTATCACTATGAAAAATACTTAAAACATTTTTCAATTAGTATATAAACCTTATTTTTTTCACTTGATGACTATTAAAAAATTTATTTAACCTCTTGCATGTAAATGTTATTCACTTAATTTCAAACTCTATGATTTTAATATTTTAAGGTGAAGGTTACGTTGACTAAACATTTTGTGTTAATTATTTATTAAATGAAATAGCTTTTCGAGACTTGACCATATGAGAATACAATTCTTATTCCATTCTCACTTCTCCATGCCATTGTTAGAAGATGTGATAGTTTTTCCTTTACTAAATCATTCAAGTAAATGTACTTATATACCCTAGCTCCTGAGGGTTTTCAAGAGAGGGAACGTTATTTTGGGTGAAAGGATGGCTAGACATATATGTTTGCTCCACCAATGAAAAGTGTTAAAGAACAATGGATAGCCTATAATACCACCCTTGCGTAGTTACATGATGGAGTATTTTGACATAAGTGAGATTTGGCTGGACTCAAATTTCGAAAAACAAGCCTTAATTTTTGTTTTTGTTTAAAATGGCAATCTTAATTTTCCCTAAGATGATTCTCGATGAATATCATATGCGAGGAGTTCCGATGTGTTTTTGTATTAAAGAAATAAAATTGAGCCTATGAATATAATAAATTATAATATTTAAGTTAAAGAGTTTGAAGAGACTTCAAGTTAAGTAAGGTCTCGAGTGAAAGAAGTTAAATTTTTTAAAAAAATCATCATGTAAGAAGATGATATGTCATATACTAAGAGAAATTTTTTGATGTTTTCAAGGTATATATCAAAGTGATGTGAGTATTATTGTACTATTATTTTTTCGTGAAAATAGTAATAGTTCGATGAGTTTTGTAGAAGGTGTTTTTTCAGCAGTACCAAACATTTCAGAAAGGTTTTGGTTTTGTAAAAGTCTAGGCATAAGTATGTTATTTTTCCCGTGATGTTTTTAAGCCTTTTAAACTCAGGTTGCACATGTAGTAATCATGTAGCATGTAGCTGTTTATTTAGAGAGGATTTGACATCAAATTATGAAATTAACCATTGGATAGTGTCATGGCCCCACGATGTGTTTTCTTAAGGCCACTGTGGGCATTATTTAGCAACGCCAATATTTCATCACAATTATATAACTAATCTTACCTGAACTAAGCCTAACTTTTTTCACATTTCAATACTTAGTCAATTTTCCAATTCAATCTTCCCTATTCAATATGCAAGTGAAATAAACTTCATTAATATTCAATAATTTTGTGATATCGTAAAATCAACAATGTACAAAAGTATGCGAGGGGAGGAGGGAACTCCCAAAAATATTTTCACCTTTAATATTTTATTAACTTGAAATACACTTTACACCAATTTACAAAGGGTCATTCATGCCTAAACTCATGTGCTGCTAAAGTAAAAAGTTACAAAGGTGGTAGTCGTTGGCTGAAATCAATGCACTTGCCCAAAAATGCCAAGTTCACAACTTGGGGTGTGCTGAGACTAAGGCTAGTACCTTGCCTAGGAAAAACCCAAAAAAGGAACACCAAAATAGCATAGAAAACCAACCCTCAATCCTTCCTAGAAGCCAACTCGCTTCAACGAGCTTTCCTCCTTCTGCAGTGTGCCTTAGCTATGTTTTCAAACTCTACTATGTGTGCCACGGGGATCCATGATATCACACCCCTTACATTTCTGCGATATCATAGATTTCACCCACTCTGCGATTTACTATGTGATATTTCTTATCTTCTGTGAACTTTCTTGCTTGCTACCTCTAAGTCATGTGAACTTCCATTTATACACTTTTGACCACCCTCCATTCGAATTGATGTGTCGTTTCCATTCAAGCTCACCCGACGTTCAAGTAGTGTGGTCATGTGGGGAACGGGCTGACCTGTTGTTCACATAGTGTGGTTGTATGGGCATAAGGCCGACCCATCGTTTGGTAGTTCAGGTGCTCCTCCATCGTGTGGTCGTGCATTTCCAGTGGGCGTTCGCTCACATACTAAACTCTCAGTCAACTTTACCTTCCTTCACATGCCTTCACATGGTTCTCCTGAGTCCATGTAACTTGTGTCACCCCAGTTTGTTTCACTCGATTCCATGTCACCTGTGTCATCCAAGATCATGCCGCTCGAGTTCTTTTCACGTGTGTCACTCGAGTTCGTCTTTCCTGAGTTCATGTTACCCGATTTCGTGTTGTGTGGGCAAGTGTGCCCATTGTGATGTGCTTGTGATTTCTCGCCTGGAATAGTGTCATTGCCATACTATCGTGTGGGTGCGCACCCCTCCAACTTTTTCACACTGCCCCTATGTGAACTTGGGTGCCCCTCCTCCATGTTGGTGCGCTCGTCGCATAGTCTTCATCTTCATGCCTCCAAGTTAGTTTTTCGCCACTAAGTGAGCATGGATTTTCATGTGCGCTCGTTGGCCTTGGTACCACCTAAAGGACCAAATATCCACCCCCACTTTCAAATGGTTTGCGTCCTCGATAACAACTCAACTTAGAAACTCCATCACCAAGGCCATCTATCGCAAAGTTCCACCAGCTCCAACGTCGATCGTTCCTGCTAGATGAAGTCCTTACCTTCTTCACAAGAACCTTTATCAAGACTCATGACTCTATGTAGGTAATACTCCTCTATCCAAACTATCTCAACTAATGGAAGGTTGGTCCCTCCAACTCGACTACATGATTTTATTGAAACTCATATTGTGTCAATCCATTGCATATCATCATCATGTAAACTGTTGTTGCAATACTGCAACTCAACTCCAACACATCTCAGTGCACTACATGTCCCCATGACTCTAACTAGTTGGGTAGTTAATCCAACCATCATTTCTAACCCATGAGAATGCACCTCCTCATGCCATCATCATTTTTTTATCTAGCACTCTGTCACATCTTCAACTTTGATCAAGAACTCTTCACGTTTTTCCTTAAACAAACCATCCTACCGTATACAGGTCCATGAAGAAGACTTCATCTCATCTCTGAAATGCTACACGTCATCGCTATCAAAGGAGAAATTCCTTACGTGCTTCATCATCTCATCCATGTGCTGCCCATGGTCATATACCAACAACCTTAACATCCATCGAGATGGTTAAGTCTCATTAGAATCAACCCATTCCTATGTTCTCCCACCAAGGTATATTTGGCACCGTAATAACTATACAACTCCAAGGTTTTACATTCCTATCGCATACAACATCACTCCTCACAAACACATCCCATATTGCTCCCAAGGTATGCATCCCATATCACATCAAACTCAATTTAAAACTGACCTGATCTCCTCAATGAACCAGATACTCCAAGAACACCATCACATGAAGTCTTCATTGGTTGGAACTCTCTCTCAAGTCATCATAGGCTCCTTTGAATCATCTTCATCCAACACTTCAGGTAGACACACTTATCTGGGTCACAAGTCCCATCAAAATTTTCCTCTACCCTCTTCATAGCATGAATGCTCTCATAGGTTACCCATGTCTTCATCTAGCATGCCCATGGTGATATACCAACAACCTTAACATCCATCAAGATGGTTAAGTCTCATTAGAATCAACCGATTCCTATGTGCTCCCACCAAGGTATTTTTGGCACTGCAACAACCATCCAACTCCAAGGTTTTTCTCTCCTATCACATACAACATCATTCCTCACAAACACCTCCCATATTGCTCCCAAGGTATGCATCCCATATCACATCAAACTCAAGTTAAAACTAACCTGATCTCCTCAATGAACCAGATACTCCAAGAACACCATCATATGAAGTCTTCTTTGGTTGGAACTCTCTCTGAAGTCGTCATAGGCTCCTTTGAATCATCTTCATTCAAAACTTCAAGTAGATGCGCTTATCTGAGTTACAAGTCCCATCACAATTTTCCTCTACCCTCTTCATAGCATGAATGTTCCCATAGGTTGCCCATATCTTCATCTAGCATGACCATGGCCTTGTTGTTTGAATGTTCCTAGCATCTCCATTGGTCCATCTGCAAAAATAAATTATGTGGCATCGGCAAGTCCATCCTGCACAACATCCTCACTTGGAACTTCTACTTGATTCTGATATGCGACATGTCTACAAGTGCCCTTACTTGATTTCCTTGCATGAATTTTTCCATGGCCATATTCGGCTACTTGATGCACACAACTTCATTTTCCCAACTCATCCTCTTTCACAAGACAATCACAATTTCAACCAACTCATTCTTGTCTTCAATCAGGTTATCTTCGTCAGTCACTCTACCTTCATTTTCATCGTAGGTTCCTTCCATAATTTTTGCATCACCCACTAAATTTTTGCCAAAGACGACCTCTTGGCTCCAATGAAACTACAATGAAGAAGTTCACCCAAGTATGTATATTAAGTCTCCTCTCAATATTCCCTTCCTTCCCTCTTTCCATGGATCATGTCAATCACTTAGCTAAACCTTCGTTTGACTAAGCATGATTGACTAATGTAATAATTTCATGATGTTCCACCCTTTTCTTAGGAATTCGTGCCCTCTTCTCTAAGGTTGAATACCACTCAAGAAATTCCTGCAATAACCAAAATCATCTATCGCACATTCCTCTTGATCAACACTATGAGAACCATCATACATCTTCCATCACCAACTTCATTTTTCTTCGAAGGTTGCGATATGCACGAATCTAATCCAACTTTCGAAAAATCCATCTCACCAAATTCTCAATCTTTCATCATCAATCTCGCCACACTAATCTCTTCATGCTCATCCATATGCCCAACTTCTTCCTTCAACGACTACGACAAGCCCAAATTTAGTTCAGTTGTGATAGGAATTGTCCCACAAAAATATTCTTCTTTCGACATCATGTTCACAACACCTACATTGCACTTGACCATCAGAAAAAATCCCTCAACATACGTTACATCTTCTTCTTCAATATCATGAACAACAACTTCAACCTCCCCAACCGCCCAACTAAGGCAAAGAAGCTCATCTCTAACCTTGTTTTCCAAAACTTCAAGTTCTTCTCACAACCATGGTATTTCTTCCCTCATGTGGGCCAACCTATCCATGAGCTTCATAATTTATCACAACCCTCTTGCAAACTTTCCATCGTACTGCCCAACTCTTAACAAGTTGACAACCTTGATCACAGTTCCTTTTCTTCCCAACTTCTCCAATTTCCAAAATTTCAAAGTAAGCTTTGACACCATCTATCACAGCCCCATGTTGTGATGCCTTAAGGCCACTGTGAGAATTTTGTGGCATAGAGGATATTTTTTAGCAATTATATGTAACTACTCTAACTAGGACTATACCTAAATTTCTTCACAATTCAATACTTAGTCAATTTTCCAATTAAGTCTTCCTTATTAAATATGCAGTGGAAATAAAATTTATTAATGTTCAACAATTCTACGATATTATAAAATAAAAAATGTACAAGAGTATGCAATGGGAATTGACAATTCCTAAAACACATTTTCACTTTTCTTCTTTTATTAACTTCAAATATACTTTACATCAATTTATAAAGGGTTAGCCATGCCCAAACTCATGTGCTGCCCAAGTACAAAATTACAAAGGTGGAAATTGTTGGCCCAACCCAATGAATTTGCACCAAAATTCCAAGTTCACAACTTAGGGCATTCCCAACCTAAGGCTCGATCCTTACCAAGCAAAAACTCCAAAAATGGTGCCCCATAATAGCCCAGAAAATCAACCCTCAACCCTACCCAGAGTCGAACTCACTTGGGTGAGTTGTCCTCCTTTTGTGATGTGCCTTAGCTTTGTTTTCAAACTCTGCGATGTGCACCTTGTGGATCTACGATATCACACCTCTTACTTTTTTGCGATATTTCAGACTTTTCCTTTTCTACAATATTCTCTGCAATATTTCTTATCTTTTGCAAAATTTCTTGCTTTCTCCCTCCAAGTCATTCAAAATTCTCTTTATACTTAAGTGATCACCCTCCATTCCAACCGATGCCTCGTCTTAGTTCAAGTTGATTCGTAGTTCAGATCATGTGGTTGTGTGGGCACAAGGACGACCCATCATTTGGTGGTGAGAGCACCCATCCATCATTGGGGTGTGCCATACCCGCAACCATTCTCTTGAATGCTAAACTCTCACCTACCTTTGCCTTTCTTCACATGTCTTTCCCTGGTCCACCCAAGTCCATGTCTCCTCTTTCACCAGAGTTCATGTTTCCTCAGTCTCTTTCACCCATGTCAACTAAGTTTTTGTCAACCAAGTTTCTATCACTCACGTATCTTGAGCTCTTGTCACTTGAGTATGTATCACCTGAGTTTGTTTCGCCAGAGTTCATGTCACCTAAGTTCTTGCTGCGTGGGCGAGAGCACCCATTATTATTTTCTTGCTATGTATCTCCCAACGCAGTGGTCTGATGCACTACCATTGTGTGGGTGTTCGCCCCTCCAACTCATGCACATTTCCCCTATATGGACCTCGGTGCCCCTCCTCCATGTGGGTGCACTCATCTCATAGGTGTGCTCATGGTGCCTCCAAGTCATTTTTTGGCTTCCAAGTGAGCATGGCCCGTCCTGGTCACCTATTGGCCTTGGTGCCAACTTGGGGCCTTGATAAGTAGGCATGTGGGTTTTAGTGTACTCATATGCCTGATTCGTGTGAAATTAAAGAAATTGAGTGTTTGATTAAAGGGTGTGTTGACCAATATTGACTCATAAGTCATTGATTCATTAAATGTTGATAGGCTATGGGTGGAACATTATATCGAAGAGTGAAATATTTGAAGAGATGGTCGAAGCGAAACAAGGTAAAGGAAGTTACATACATAAAAGCCAAAGGCAGAGTTAATACGAAAAGGCTGAAGTATAGAGCAAAAGGGGAATAGTAATTTTAAAAGGCGCAAGGTTTCTTTTTGGTGCCACTTTTCATCGCAAATCGCACCCATTGTAAATCGCATTCATACCACTCTCCGCCATCGCACTTTCCGCCTTTGCGATTTGCGATCATCGCAGATCGCACTTATCGCATATCGAAGTTTCATTATATGTATTCGATTGATCCATCGCAAATATTTGCGATGAGATTTGATCGTGTCACAAATATTTACGATGCGATCACCCATCGCAACATCACAAGCGCAGATTTCTGTTTGACGCCACTGTTCGTCGTCGCGTTTTCCGCCTTTGCGATTTGCGATCATCGCAAATCGCACCCATCGCAGATCCGCCCCATCACAAAAGCGCAAAGCGCAATTTTCTGTTGGTGCCACTTTCCGTCATCACACTTTCCGCCTTTGCGATCCACGCTTTCCGT
Organism: Pinus albicaulis; assembly: GCA_034641835.2. Lineage (NCBI taxonomy): Eukaryota > Viridiplantae > Streptophyta > Pinopsida > Pinales > Pinaceae > Pinus > Pinus albicaulis. The sequence continues at coordinate 1,242,990,087 of CM076579.1, forward strand.
ATTAGGTCCCACCTCGTACGTTCATTCCCGTACCCCTCATGCGCATTTCCATTGCATTTCATGTGTTTCCTTTGCATTTCCACCAAAGTCTGAAGGTTTCACATATTATGTTAAAAATTTCAATGTTTCATATGTATTCTGTCATGTGCATAAGTTATTCCATGGACCATTCTCCATCATTGATCCCCACCAATAGACCACGATCGAACGGCCCGCGATGCATTTCTCCACCAAACCCTATCATACACCGTACTATTGCCTTTTTCAACGTTTTTACGCAGAAAATACTGTTACGCTGTATTTTCTACCACCGCCTTACTTTTTACCCCGGTCCATCATGCAGTACTGTCATTCCTCATTATCCCCCACCACTTCCACCTCCCCGTGCACGGTTTTCTTAACAAGTTTGCAGATTTTGCAGGGTTTTAGCGATGGAAAAATTATCATAATATATAGCCTGGACTGCAGTAGCAGAGCACATCGAAGGGCTACTCTACAGAAGCTGCAATCATGAAGAAAAGTCCCTGGAGCTGTCTCGACATGGCATCCATGGAGGAAATAGGGTTCAAAATCCACCAAACCCTTCAAAATCATTCAAGGAGCAGATTTTTGCAGATGAAGACATTAATGACGAAGAAAAGAGTATCAGTCGAAGTCCTATGAATTCAATGTCCAGCACAAAAGATTTTAAATTCAAATTCAAAATTTGAAAGCAGAGAGTACAATGCACAAGAGAACTATGCCCTCCGGGTTTAACTCTAATAGGATTTCTTTCCAGAAAAGGACAGATTATTTAAAGATTTCATTTTCATGCTATGTCCCTGAGAAGGGTTTCTACCCGATGCTTTTACTTCATAGAGCAGCCGGCAAAAATGCGCTCAGTTCGCCACCCGGATCGCCAGCTCATCAGCGAACATCCCACCATCAGCATCGGCAACGGCCTCAACCCTTCCACACCTATGAAATCATGTCAACTCACGATTCGGCCTCAGCGGCCCATTTACTTTTTACTGAATTAGTTACTTTTAAGTTTCGAGTGGGCTGTTTACTCCACTCCAGCATTTTACTGTTACCAGACTTTTGTTTAATTTCCTGTTTTAGAAACGGCCAAGGGCCTGACTATCCATGATGGGAGACCTTATTCCTCATCATAAGTTTTGTTGTTCTGATAAGGACCTTTAACAGATTTTGGTCATGCGAAGAAGATATTTTCTCAACAATATCTTCTCGCTGAGATAGGAAGAGGTCTATATAAGGAAGATCGAATGAGAAAAAAGGGTTCCAGATTTCCTGAAGAAACTCGCAGTGTAAAATTTTTTGTATACTTGTTGTGGAATTATCAATGCAAATACACAGATCCCATGGGGTTTCAGCGAAGAGAAGTTCCAGTTATGTATGAGGATTCCAGTCTTAATGCTATATAGTTCGTGACTCTTTCTTTGTGATATTGTATCATTGTTCTCTCCACTGTTTTCAATTTCCTTTTATCGTGTCTTGGAATGCGAGTAACTTGCCAGGTCGGGTATGAATTTATCGTTGTTTGATACTCATGATTTACTGGTCTATGTTTCTTTAAATATGGGTCATACACGATATGTCGTTCCGCTTAGCACATCATTCATATTTCCTCTGTATTAAACATCGTGGAATGTTACTCTTACTGAACTGATTGATATGTATGGATTCTTAGTTCCTAAGCCCATATTATGTTGAAATATGTTTTCCGAGCACCATTTCATTGGTAGTTAGTACTCCCCTTTCACTTTCTGCACACCAAATATTTTTCTGTTTAACATACCTATATGTCTTTGAGAAACTGGCCCTCTCTGATGAAAGCTGTCTCTAAGTTGTCTGAAGTATATATGTATTGAAGATTCCCTTCTTGTCTCTACAATGTCTTTATGGCTTGCTAAATCTGAAGGTAGTTTGGTCCCATCTATATGCTGATGCTTTGCACAAACTGGAAAGGTAGAGAGTCCTAAGCTGATAATAAGCCTGAAATATACTTTATGCTCTCTACTGTTTAAGATGTCCTAGGCAATGATCTTTGGCAACTCAAGGCTGTCTCTAGGAGCTACAACAGGGTGGAACTGAGATAGACTATTATTAAAAAGTTGGGATAATATCAGAATGTGTGGATGAAGTTATAATGATGAGAGAGATTAAGATGTTTATGAATAATGTAATTGGAAATCATTCTTGGAAAACTAGTGAGTAAAATGGATATTGCTTATGTATCTTGGTAGATGGATTTATTTTTATATGGACATCAATAACCAGTTGATTTTTGGAAGAATCAAAGTAAAAAAAAAAGAGAAAGAAGAATACTCCATGATAAAACAAGACGACCACAAATAAGTTGAGTATAATGATAATTTTGTAGCATCAAAGAGAAAAGAGAATATTAAAATGAAAGAAGATGATCATAGAGAAAATAATGCAGCAATGGATAGATGATGCAAAGAGAGAGAATAATTGTTAGTATGAAAATTATTAGTATGTGTCCCAAAAATGTTTCTCTTAAGTCACATGTGACATCTGGCCCTAACAACATAATGTGGTCGCTTTTATGCTTTAGATCTACAAAATAATGTGATAAAACCATGCAATAAAATACCTGATGCAAGCCTAGAACATATAGCAATGGTACAGAAAAGTGCAATAACCCAATAGAAGGACTTCAAATGAATAATATTTTATTAAAAACACCTGGTGAAGAAGATTCACAACATGGGTCTATAAACCCCCCTCCGTGGGACCGGTCCTCAGTTTGATGCCCTTTTCTTTCAACGATCTTACTTTTCTCTCTCAAATGTGCAGAAAACCCAAAATCAATTTGGAGTTCAAGTGAGACCTCAAATGTTGTGAAATTATAATGGTGACGATGAAAATGATCATGGTGAAGAATGAATGGAAAACCCTCCTATTTATAACAAAGTATGAGCTAAATTAGGAATTGGAAAATAAAAAAATATTATTGACCAAAACAAATCTAACCGTTAGGAATAATTTATTATATTTTTTTGGAGACTGAAAATATATTCAAAATGATCAAATATATTTATTTTGAAAATTATTGAAGTAATTAACAGATAAATTTTATTTATTAATTACTTTGTGAGAATTAAGAAAATGGTGAAATTGAAATAATTATTAAATAATGGTTTAACAATTATTCCAAAAATAAGAGTAATAAATAATAAATAAATAGTGATTTATTTATTTATTTCAAGGTTATTAAGTTAAGGGTGTTAACAAATAATTATCAAATAATTATTTAATAATTATTTTTAGAAAAATTTGAATAAATAATGATCTTTTCAATTATTCTCACAGAGATTTTTAATTTTAATCAGAAATAATTTAATAAAAATGGTTTATTAAAGTATTCCCCGTGGTGAAAGTGATTTTACTATGGTAAAATTAATCCTACATGGTGTATTTCAATCCACCTAGTTAGAAATGATTAGGTGATTATTTTTTGGGTGATAACAATATTGCAACAATAAACAGAAAAAATATTGCAATAGAAAAGACAATGGAAAGTACAAAAAATATGATGATAGAAAATTGATGCAAGAAAATGGGAAAATGAATTATGAAGACACAAAGAATAAAGAAAAATGGTACCATTCAAGTACTAAGCATGGAACTATTATTAAATACAGTTGTTGATATGTTGTATAACCAAGGCATGGTTAAAAAAAATATGACAACTAGTTTTGATAGTCAGCCTGTGAGAAATAACAAGGAAAAGAGTTTAGTGAAGGGAAATGTGACTTTACATAAAGAACTAACAGAGCTAGTAACATTAAATTTGTTGTTGAAACAATGCAAGTAAGATTTGGTTAGGAAAATGCTGCATGAATGTTGAAAAAAAGGGAAAAGGTAATGGCAGTCACACTTCAGATCTTCATTGACATGTTTCTAATGAAATTTGAATGAATGCATGTTAATACTAGCTAGGTAAGATAAAGGTAGAAAGTTGTGTGTATGCAAATTTTGTTAGAACCTTTGATGCATTCATGATCTAGCATCTCATGTTTGAGTTAGTTAAGATGTAATAACTAGAGTAAATGAGTATTTACACTCTTAATTATGAAAATATATGACATGCATGATAGCTATGTGTAAGTTTCTCAAGCTTATGAAAGGCTATAAAACTACATAAATATCAAGTGAAATCCCTACCTATGTCTATATTTGGGACTAAAACCTTATTTTCAACATTAATAACACCATAAGAATGAGAAGGGATTCCTAAGAAAATGTTGAGAATATATAGGAAATTCCTTCTAGAATACCTAATGGATTGCTTAACAGAAAAAGGGTATATGCCTAATGCTATGTTTTGGTTGTTTAAATGGTCTCTTGATGATCAAGTAAATGTTGATGACGTGGTAGGGTTATGTGTCAAGTTGTTTGTCCAACTATCCAAATTGTCATGGTAGATGCTAGAGGAAAAGCCTCAAAATGTATATAAGAATGGACTATATCGTGAATACGAGTGAGAAAACACACATATACACATAAGAATACTTATTGGGAAGGAATTCCAACAATATTGAATTATATATTCATGTGCATTTAAACATTGAGAAAGTGGTTGAACTGGTTGTACCTGTTACAACTAATCATTTGTTGATGACACTAGTGTAAATTTTCCACATGGAGAATATGAGTTAAGAAACTTTCTAGACCACCTTAACAACTTATATAACAACATCAAGTTCACTATGGAGTTTGAAGAAAACAATTGCATACATTCCTAGACATTCTCCTCCTTAGAGATGAAGATGGATCATTAAGATACAAAGTGTTCAAGAAGAAAGCACATACATATAACTACCTTCATGCCGAGTTGCACCATCATCCAGTACAAAATATGGGGGTGCTCAAAACCCTCTTCACAATAGCATTAAGGATATCATACATGGAGCATGTAGAAGAGGAGATAAATTATTTGAAGAAAGTCTTTGCTAAAATTGGATATAAAAATAAGGACTTCATAAAAACCATCAAAATAGATAGTACTATAAATAGATAAAGAACCTCTTTGATAAGCTCCCAACCTTCAACTAATAAGGCCCATATACCTTACAATCAAGGAGTCACATATAATATCGCCAGGGTTCTAAAAAATAAAAAAATTGATACCTATTTCTAGCCCTTAACAACTATCAAACAAAACATAAGATCTATTAAATATAGTCTTAATAATCCCCAACACAAAGGGGTTTATAAGGTCTTATGTTCATGTCAAGAATTATATATTCGAGAGAAAAGAATATCTGTTAGAATTAAACTCCAAGAACATGGCGATGGAATTATAAATGGTAGATCTAGATCTTCATCACTTGCAGAACACTCATCAAGGACATGTGACTATGTTTTCCTTGAAGACGCAAAAATTATAGCTAAAGAAAAAAATCGGTATAAACGTAATATCCGTGAAGCACTTGAAATTATAAATCATCCTCACAATCTTAATAGAGATGGTGGTATGGAATCAAGTAGGAGTTGGATCCCCTTACTCTCTCAAGAACCCATGTCTCGTAGCCTTGACTAGAACCTCTCTCCCTTAAGACCTTCTTTGACCTTTCCTCCATCCCTCTCCACCATATTCACTTCCCTCTAAATATTTTAGATACATCCCCATTCTCCTTATTCCCTGCATTCCTTCATTATTATTCCTAAACTTAATAATTATATCATCTAATCCATCTCTAATAATTAACCCCAATGATAACATTATCATCCCTTGTTATGAAACAAACTCCAAAATTAGAAGAAAAGAGAGATCAACGCCTTATAAATCAGCCACTTCGATGGGGAAACCTTAAATACATTACGTAAATGAATAATTCTTGGATGATACAAATAACCAAAACCTCCTTCTATATATAGGAGTCCATGGGGCCACAATATAATCCCAGCGGACCTAACAATAATAATGTAAGGTCACAATAATAACAATATTGGGGTTACAAGGGTATAACAATACTAATAAGGGGGCTACACTAGTAAAAATAAGGGACTAAATTAGTAATATAGGGACCTAACATGCCCCTCTCCTTCAAAAAAGTGTTGTCCTCAATGCTTGAGTAGCTCTGGGTGCTTCTGTATAAACTTCTCATCCTCCCATGTAGAATCTTCAGTGGGTAAGTTCTTCCACTTGATGAGATACTCTAAAATTGATCAATTTCGTAGCTATCGAGTTTTTGTTTCCGTGACCGCTTCAGGTTCCAATATGATTTTTCCTTCCTCATCAAGTTTTGGAAATATTGTTTGAACTTGAATATTTTGACCTATAACCTTTGTTTAAGCCTGAAACATGGAAAACTGGATGCACTCACGAAGAAGCAGGAAGCTCCAATTTGTATGCCATAGTACCAATATTTTGCAACACCTTGTAAGGACCATAGTGCGTTGGAGATAATTTATTATCCTTATTAGCTTGCTTGAGGGAAATATTTTTGTATGGTTGTAGCTGTAAAAATACCCAGTCTCCTACATCAAAAATTCTCTCACTACGATGTTGATCTGCGTGTTGTTTCACTTGATTTTGTGCCAAATTTAGGTTATCCTTTAAGAGTTGGAGAACTTCTTGTTGATGCTCGATGTGATCTTCCACTGCTTGAACATTAGAATTTTATCTTAAATATGATGTGATGGATGGTGGATGATATCCATAAAGTGCCATAAATGGGGTCACTTTTGCCGCAATATGGAAGGAAGTGTTATAACACCATTCATCGAGAGGTAACCACTTAACCCATTTTGTTTGTTTATCAGATACAAAACAACAAAGATATCCTTCCAAACATTTATTCACTATCTCAATTTGACCATCGAATTGAGGATGATAAGATGAGCTATGAGCTTGTTAAGTACTCAAACAAGAAAATAACTTCGTCCAAAAATTTCCAGTAAAAATGGGATCTCTGTTGCTCACAATAATCTTTGGGTTTCCATTTAGTTTTTTAATTGTGTCCATAAATGTAGTAGAAATTATACTTGCCTTAAATGGATGAGATAATGCACAAAATTGTGCATACTTGGTAAGTCTATCAACTACCATCATGATGACACTCTTTCCTTCGGACTTAGGTAAACCTGTAATAAAATCATTTGAAATCTCCTCCCAATGTTGACTTGAAATGGATAAAGGTTGTAGAGGACCCGAGGTCTTAATTGTCTCATCTTTATTTTGCTGAAAAACCAAATATTCTGCTACAAACTTTTTAATATCAAATTTAAGGCAATCCCAAAAAAAATCTTTTTTCACACTATGGTAAGTTTTCAAAAATCCTGAGTGTCCTCCTAAAGGAGAAGTGTGAAATTCCAAAATAATATTTTGCTTTAGTTGGGAATTCTTACAATGATATAAGCGATATTAGTACCATAAGGAATAATTTTTCCAAATAAATCTATCAGATGTACTAGGATCTTGCTGCAAATTTTGAATGAATATCTGCACTTCTTCATCCATCTCCATTCATCCTTTTCTTCGGTTATCCAATCTGGTTGGATAATAAAAATGGCACAAAGAAATGCTTCCACCTCTTCATTCTTTCTTGAGAGTGCATCTAAAACAACATTTAGCTTCCATTTTTTGTAGATTATTTCAAAGTCATAACCCAACATCATTGTGGCTCATTTTTGCTACTCTTCTGAAGATAGTCTTTGTTCCAAAAAGTGTTTAAGACTATAATGATCAGTTTTTACCTTGAAGTGTCTTCCCATTAGGTAAGGTCGCCAATTCTTTAGTGCATGTAGTATTGCTAACATTTCCTTCTCATAAATATCTTTTTGTAAATACTTTCATTTTATTGGGCGACTCTCAAAAGAAATTGGTCTTCCCTCTTGCATTAAAAAAACACCAATTCCATTTCATGAGGCATCAAATTCCACAATAAAGGTTTTTGTGAAGCCTGGCATAGCTAATACCATTGCTAGGAAAATTTCCTCTTTAAGATGTTCAAAGGCCTTAGTTGCTTTAGGAGTCCATGAAATTGCAACTCTCTTCAATAATTTTGTTAGGGGTGTTGTTATTCTCTAATTCTTTACAAACTTTTGATAATGCCCTATTAACCTAAGAAATCCTCGCAACTGGTTTATGGTTGTGAGGACTTTCCATTCCTTAATGGCTTTAATTTTGTTAGGGTCTACCTTAACACCCTTGTGAGATACAATATGACCCAGATATTCCACCTCTTGTACTCCAAAGAAACATTTGGATGTTTTTTCATATAATTGTTTCTGCTACAATAGTTTGAGCACCCTGCCAACATGTTGAACATGATCCTTCCAAGACCTGCTATAGATTAGTATATCATCAAAAAATACTAGCAAAAATTTTCTAAGGAAGGGTTTGGAAATGGAATTCATCAACCCTTGAAATGTAGAAGGTGCATTGGTAAGGCCAAAAGGCATGACCAAAAATTCATAATGACCCTCATGAGTTCGAAATGTTGTTTTGGAATATCTTCAGTCTTCATTCTAATTTGATGATATCCTGAACGAGGATCCAACTTGGTAAAATAAATTGCTCCATGTAATTCATCCAATAATTCATCAATCACAGGAATGGGAAATTTATCTTTAATGGTGAGCTTATTGAGCTCTCTATAATCTGGACACATTCACCATGATCCATCCTTCTTGTGTACCAATACTACAGGAGCAGAGAAAGAACTTTGACTAGGTTGAATTATACCCGCCTCTAACATTTCTGCAATCATACGTTCAATTTCGCTCTTTTGGAAGTAAGGATATCTATAAGGCCTGATGTTTGGAGGGCCACTTCCTGGAATCAAATGAATAGCATGATCATGATCACAAATAGGTGGGATTCCTTTGGGAGTTTCAAACACCTTGGAATGATTGTCCAATACTTGTTGGAGATCTACAGGAATAGATGATTTTGATGTTGGAACTTCTAGTGAGCATAATTGTGCAATTACGCCTCGTTGTTCTTTCTTTAGAAGCTTTGTCATGACATTAGAGCTTATTATCCTTCCTGGCTTCCCTTCAATACCCTGTAATTCGACTTCCTTTCCTTCTGAAAAAAATTTCAAGAAAAGTTCTTGAAAATTAAAAGCTACCGTCCCCAAAGATTGTAACCATTGTACTCCTAGTACAACATCAGCACCTCCCATAGGAATGGAAAGCATTGGACTATTCAATACATATTCCCCCATGGTTAGCTTGATATTATGGCATTTTCTAGAGAAATTTATATTTCCTCCATTTGCAACCATCACTTGACATTCTGGTGCTGGGTATAGGAAACAATTCAATTCCTTGGCTACCTTACAATGAATAGAATTATGGGTACTACCTGAATCAATCAACACTATTACCTTTTTCTTCTTGATATGTCCTTCTATCTTGAGAGTTTGAGGAGTGGTAATTCCTGCCAATGCATTACATGATATGGTCGGACTCATTTCTTCCTCTTCTTAGGTTGGTTCCTGGTGTATATCCTCTTCTTGTTCATTTTCTTCTTCCTCTTCACAATCTATGTAAAATAATTTCTTCTCAGCACACTTATGACCTTTAGTGTATTTGCTATCACAACTGTAGCAAAGCCCTTTTTCTATTTTTTCTTCCAATTTTTGTGGTGTCAACCTTGTAGGTTGTGGAAATATAGGCGTAGCAACACTTCCTTCTTTATAGAAGTGAGTGGTAGGCTTCCTTTTCGCCATAATTTTACATTCAATTTTTCTTGCCAACCTGAATGCCTTCTCCAATGAATCAGGTTCCAAAACACGAACTTCATGTTGGATGTTATCCTTTAAAGTGCCTATGAAGAGATCAATCCTGTGTTCCTCTGGAATATAAGTTACCCTTATATTCAATTTTTGGAAGTCCTCAATGTGCTGCCCCACTAAACCCTTTTGTTTGAGATTTATCAATTGGCTAAAGAAGGCGTTGCTCTTTGTATCCTCATAATCTGCTATCATTTCCTCCGTAAAAATTGACCAAGTGACAATTTTTTTATGGGAGAAAAGCCATCGATACCATACAAATGTATTTTGTTCTAAATGTAAAGTTGCAATGTTTACCTTTTGTGTGTTTTGCACATTATTGAGATCAAAATATTGCTCCATCTATAGTATCAATGTTACGGGATCCTTGCCATCAAACTTCCTCATATCCATGTTTGGAATATGGTGGTTCTTCCGTCCAACATTAGAGTTTATGAAATCGCGATTAACATTTATTTTGTTCTCATCATGAGGTTCTTCTACTATATTTTCACCATTAGGAAACATTTCTTGTATCAACTTGGTCAAACCTTTGATGTCTGCTTTTAGATCATTCTTCATATTTTTCATGTTGTTTTCCATGTTGTATTTCATGTCATCCATCTTAGCTTCCATGCTAGCTTCCATGCCGTCCATCTTAGCTTCCACGCCTTTCTTCAAAAATTCCTTTTCATTTTTTGTTGCTCTTTGAGAGCAAATTTGAGTCACACTTACTCTTGTAAAAACCATCATATAAACAACCATATAAAATAACTATGTTCCTCCCACAAATAGTAATTTCATCAAAAATATGCCATGAGCAAAAAATAAAATTTTGTCCAAAATATAATGTGTTGTAAATTATCATATGTCCAAATATTGTGAACAAAACAATAAAGATAAACATAACTAAGTTAGCATGATAACTTTGGAAGCCTAATAGAACCTCTCTTATGCTATTTAATTTCACTACTCTCTCGCACTTGTTTATGTGGGTGCATATCTTAGGAAGATATTTCTCTCTTTCCCTGAACATCTTCTATCATTTTATTGGCATGTGAGTGCGTTGAAGTGGCCTCATAAGGGGAATGTGCAGGAATAGAGGAACGATGAATATTTCCTACCACAATGTGAAGAGGAAAGTGGATGGGCTACTGAGTTTAGGAGGACATAGTCTGTGAAATTATAGAAGCTTCCAAAGGTGCAAAAATAATTGGGGGAGAAGACGAATGAGAGGCATAGGAATTGTGGGAAAAAAATGGATTCATTCCTAGCAGTATTAGGACCCAAAACATCTATTGCATGGGTTGGTTTTGAGGTAAGTGAGGCTCTAGGACATCCATAATACTACTATGTGGAGGGGGTGAATTATGTGAGCCATGTGGAGTGGGAGGAAGAGGATAAACCCCATGGTATAGGTGGTATTTCTGATTTAATTGGTTGAATTATTTGGAATCTGCAACAAATTGTATATAGAACCTATTCTATTTGTTTTTTTAATCTCTAAAAGCCACATTTCTCCTTCCACCAATACCTCTTCGATCACCCCATGGAAATCTACTAAATAAACCCATTATGTGTTGGGACCAAAGGAATCTGTTATGAAACCATTTATGCTTTGAGTATGAACAAGAAATTAGAAATTTTAAGGTCTGTCTAATATCATGTCTTACATAAACGATAGTGTTCTTTGTGAACACACAAGATGAAAAAAATTAATGGGGAAAGGAATTTTTTATACATGCAATCATAATAGAATGCAATAGATAGCATGTATTGTATATAAAATGAGGCAGACAGAAAGAATTACACGTCTTTATGCCCATGTAAACTATTTAAGACAACATCATAATGTCATACAATTGTGTAGAGAGAGTAACCCAATTGGTACCCTAACATGGCTCCAGGATATTGCCTCTATTTCATGCATCAACGTACATAATATGTGAGAAAATTAAACTCTTAGATATCTATCATTCACTCGTATTACAGTTCTTAATAACATATGAAGTAAAGCTGGGTGAATTTGCAAGTATGGTATGAAAAACAATATTTTTTTTACAATTGTAGTGGTTGATAGAAAGAATGTAAATGCTCATACAAGTAAAATATAGCAATAAAAATAATCAACATATTCAAGAAATATTTCATTAATTCATGGTAGACACAAGGTCATGCGAGATATATAATGGAAACATTTAAATTATGAGAGTATGAACATATGAAGGTGTATGTCACAGAACTATCTGCAGAAAAAATATTTATTGGAAGAGTGCGAAAAGGGGCCAGGAGAGGCACTATGTCTGAGCCTTTTAGGAATATGGGGGATTGTACCCAAGAAAATATTGTTCATTATTCATGTAGAATATTTGACTACCTATGCATGAATTTTTTGAACACATGAAGATATTTACACATGGATGTATGAAACAATGAAGGAATGAATTATGGTTTAAAATTAAAAATATATGCTAGTTGCACTAAGGACATAACTTTCTCTTTCTCTATTTTTTTAACTGGAAGATTTAACACAAATTGAGAAATATATATATAGTGAATTTGTTACATACACCATCTCAACAGGACACAAAACATGCTTTAATGATTATTAGTTGAACCTGCATACATGAATGGCTATTAATATTCATCATTTTAGGAATGAGTCAAGGGGGGATGTTATACTAGTGTGGTAAAATGAAAATTGATAACCATGGAAAGGGGAATGTGTTTGACTATCCCAGGAACATACAAAAATTTTGGTGCCATTATTTTCTAGAGGCACGTTGGGTGCATTATGTGGCTTCAAAATTTAGGAGTTCATATAAATTTACCACAATTAAAACACATGAACTTTCATGTGGCCTATGATGAATTGAGTGAGATGTAACATTCAAAACATCGATAGGGAATATGGTTGGAATAAATTTCCGCAAGAAGACAAGAATGTCATTTTTAGTTTATATTGATAACTACCAGAAAGACTTGACCATGTGTGAATGGTATGAGGAAAATAATACCTAAGTATTTATCGGATGTGTGTCAAAATAGTGAAACCACCATCACAAATGAGACTAGTGTGGGATTAAATAGTTATGAAAACAATTCCATGATGAAACATGATGAGACAAATCAGTAATGCAGTTAGCATGTGTAGGTTTTAACCCTATACAGAAATTATCTGCAAACGAATCTTAAAAACAGAAAATAAACAATAGCGAGAGCATAAAACATAAAACAGATATACACAGAGATTTTCCCCTAGATCCAAAATCGGGACGACCAACTTGATTTTTCAATATATTCCTTTTAGTGTTACAACACATATATATAAATGTCAAAGCATTCATAAACCCCAATCCATTAACCCTGGATTAGAAGATAATCGTAGTTCACTTGACTGGATCTACAAAATAATAGGGGCCGAAAACCATCATGCCCCAAAACCATGTGCAAACCCATGCACAAAACCATGGGCGAGTCCACCCACCGAAAATCGTGGAAAGAATATAACACATACCCAACAACATGTAGTATGATTCAAGAAAATTGATTACCACCCAAGGTGTGAACCTTTGCCAAGTTTTTTATTCTTCTCTTCTAATCATGGAAAAATCATTTTACACTAATATTTTGAGACTTGACTGTTGAGACAAAGAGCACTACTAATTGGGGATTTTCCTGGGAAAATATAGTCACTTTATAAATGAGGCGACAATGTTCCCTAGTAATGTACTAAAGGTCAAAAGTGTGTCCCATATGAAAATAGGTAGAGATCCCAGTAAAGAGTGAGAATTATCCTTAACATCCAGAAACAGAGTGGAGGGGACTTACTTAACCACCTATAAAGGAAATTTTTATTTTCTTTATGTAAAAATGAACATACACTAACTAATACTTTTTACTAAGTGAGAATTCATTCAAATAAATAGAAATCCATTTTCCTTTGCATGTGTAAAGAGTAATGCACCACACAAGGAAGAAATGATAGAGAAACAAACATTAGAATTTGGATTGCTCTTTATAATCTACATGTATAATCTACATAAATCAAGTTGAAACTTTCCTCATAATTTTAACCAAACACTTTATATTTTCCAGAGGAGACTGCAAGAAACTATCGACAATTTCTTCCAATAGTTTAGATGTTGGAAACAATGTTTAATATTGAGAGGCGGGGTGAATCAATATTAAGGCTAATTTAAACATCTATGTTGATTTATAATTTCTAATAAAAGATCAAAATTCATTTATGTGAGAAAAAATAATCATATATATACTATCAATACAGATCAACACATGATCACATACACCATGAGCAAGATACTCACAAGACATAAAGGTTTAACATGGAAACAAATCTGGCAGAAAAACAACCAAGGCTTGTTTTTAATATGATGTAAAATGTGAACTTCTACTCTATTTACATAAGTATTTGTGATCCAATGTTATGAAACCAGCTCTAAAAATAGAAGAAAAGTGAGATCAACGCCTTAGAAACAAGCCACTTAGAGGGGGAAACCTCCTTTACATTACATAAATGAACAATTCTTGGATGATACAAATGACAAAACCTCCTTTCTATATATAGGATTTCATGGTGTCACAATAACAATATGGGGGTTACAGGGATACAACAATAACAATAAGTGGGCTACACTAACAACAATAAGGGACTACACTAGTAATATAGGGACCTAAAATGCCCCTCCCCTTAAAAAAATTGTTGTCCTCAATGCTAGAGTAGATCTGGATGCCCTTGTATAAAATTATCATCCTCCCATGTTGAATTTTCAGTAGGTAAGTTCTTCCACTTGATGAGATACTCTGAAATTGATCGATCTGTAGTTGTTGAGTTCTTGTTTCCGTGACTCCTTCAGGTTCCAATATCATTTTTCCTTCCTCATCAAGTTGTGGAAATATTTTTTGAATTGGAATTTTGTCACCTATAACCTTCTTTAAGCATGAAACATGGAAAACTGGATTCACTCGAGAAGAAGCAGGAAGCTCCAATTTGTATGCCATAATACCAATATTTTACAACACCTTGTAATGACCATCATACTTTGGCGATATTTTATTATCCTTCTTAGTTTGCTCGAGGGACATTTGTTTGTATGGTTGTAGCTGTAAAAATACCCAGTATCCTACATCAAAAATTCTCTCACTGCAATCCTGATCTACCCATTTTTTCATTCGATTTTGTGCCAAATTTAGGTTATCCTTTAAGAGTTGGAGAACTTGTTGTTTATTCTCAATGTGATCTTCCATTTCTTGAACCTTAGAATTTTATCTTACAGATGATGTGACGGGTAGTGGATGATATCCATAAAGTGCCATAAATGGAGTCATTTTTGTTGTAGTATGGAAGAAAGTGTTATACCACCATTCAACCAAAGGTAACCACTTGACCCATTGTGTTTGTTTATCAGATACATAACAACGAAGATATCCTTCCAAACATTTTTTCACTATTTCAGTTTGCCCATCGGATTGAGGGTGATAAGATGAGTTATGAGTTAGTTGAGTACCCAAACAAGAAAATAATTCTGTCCAAAAATTTCCAGTAAAAATGGGATCTTGTCGCTTACAATAACCTTTGGGTTTCCATGTAGCTTTTGAATTGTTTCCATAAATGAAGTATTAATTTTACTTGCTTTAAATCAATGAGATAATGCACAAAAGTGTGCATACTTGGTATGTCTATCAACTACCACTATGATGACACTCTTTCCTTTGGACTTAAGTAAACCTATGATAAAATCCATTGAAATCCCCTCCCAAAGTTGACTTGGAATGGATAAAGGTTGTAGAAGACCCGAGATCTTAATTTTCTCAACTTTATTTTGCAGGAAAACCAAAAATTCTACCACAAAATTTTGAATATCAAATTTAAGGCCATCCTAAAAAAACTCTATCTTCACCAAGTGGTAAATTTTTAAAAATCCTAAGTGTCCTCCTAAGGCAGATGTGTGCAATTCCAAAAGAATCTTTTGCTCTAGTTGGGAATTATTACAAACATATAAGCGATATTGTACCATAAGGAATCATTTTTCCAATTAAATGTAGCAAACGTACTAGGATCTTGCTTCAAATTTTGAATGAGTGTCCACACTTATTCATCCTTCTTCCATTCATTACTTGCTTCAGCTATCAAATCTGGTTGGACAATATAAATGGCACAAAGCAATGCTTCCACCTCTTCATCCTTACCTGAGAGTGCATCTGCAACAACATTTAGCTTCCCTTTTTTGTAGATGATTTCAAATTGATAACCCAACATCTTTGTGACCCATTTTTGCTGCTCTTCTAAAGATAGACTTTGTTCCAAAAATTATTTAAGAATATCATGATCAGTTTTTACCTTGAAGTGTCTTCCCATTAGGTAAGGTTGTTATTTCTTTAGTGCATGTAGTATTTCCAACATTTCCTTCTAATAAATATATTTCTATAAATACTTTCCTTTGATTGGACGACATTCAAAAGAAATGGGTCTTCCTTCTTGAATTAAAAATGCACCAATTCCATTTCCTAAGGCATCACATTCAACAATAAAGGTCTTTGTGGAGTCTGGCGTAGCTAAGACCGATGATAGCCAGATTGCCTCTTTAAGATGCTCAAAGGACTTAGTTTATTCAGTAGTCCATGAAAATGCATCTTTCTTCAATAATGTTATTAGAGGTGCTGCTATTCTCCCATAATCCTTAACAAACATGCGATAATACCATGCTAACTCAAGAAATCCTTGAAAATTATTTATGGCTGTGGGGAATTTCCATTCCTTAATGGCTTTAATTTTGTTAGGGTATACCTTTAAACCCTCGTGAGATACAATATGACCCAGATATTCCACCTCTTGTACTCCATAGAAACATGTGGAAGTTTTTGCATATAATTGTTTCTCTTCCAATTGTTTGAGCACCTTGTCAACCTTTTGAACATGATCCTTCCAAGACTTGTTATAGATTAGTATATCATCAAAAAATACTAACACAAATTTTCTAAGGAAGGGTTTGAAAATGGAATTCATCAACCCTTGAAATGTAGAAGGTGCATTGGTAAGGCCAAAAGGCATAACGAAAAATTCATAATGACCCTCATGAGTTTGAAATGTTTTTTTCGAAATATCTTCAGTCTTCATTCTAATTTGATGATATCTTGACTGAAGATCCAACTTGGTTTAATAAATTGCACCATGTAATTCATCCAATAATTCATCAATCCAGGAATGGGAAATTTATCTTTTATGGTGAGCTTATTCATCTCCCTATAATTCAGACACATGCGCCATGATCCATCCTTCTTGTGCACCAATACTACTAGAGTAGAGAAATAACTTTGACTAGGTTGAGTTATACCAACCTTTAACATTTCTATAATCATATGTTCAATTTTTCTCTTTTGGTCTTAAGGATTTCTGTAAGCTCTGAGGTTTCAAGGAGAACTTCTGAGAAACAAATGAATAGCATGATCGTGATCATGAATAGTTGGGAGTCCTTTGGGAGTTTCAAAGACCTTGGAATGATTGTCCAAGAATTTTTGGAGATCTAGAGAAATAGATGATTTTGATGTTGGAACTTCTAGTGAGCATAATTGTGTAATTACACCTCATTCTTCTTTCTTTAGAATCTTTGTCATGACATTAGAGCTTATTATATTTCCCTTCTTCCCTGCGATGCCCTGTAATTTAACTTCCTTTCCTTTTGAAAAAAATTCAATATAATTACCTGAAAATTAAAAGCTATCCTCCCCAAATATTGTAACCATTGTACTCCTAGTATAACATCATCACCTCCCATTGGAATGGAAAGAATTGGACTATTCAATACATATTACCCCATGGTTAGCTTGATATTATAGCATTTTCTGGAGAAATTTATAATTTCTCCATTTGCAACCATCACTTGACATTCTGGTGCTAGATATAGGAATTAATTCAATTCCTTGGCTGCCTTAGAATGAATTAAATTATGGGTACTACCCAGATCAATCAACACTATTAAATTTTTCTTCTTGTTATTTACTTCTATATTGAGAGTTTGAGGAGTGGTAATTCCTGCCAATGCATTACACGATATGGTCAGACTCATTTCTTATTTATCTAGGGTTGTTTCTTGGTGTATATGCTCTTCTTTTGAAGTTTTTGGTTCATTTTCTTCCTCCTCTTCACAATCTATGTAAAATAATTTCTTCTCAGCACACTTATGAACTTTAGTGTATTTTCTATCACAACTATAGAAAATACATTTTTCACTTTTTTCTTCCCATTGTTGTGGTGTCAACCTTGTAACTTGTGGAAGTCTAGGAGTAGCAACACTTCCATATTTATATATGTGAGTGGTAGGCTTCCTTGTTGCCATAGTTTTACATTCAATTTGTCTAGCCAACTTGAATGCCTTCACCAACAAATCAGGATCCAAAAGGTGAACCTCATGTTGGATGTTATCCTTTAAAGTCCCTATGAAGACATACTTCTGCGGTTCCTATGGAATATCAGTTACCCTTACATTCAATTTTTGGAAGTCCTCAATGTGCTCCACCACTGAACCCTTTTGTTTGAGATTTATCAATTAGCTAAAGAAGGTGTTTCTCTTTGTATCCTCATAATGTGCTATCATTTCTTCCGTAAAAATTGACTAAGTGACAATTTTTTTACAGAAGCAAAGCCATAGATACCATAAAAATGTATTTTGTTCTAAATATAAAGTTGCAATGCATACATTTTATGTGTTTTGCACATTATTGAGATCAAAATACTGCTCCATCTGTAGTATCCAATTTATCGATCTTTGGAATATGGTGGGTCTTCAATCCAAAATTAGAGTTTATGAAATCAAGATTAACATTTATTTTGTTCTCATCATGAGTTTCCTCTACTATATTTTGCCATTAGGAATCATTTCTTGTATCTATTTTGTTAAACCTTCCTTCAAACCTTCCATGTCTTCTCTTAGATCAACCATCATGTCTTCCATTTTGTCTTTCATTTTTTCTTCAATGTTAGCTTCCATGTCTTCCATGCCATTATTCAAACCATCCAAATTAGCTTCCATGCCTTTATTCAAACCATCCATATTAGCTTCCACACCTTCCTTCAAACCATCCATATTATCTTCCATGCCCTTCTTCAAACTGATTTTTCAAACATGACTTATGCAATTTGAAAAAAAAATACACACATTTATCTTGCTTTTGAGGACCTCGATATTGAAACTAAATTATCTCTACGATTTCTGATCTTCAATATCTGAAATTCGGTCCTCTAGTAGCCCTCTCAAGCTTCTTTTGAATGCCATAGGTCTGACCACATTTCGATGCTTCAAGACAAATTTATTCTCAATATTCCACAATGACCTAATTATGGACTAGTTCAATAGAGAAAATTTGTATGAAAATACACGTGTCACTATCTCCTCCTTTGGCTCTAAAATTTATACACAAGAAACTACATTCTGTGCACTTTCAACCACGTTTTAAATAATTCCAATCTGATGCTCAGAGAGAGATTTATGATGATTTTCCCAAGGTCACCTCTTTTAGATGAAATTTGAGAGCTTGCAAAAACCCTAACTTCCACAGATCATATCTCCGATAATATTTGAACCAAGATCTGCTTTTTTTACACGAATTTCCTCAATATCTTGTCTTCTCGTGGTAAAAATTTCATCTTCTAAACGTTCGTAGAAAGAACCCTATAGCGAAAATTCCATGATGGCCTGTTTGGAGCAGTAAACCCTAGAATCCAAAGCTCTAATACCAAATGTTATGAAACCAACTCCAAAAATAGAAGAAAAGAGAGATCAATGCCTTAGAAATAAGCCACTTCTAGGGGGAAACCTCCTTTACATTACATAAATGAACAATTATTAGATGATACAAATGGAAAAACCTCCTTTCTATATATAGGAGTCCACGAGGTCACAATATATTCCTAGCCGACCTAACAATAATAATGTAAGGGCACAATAATAACAATGCAGGGGTTACAGGGGTACAACAATAAAAATAAGGGGGATACACTAACAACAATAAGGGACTAAACTAGTAATATAGGGACCTAACAGTTAACACTAATAGGAAGAAACAACTCCCTTATATTTCTTTCTAGCACCCAGTAGTAGGAAGCCCCAACTTCCCTCTTTCGTAGACACCTCAACAGCTTCACATAAGCACCAAATGAAGCACAAAATTCCTGGATTTGTTGCAAGCACCAACTTGTGGCTCCATTTATTTATACAAGAACCAACTTGCAAGAGGCACCAACCTCCAAGTTCTCATTAGATATCCACTAAGATGGAAGCTCCAACTCCCTGTTACATAGACTCCAACTCACACTCAATAAGGAAATATCTTCCCTTTATTATGGCACCTAGTTTACTTGATTTAAACTCATTTTTCTCCATAGTAGCCTTGAATTTATTAATCCCATGCAAAAAAATTTCTTATGATCACTATACTCACATTACAATAGCACACATTTAGCTCTCAGCACTCATACCATTAACATATTATATCACAACACCTTAGTTGTTCCACAAGCACTCTAGATCTCTTCTATGTAGCTCACTCTCACTTAAAACTCTATTGTAATCCCCACACTTACACAATTGCAATATTTGGTTTTATTCCTCTATTACACATAGAATAATGGAGTCACTGTCCTAAATCATACACTATCCCAAGATCACACTCCAACATGGATTCCCATTCTACTGGCACATTCTATTCTCAATCGTTGTAGCTAAATTAATGAAAACAATGTACTCATCAATGTTTTCCCATACTAAGAATTCAATTTCATTCCACATGCACACTCAAATATCCCCTCCATTAATTTTTTCTTGAACAACTACACCGAACACTCATGTCATTGAACTCTTCCTGGCGTGAGGGACACTAAAGTGTGGATTTCTTTATTTCAACTAGGCATATTACTTTATTCTTCATAAATGCGGTCCTTATTTATCTTGATTCCATGCTTCTTGAAAATCACCATTGACTCCAATTCACAATTCTACCTACTGAAATGTTCAATTCCCATCACCATGCTATCATAGAATTTGACAAATAATGGACTCTTCCAAATAGAACGAAACACATTTTTTGACCCGTTCAAGCTTCGTTACCAAAAATTTGGAGCACTGCCACACATGGCACACATGAAAAATATATTACAAATAGCTCCCAACCTGTTATTATCCCAAGAGAGAGTCTTGCAATGTTAATTCATTGTTTCTAATCCTAAAGTACCTTGGCCAAAAAATACATGAAAATCACTACCAAGTGGCTCTTGGGCACCTTTTTATACTATAGCCATGAGGGCTCAAGTAATGTGAAATAATATTATGTGCCCTCGGTCACTTAATGCCGACATAACTAAGCCATGGTGCCAAACTTAACCCCCTAGATTTATTTCCCAACATGAATTTGTTTTCCTCTAAGATTACGTGTCCACTAGGGTTCCCTCTTCCACAATTCACCAATCTAGAGCATTCCAGGAATATGTGCCCTAGACACCTCACTCAATAGAGCCCAATTTTTTTTGTACCACCATTTCCTAGAGCTTTGTCATCCTAGGATCTCACATATGCACCACAACTGTAACTCCCGAGGAGTAATATCTGGGATTGTATTGCATGTGAAACTTCCTGTCACATAAATTGACCATTTATGAATATGTCTAGATGATATATCGATGCTAGTTTTTTCAACATCTGCAAAATTATAGGTGTCACATTCCTACTGCTACCACATGTCATCCTTTTTCAACCCACTTGGGTACTTAGAAATGTTTAATTCTCACACCACATGAAAGATGTCCTTGAAATCCATGTGTCCAAGCCTTATTTCATGTTGAAATCATCCCAAGCCTTTGAGTTGCATATTCCATCCTACCACCGTTGCATCCAATTTTTCTCCACAAACTTTCTTGTCCATTAGGAGTGCGTCATTTTTCTTATGCGACATATGCCAAGTGACTTATCATCATGGCTCTTTCAATTGCACCTATATTTGGTTCTTTTCGGATCGAACCTCAAAGATGATATTTCTAGTGGGGCCTCTAAGTTGTGAGTCACCCTCAATCATGTTCTCTGTAACGTTTTCCATGTTATCCCAACATTGAGTCATCCCAGGGCCTCACCTTTACACGCGACCTCATTCTTCACGGGAAGTTATCTATGGGTGAGCTATCCCTTAGGGACCTTTGATGATAAGTATGCACCAACCACCACTCTACCACTTGTTTTGTCACCTTCTCTATATCCTCTGAGTGCTTTGTCATCTTGGTGCTTCACTTTGTGTGCAATTTTGGAACCTCTCGGGTCTACCTCTCAGTATTACATGTCCCAAGCGAGACCTACACTATACCTCCTAAGCTTGAATATGACCAATACAACTTTCCCACTTATGGTCAAGCGCCACATGTATGTTGAATGAACTGTTGGGACACATGGCCATGTCACTATGTGGAAATTTGGCCCACTAACTTTGATTGGATATAAATTTTGATATAGGAGGTCTTTCCTAGACTTCAACATATTGTTGGAAATATATTTCAGAGAACTATCCAACTATGCCATTTCTAGGAGCATCTAAGTTTATCTCATGAGGTAAAAAATACTTTGAATTCTCGGACTCCTGACCACCATAGGTATAACATTAATAACTTCTTTAATCTACATAATACTATGATGGTTATTTACTAAAGACCGGAGAGACCATGGGACTCCCCTTGAGTTTAACACATAGTGCACATCAATAATGGTACAACTTATATCAATGGCAACACACATGATGCCACATACGATCCTACCAATTCCAATTGTCCAATAATCTACCCCTTTGGCATTGATGTCAACACAACAATTCTCCACATTTATAGGAACTCATGATAATTTTTTCATAACATAATCTCATTGAGCTTTCTCTCCCGGCATGAGCCACTAATAGCTTTATCTCCCCCTTTTACATCAATGGAAAAGGGATACAAACTACTTCTTCTCCCCCTTTCAATTAATGACTGAGGGTCGAGCTTCTAATGTGCATTCCTCTTTTCATAAATCTCTTATCAAGAGATTATATTATTAATTAGGCACTTGAAGTCTGGAAACCACACTCAGCTACAAACATCATAATCAAAGAAACTTGCAATAATTAATCATTAGTAAAACATGTCCTTGTGTGTTTTTGTAGTTGATTCTACTCTAGGAACTGGAAATTTATGATATGCCCCCCCTGAACATATATTACCTCTTCTTCAAATTATCGTAT
The DNA here is from genome assembly GCA_034641835.2 of Pinus albicaulis. Taxonomy (NCBI): domain Eukaryota; kingdom Viridiplantae; phylum Streptophyta; class Pinopsida; order Pinales; family Pinaceae; genus Pinus; species Pinus albicaulis. The sequence continues at coordinate 1,243,013,108 of CM076579.1, forward strand.
AGCTCCTGAAACCTTATGGTTGTTGGTTGAATACTCTCTCTACCAATGAATATTTTGTTTGAATTAAAATAAACCAATACTAATGAAAACTATAAATGGTATTGTTGGTTCTATAAATACTAACCATTAGTGATGCATTTGGGCATGCTTTTCACTAATGTTGTTTCTTCAATGACTGTGATCACTTCACTTGAGCGGGCTACACTCTTCTCCACCCAATACCATGCTCATTGTTCCTTAAGAAAAACTAATTGTACCAAGAAATTGATAAAAATTTACATTTGTATGCAACAATTCCATGTTAAAAGAAAATAATGGCCATAAAATTTATACCATATAATATTGAAATGAAATATGATTCACATGACTATCAGGATTACAATGAGTAGGAAATATAAACTCTATAGGAACAATATTATGCCCATGAACACGACTATGGCCACACTGCCATGCAATCTCGACCACGACCTACATCCATGCTACCACGACTATGACGACACTCCCATTGAAATCGATCCACCAACCATAGACTCGGATTTGTAAATCCACCAATCCATCCATGGAGACCTAGGCTCAGATCTGCAAGTCCAACAATCGATCTTTGCATGGATTTGTTCCAACTTCCTCATTTCAAAAATCTACCCAAAGAACAAACAACACACTGCCACGTGACCTGTGCACCATCCCAATCAAGTATTGTTAATTTCTGGCAACTAGGTCCAAAATCCATGTTTCATTTCTCATATAATGATGGTCATATTTTTGTTGGATTCCTCTTTCGGAGAGGTTCAAGATTGATCTAAATATCATATTTTTTGGATGAGAAGAGCATATATTTTGAAATTATTTTCCACACATGTGCAAGGTGGAACAGATTTGTACTGTAGGCTCACATGCCTAATAGATGTGTCACACATCCTCACTGATGGATATAAATTGGAGAGACTTGGAGGTCATTTTCTCATCATCTCATCACACATGTCCCATTATGATTTGATTGGTTTGATAGCCTTTGGAGGCCTCTTCCCTTCACATGGGCGAAGCTGAAGGAGTTATTTCCGGTGGATCTGTTTAGGGCTTATTTGTTGTAGCGTTGACCATGGTCAACCCTTGGTCGTTTTACCTAAATATCTGCCAAAATTACGATTTTGAGAGGCTATACAATTGGGTACTAAAATCGAGGAAATAAAAGTTGTTTGACTGAAGCCATGATCCGTAGCGTTGACTTTTTGTTATTGTCCTGCGTTGACTTTGGGTTGACCAACATTGACTTGTGATGAGATGTCTTTGAGGGCTGTGGATGTGACACTTGGAAGGTTAGCTGATCTAGAAAGACTTTGTTGGCTGAATCATCCTATTGACTGTCGTAACACACCATATCTCATATCTTTGCTGGAAAATAGGAATTGTAAATCTGATATATATAATTAGCTTGCCTTATGTTGATCTGCTATTGTGTTCTATCAACATTTTTTTGTAATGTTTATGTGATTGCTAATTTGTATCAGGCCTAATAAATATTGAAGTAAAATGGCATTAAGCATAGAACACCATGGTTATCTAAATTTAACATGGTATTAGAGTTGAGGTGAAGATGAAGTCAAAGCTAGTGTTAAAAGTCAACGACAGAGGCTATGTTGTTTTTCGTTTTTCTTATAGTGGCCTGCTTGTGAAAAAATGCAGTGTTTTTATTTCCTAATTGGAGCCACAAACTTCTTGATTTGAGGCACCACTTTTCCTCCTCTGCCCTGTTGGTGCGATAGAGTTTCCAGTAGAGATCTTTCATAACACAACTAATTATTCTTCGTTTACATTACTTTACAATTTTTCCATATCCACCTCTTTGAGTTTGGTTCCACACTAAGGATTTCATATTACTTCTTATAGTCCTTTTTTGCTTCTTGGTGCATTTTATAGTTTGGGAGGAAAACAAGGATGATATTTATCTAAATTTGGTAATCACTAGTGATGTTCCTCTTTTGAGCATGCATTTAACCACACTTCCAACATAGTTAATTAGAACTTGCATAGTTTAATCCCTCATCCTACATTCATTGCTTTATTTACTATTTTTTCTAGCCTTCGACCTATGTGCATCCTAGTTTAATGTTTCAACTAAATATCTAGTGATGTAATTAATATTACCACAAAATGGTGTACAAGTGTTGTGTTATAATTAAAATGTTGAAAATATATTCATAATAATTGCATTATTATTCTTAATAAAAAAGGCACAATCTAACTATTACACAACATTTATTTATTTTTCCCTAGAATTAAGTGATATAACTTTTGGAAAGAATGTGAATTTTATTTATTTAAAATGTGTTCCTAAATGAAAAAATGGACGCAATGCCTTGAAAACTACCTCGGGTACGCAAATTGTAGAAATTACATAGTTGAAACTTGTAATTCCAAGAAATCTTTGTCATATTTGAAGCAAAATTGATTAGAAAAGGGAAAACAAGTCTAATATTTAGACTGTTATTGAAAAACCACACTCTCACTATTAGATTTTTATCATATTCAACAAAATTTTCTAACACAATTTTTGCAAGATGATGAATTTTAACCGATTAAAATACTTTTTTGAAAGCATAAATGGATTTAGCACCCTGAAACATACAAATTACGCAATTAAAACTTACAATTCCATGAAATACCTAATATTTTAGGAAAAAATGACCACAAAAGGAGGCCCAGAGAAGGGATAAAAATTCTAATAGTTGGATTATGCTATTGGAAAAAGGACACTATAAATATTAGACATTTTTTTATTTTTGTCCAAAATTTTGAAATGCATTTTTTAGCAATATTGTCGATTCTTTTTGTCCAAAATGATTTTTTGAATACATAAATTGATTCAGCACCCTTAAAATCCCTAGGGGAATTTGAATTATATGTATTACATAATGGTATGCATGTCCTTCCTTGGGTGAGATTCTAAAGTTCAACGTGAGTGAATCATTAATGCAGTGCACAAAAGGGTATTTTATATGTCGAATTAAAAAAAGAAGAAGAAGAAAATTTAAATAGATAAATTATATTAAAAAAAATCAAATTTTCTAAATGAAATGGTGGTAGATGCATGAAATTTTCTTTCACCTCGATGTATAGATTGACTTAATAGCCTCTTAGAGTTTAGATACATTTGATAACAACTAATACGAGTTGTATGAACCTTTGAAAGGGATTGAACTTTCCAAAGGTCCAAATCTCTACATAATTGCAAAGTCACCATTCTAGGGGATGCTAGTAACACAATACGACATATGTATGTGGGGCAATTGAGCCATGGATTTCAAGATCCAAACCATCTTTAAAATCATTCAAGCTATCCAAGATTCACTCCAAGAAATTCACTCCTTTGATTGATGTGCACCCATAATGGTCTACCAGACTACTTGGCATCTCAAGTGGTACATGGACCACAAGGAACTTTACAAGTTAATGGATCCACCCAACTCCATCCTACTCCATAACCTATTTAACTATGACACCTAGTTGCATCACTAATTGTCAATTGAGCGAATGGGAAGCCACCTCACGGATCTATTCCATAGGGCATGATGACACTCTTTAAGAAGTTCATAATGGAAGGTTTTGGAATGTTCAGTCTCACTAGTGTGGAAGAAATGGGACAATGAACAGGAATTAATAGTTTTTTATGATAATTGGCATGGGATCTTTATTCAATGCCTTTTTGCACAAGGATTTCCAAATTAATGGCTCATGTAGGACTGATTTTGTGCATATGGATTTTGGTTTGTGGCATCTTCATTAGTTTTTTTATCATTCCTCTCAGTGCAAGAGTTGGTATGTGTAACATGATGGGATTCCCTCTCGTCACGGAGCTGGTAGCCATGGTTTCTTGACAGACCCTAGGGTGGAAGGAGACATAGGCTTCTGTTGGAGAAGTTTCTGAACTACAAGAAAGTATCAATGTGCTCCAAAACCACTCAGATATGACGACGACATGGCTAGCCTCTAGCATGGAATTCTTGGTTAAACATAGACATTTTATTGAGAGGATGGATAGTGAATTTGATAGCCTACGATGACCATTGGAGGAGTTTCAACAAAATGATACTAGGGCTACTCGACCTCATTCCACTTTAGCGAATTCGATCTATCCATCCACTACCTTTCTCCCAAACTCGAATGTAGTTGTTCCACTTCCAAGCAATGTAGTCTATTTTGGTCCCTTTCTAGATCATCCTATAGTGTAATTATTATATACCTATAAATTTTTGTTTTATTTTGGGGCCTTTTATTATGTATTTAATTATAGAACACCCTCCTCTCTTGTACATTAATTCATAATTGGTCTAGATGATTTTTATAATGTTCATTTTAAAATTATTCTATACATCCTAAACATATAATTTAGTAATGCATTTATTACAGATATTTCTAATAAACATATATTAATTACTATTAAAAAATTAAATTAAATTAAATAATATTTTATTATTATAAAAAAACAAAAAATTTAACTGAATTTAGTTGTGTAAAAAATTAAATTATTATTATTATCCAATTTTAAAGTCACAGCCAAGCTAGACACCGAATTGTTGTATGAGACCCCTTATTTGTGGGACAAGGGACCCACCTTGGCCAACAATTTCACTGACATACATACTCTACCCCTCTAATATTGAACCTATAACTTCTTAAGATTAAACACATACTCTTAAAAATAATTTTAAAATAAATTATTTTGATTAAAATTATTAAATAAATATAAACAATATAAAGAGATTTTTAAAATGTCTCTGCTTATTTAACTAAAATGGTAAATAATTAATCGAGGTTGTATAATTTTCAAAGTTGTAATATAAAGCGTCGGTATCTCTTTAAAATTCGCATTAAGCAGCACGAATATCAATTTCAGTTGAGTGTCCATTGTGCAAGAGTATGAAAACAATGCTCACAACGGCCACTAATATCAATCTCAGTGAAAATCAAGACCAATAATAACAGTAATCCGTTTTCCCCTCATTTTAATTTAAAAAGATGAATAATTATCATTTTTTTTTCTTTATTAAAATTTTTGATAATTTATCAAATTTAAATTTACTTTAATAAATAAAAAAATTATTTAAAGACAAGTTAATGCTTTAAAATTCCAAACCGTTTAATACACCCAATGAATAATTTCAGAAACATGACTTTCTTCACCCTTTAATATACCCAATAAATAATTGATAACATGACTCTCTTCTTTGATATATATGTATGGGAGCAAAAGCTGAAGGGAAAATTTGAATGGTTTACATTTACTAATGATATTGTTTACGCGTACCACCCACGGAAAGAAAAATAGATTTACACTTCCACAAGTCTTGAAGTAAGTCAAGTTAATCACGAAGACTTCGTGAAGAACGCGAAATGAAAGTACAAGATATGTCGCGTATGGACTTAGGGCATGGACTGGTGCCTATTTTAAGAAAACCAATATTTGTTGTGCTATTGACCCCTTAGAGTGCTCCGATGTATATGTCAATTATTAGATTTAGCTAAACATATTATTTAGTTGTGAACATACTTTGTATATCTGTAAATTATTGGATTTAAGTAAATATATTATCTAACTATAAACATATACGCTATATATATTTCAATTATTGAATTTAAGTAAATATATTATCTAACAATAAACATATACTACCGAGCATTGCATTAATGAGTTAATAACATCATTTTAATTTGGGCAAACTGATTTCGATAGCCATCGATTGCACAAAAATTCATTTACACTTCCGCAAAACTTGAAGTCAAGTTAAGATAAGCAAGCAGGTTGGAAGCTTCATGGTGAATGCGAAATGAAACTATAAGAAGATGTCCGATTCTTTTTTTTCAAATTTGAAAAAACGCCTTTTTATTAGATAAAATCATTTGAGCAATTTCAGGCATTATACCTTGTCCAAATCGATGAAGATGAGACAAAAACTACCCCATGAACATGATTTGCTAAAATTTAAAACAAACTATGCAAAGACGGGTTATGATCCTTGTGTCATATTGGTTAAAACCAATCAAGAACAAATATATATCACTGATGTCCGGGATACCCCTTCGCCGTGCCGTGAATTCAAAGACTAAAAATTATCAGAGTTTCCCCTTACATTCGACATCCTGATCCTATATGCACCCAGCATCTCCGCAAGATTATGGAACCAGGATGAGAAATTATCATTCTTTCACCGAGCCCAAGTATTGAGCAACTGATATGTTCCCCGTCGAATCCAGCAACCCCATCTTAGAAAGACAATCAACACTGGTGTTTAACTCTCGAAATATATGGAGCAAAGCCGGCCTATCCAGACTTTGGATGAGGGAGTTGATGTGGGCTATCCAGCACTCGAAACCCACAAGACATAAAACAATAGATCCATTGATCCCATCAATCACCACCTTTGTATCCCCATACACGGTCAGATCCTTCAGCTGGAGATTGTATGCATTCCACAAAATACCCCACAGGGCCATTAGTTCTGCCTTGATGTTTGTCCCGAGATCCCCATTCCAATGAATTGTGTATCTAACCCCATTTGCAAGCCGCAACCATCCCCCACAGCCGCAACCATCCCATTTTGTTGAGTGTCATCAAAATATGCAGTAGGGAGGGATACAGGATGTGGCCTAATGCGCTTAGAGAGATCCTTCATGAGCACTTGAGGGGATTGATAATTCTGTGACCACATCCTTATAGCCCCATATATTTGCACTAGGTCTACTTGACATCCATAAAAAAAGAAGCGGTTACGTGCCCGCCAGACTTACCATATGAGGAAGAAGGGGATTGCCTAGAATCTGGAAGGGGCAGCATCCAAATCACTCACTACTTCCAAGAACGAAACAAGCCTCCATCTCTGGCTTATAAAGTGTTTGGAAAAAAGGCCCCACAGTCTTAGGACGAAAAGACAAAGAAATAAATTATGGTGAGTCCTCTCGTTCTGAACCCTGCAAAAACAACACCATCCAGGCCCATGAAAACGTCTTTTCATCAAATTATCCCAATTAAGGATGTGGTTTTCCCAAACCATCCATCCGAAAAGCAGTATTTTCAGGAAGACTTGTTTCTTCCAACATTTGATGAAGGGTGATTCCGAACTGTCCTCCACCTTTCCTTGAATAATACCCTAATATATATCAGCTACTTCAATGGCATGACCCTTTTTCTTTCTGTTCCATACAATATGATCCCCACTCTGTGAATCACTTAATCTAACCCCTTGTAGGAATGATACATAATGCTTCCAATTTTCAACATCCTCGCCAATTAGACCCAAAGAGTCTGTAGGCCGCCATGTGGGGCAACCCTGTTTCCAGCAAGCTATCACCTGTGCTAAGAAGAAAATACCTTGTTGTGTTAGTTAGTGTTTGAGATGTTTGTTCATAACCCATTCTTGATCAACCCCGATGAACCTATCACTCCCCAGAATGATGTCATGCCCATTCCCAAACCTCCAAATCAGTCGCTTCCCAAACATGCCCATGAACTTTTGAAAACTCATCCATATGCAGAACCTCTCTTTCTGGGCATCATAGTGTTCTTGTAAATATGAAATAGTTGTATCTTGTGAAGGTACCTTGTCCTAATCACCTTCACCCATATACTAGCCCCTGTGAGTGCTCTCCAGAGCGATTTGATAAGAAGAGCATGTGAGAAAGTCTTGAAATCCAGCAGATGCCACCCACCAAATACTTTCGACAATGAGATGTCACTAAGTTTACACAGATGAAATTTCCTTTCCTTAGATGTGCCTGACAAGAGAAAGTGTGATATTACTGCCTTGATGTTGTTTATCGTGCTAGATTGGAGATAGAATAAATGAGCCTAGTAAACCACTAGCTATTGCGAGACAACTTGTACCAGAATGTATCTTCCACCTAAAGACAACCACCTATGTGACCATCGTTGGATCCTTTTCTTATATTTTTCAACAAGCCATGTCTAGTCAACCACTTTGGATCCACATGGCTTTAACCAGAAACCCAAAGATGCCAATCCTTCCTTCATGTTTCTGATTGGTGTGCCAAAAATATCGGCAATGAAAGAAATATCCCCCAGCTCTCCAGTTACATACATTAAAAGGGATTTACCAACATTAATACAAAAACTAGTGGCTGCTCCAAAATTATGGAAAATATAGTGTAGATATATCCAATGACTCCTGCACAGCCTGCCAAAAATCAGAAGATCATCAACAAACAATGACTGTGTAATAGTGAGAGACAGAGAAAACTAAACACCCTCAAATAGCCCGCCACCATTTTCCTTCTTTAGAATCAAACTAAATCTATCCATAATTAGAATGAAGATCAAGGGAGAGAGGGCACATCCGTGACACAACCCTCTCCCCACAAAAAAGAAATCCGTTGGATTTCCATTGATTATGACAACGTATTGTACTGATGATATACATGCTATAATCCAACAAATATTTGAAACAGATATGCTAATTTTTAAAATAAAAAGTCTTATAAAGGACCAATCCATTGAGTCATATGATTTGCAAATATCAAATTTCATAATTAGTGCCTCCAACTTTCGACTCTGTACAATGTGTAAAACTTCCTGGGAAAATGTGATGACATCGTGAATGGATTGACCCTACAGGAATCCATATTTTTATGAAGATATGTGGCAGGATAAAAACCCCTTTAATTCTTTGTGCTATGACTTTAGTAGATATCTTATAGAGAATGTTGCATAAGGCAATCGGGCGAAAATCGTTGAAAGACCAAGGATCAAAAGATTTAGGAATTAATGCCAAGAATATTGAGTTCAAATAGCTAGGGATGTGTCCCTGCTGCCTTAACATTTCCACCATCAGTGAAATATCATCCCCCATCATATCATAAAAATGGATGAAAAATTTTGCTAGCCATCCATCCGAGCCATGACTTTTGTGTGCCGCAAAACATTTCAGGACACTTAGTACCTCCTCTTTTGTGATTGCACTAGCCAGTTCTTCATTTTCCCTTTGGTCAAACATCAGATTGATGTGCTGCAAAACCCACTTTGGCTTTCTAGGTCGATCTCCATGTCTGCGTTATAGAAGCTCGAGAAGTGTAGGTAGGCCTCTTTCTGGATGTCTTCTGTAGAAATAGCCAAACCTCCAGCAAATGATTCAATTTTCCATATTGAGTTCCTATTCTTATGCCCATTCACCACCTGGTGAAAATATTTAGTGTTTTTATTCCCATCCTTTAGCCATAGTGCCCTACTTTTCAATCTCCATGTTATTTCCTAGATTTTTAGAATTTCCAGCTTCTTGTTCTCATGTTGATCCATAAGAGACTAGACCAATCCACACGGAGGGTGGGTTTTCATTGCCACATATATAAGTTCAATCCTATGTGAAATAGACCATAATTCGATTTTTAACTCCCCTTTCTTCCTGCCTTTCCCAGAATTTGACTTTCAATTTTAATCTACGTAGCTTAGCAGATAAGACTTCTTGCACCATGGTGGAACCCCCAATATCATCCTTATTCCAGAAGTCCATAACCAGATGGATAAAATATTGATCACTTAGCCAAGCCCTGTTAAATTTAAATGGAATCTTGTGACCCCAGGACTCCATGCGCCATGACAGTACAATTGCAAATTTTGGTGAGAGTGTGGAAGGAATAACCCTAGACATAAGTTTCCTGAAGAGTTCACACATGATTTTTTGTACCATGAACCAGTCTAGTCTCTTTCTTATGAAATAATCCCCTTCACGCATATTTGTCCAGGTCGGAACCACAGGGCACGGTTTGATGTCAAGAAGTTGATTATCCTTTAGGATGTGGGATATCCTTCTAGGCATTGGATCCTGATGTGAGTTTGAATGCCAGTGTTCATCTACCAATGATGTGGCATTGAATTCCCCCATAATCAGCAGATTGCTTATATTCAAGATGGACGATTGGAGCATTCGGGCCGAGAAAATGGATCTATTTTGGCAAGGAGCATAGAGATTAATGAAGTGAACAGTCTCCGTGTAGCCCCGGAAACGCGCAGATAAGATTATTCTGCCAAATAACTTGTATTCCTGGAACCTACCGACCGTTGGGTTCCACATAGCTATCAAACCCCCAACTCTACCATCAAAATCAATGACGGTCACCTGCCATCCTGGGCGAATACAAATAACAATTTTCAGAGCTTTGTGGCATGTACAAAGGGATTATTGGAAGACAAAAATAGATGGATTTGTTTCAGAAAATAATTCCTGCAAGCGAAGATGTCTGGAGGTTTCATCCATCCCCCTAATGTTCAGAGAGAGGATGGAGTTCATTTGGGAACTCCCGTGGGTTTTCTTTCTCTAAGCGCCCGATTGTCTTATGCAGGAATAATGGGGACATCTTTGAATCCTTCAAGGTCTTCCAGAAAAAGAGCTTTAGACTTGACCCGAACCCTACCACTAAAATGGCGACTCCCACTTTTTGACTTCTTCCTCACGATAATGTTAAGCCCCGATTCAGGTGATATGGAGGCATGGGGGTTAAGAATGGGCCAATCATACATTGAAAGAGAAGTAATATCCAAAGTCGAGTTATTAATAAGGAAATCGATGTCGCTTCCCACAGAATTCCTAGGCAATTCATGAATCACCAGACCCTTCGTCGCATGCTTCGGGGAGATAGGCGGAGACACCCATTCTAGAGGAGGCATGTTAGGGGATACGGAGAGAGGATTACTCACATATATACCCAGGATAGATGACATGGGAGGATGTGGAGGAGGAGCACCAGGAGGATCAATATTATTCCCCATGTCAGTAATAGCAAGTGGCATGGAGACTGAAATTATAGGCATTTCTTCGAGACCAGACTTCGAGACCACCCTACCCCCAGAATCATATAGGCTCCTTAATACATTCAATTCATCAAACGATGGAGCAGAGGATATTCAACATGGAGGTAAAGGGGAAGGCGTAGGAGACTTACTGAAACTAGTGTGTTAGGACAAATTTGATGAGTCCCTATTTAGCCCCAAGTGACCTAGCCTTGATGCATATGCCTCCCTCTGATAGCGCCCTTTCGGACAACGACTAATCAGATGACCAGTTTGGTGGCAATGTAACCACCGAAATGGAAGCCACAAAAAATCCACTTGTTTCCTGTGTACTTTGTGTTCCCACTGGAGGTTAATGTCCCCCGGAAGCTTTCCTGATAAGTTTACTTCCACTAGAAGCCAAGAAACCCTTATGTCTTGGGTGCCAAGGATACCAGGCTTGATGTGTCAGGTTTTTCCAATCGAATTACCAATGACACTAAGTTCCTTCTTGGTCCAAAACTCCAGGATCAGCCCCGACAGCTTTACCCACACCACGTTATTTCTGGGTGACTCCACCACAGGGTTGAAGCCCAAAACCCAGGGAATGAGCTGCATGAAACTCCGCCCCGTGACCCAGGTGCACCCAAGAATTTTCTAATAATCATCTTCATGCAAGAAATGAATGCAGAACTAGGTGTTCATCAAGGTTCTTAGCTTCGACATGTACCCCAACAGCGGAAACCAGTGCCAAATCCACTCAGATCAGATGGTGACACGCGGTTAGCCTCGACCAGGGCAACCTTGATCGAGCATACACATCTGATTCAAAGGATGGATAACGAAATCGATAACCTGAGATGACCATAGGAGGTGCTACATGTAAATGGTACTAGGGTTATTCGATCACCTTGCTCTTCGGCTAATTTGATTAATGCATTCATTACATTTTCCTTAACTTGAATTCAGCTAATTCTCTTTTGGATAATGTATTTTCTTTTGGTCTTGTTTTAGAATCTTCCTAGAATGTAGTTATTGTAAATTTGTTTGATCTTGTGTCTTTTAGCGAGTTTATTTATTTATAATTAGTTTAGATGATTTATGTGGTGCTGATTTGAAGATCATTTTGTAGATCATAAACATCAAGATTATATATATAATTTGACATATATAATTTAATTTTTTATTTTTCATAAATTTTGTTACCAATTTTTTTTTAAATAATAATGAGTACATTTTACTAACTACAATTTGTAATTTTGTAGAAACCAATTAGAATATAGTGAACCATACCACTTAAGCTAAATCCTTTTTGAGTGTTAATAAAAAATATTATTAAAAGATGGAATAATAAATTATTATAAATAAAATAATTATTTAATTAAATCATTTTTTTTTATTTTATAAAAAAAAATTAAATAAAAAAAATTAACTATGAAATATATATATATACATATATATATATATATATATATATATATATATATATATATATATATATATATATATATATATAAACATCTTTATATATTTATTAAGTTGGTAATAATTAATTATAGTAGGTTGCACGATTTTCTCTTTGTTATTAATTTTAATGTTAATAATATCTAGCTCCTAGCTCCTCTGCCTTAGCAGAACATGTTGAAAAGAGGAAGTTAAGGTCATTGCTAGAATGGAACATTTTTATCATAGTAAGTTGAGGGAGGTTTTAAAGATTGAGAAAGACCAGTTAACCTTAATAGAGACGATGGGTGGAGCATTATCAGATGTTGGATACCTGCCCTTAACTCCTAGTTTGTTTTTTATTTAAGCGTTATGGGTGGAGCATTAGCAAATGTTGGATACCTACCCTTAACTCCTAGTTTGTGTTTTCTTTAAGTGCCCCTCCCCTTTTTCCCTCTTCTATTTTGATTATGATTATTATTCCTTAATAGTTTTATTATTGTAATTAATCAATAAATTAACATTTTATTAATGGATAAATATAATAGATTTATTATTTATATTATAAATAAAAAAGATAAATAAAATAAATATTCTAACCTTAATACTTTCTATTTTCTCTTTCCTATTTTTTATTTTTTGATCTTGACTATATAATCCAATTGGTTATTTATTTAATAAATCTAAAATAAAATATAATAAGATTATATTATATAGCAACAAGAAATAATAATAAATAAATAATTTGATAATATTATAAAAATTGAAATAATGAAATTATTAAATTTCCTTTTTACCTTAATAATGGCTAGTAAAATATTATCTTCATTTATTTAAATTTGATGTAATGATATAATCTTTCATCATGTTCTTAAGATGAAACACAATGGTTGGTTCAAAACAAGTTCACAAAATCTGTTCATATGTGATTGTCACTAAAAAATCTTTCTATACAAATTATGGATCATAGAAACCAAATTTCAAAAAATTTAACTTTGTAATATAACACACTACTATCTATTGAAAATTCTCATTAACCAATATGAATATGAGAGATGTGTCAATTTCCCAAACAACTAAAACAACACTCAAAGTTGTCACTTATATCAAATTTCAATGAAAGCCTATGTCCACACCCTTGATTGTGGAGTTTTACCCACAATCAACCCCACTTAACTTGCTACCCCATTTGCAAAACTTTAACAAATATTGTGTCTCCTAAACCATTCAAATAAAACTCCCCTCAATACTTACATTAATATATTAGTTATTCAAAATTTACTAATAATTTTTTTTAATACTTCTAATAAATTATTTCAAATCATTTTATTATTATTAATAATAAAAGGGTGTGTGCAACCTGATTTCGATTGCCACCGATTGAACGAAAAATTATTTACAGTTGTACAAGTATTGAAGTCTAGTCGAGATAAGCAAACAGATTTGAACCTTCATGATGAGTGCGACTAAGACTAATGCCTATCTGGTTTGAATGACGAACCTGATCAGTTTAATTCTAAACTAGTATGGATTTCTTATTTTCTCGTGTAGCTTGCGTGTGTACCTGGGAAACCTTCCACCGCGAATAACTTTACGTGTCTTCTACGACAACTCTTTGAACGAACGAACCAACGGAAACGATAAGTTGAAAAGTACTTCGGGTTTGTTGGGAAAGTTTAACCTCATCCCAGAGTTCAGTCAATCTTTAATTTCTTCTCATCCACAACTCCAGCTGCCTCTATTTATTGTCTTCTTGACAGGTTGCAGTCCTTCCCGGCGGTGTGAAGCCGGAAAATAAACTTAGAACCGTTATAAGGAATAAACGACTAACTAACGATTTACATCTATCCAACCTTTAAAGAAAAAAAAAGGACGGTCGAATAATGGAAATTAAATTTTCTGGAAGTTGAAAAAATTTTGCACAAATTTTTGGAAATCTAGATTATAATTGTAAAGCATTTCAGGATTAATTCAAACACTCTCACAATTAATTTTTTTTAACCTATTTTTAAAAGCTAAAATTTGAAACCAAAATTGTGACCTAAATAAACAACTCCAAATGCAAAAAGTACTGACCAATTGACGCTTAACATCTATCATACCTTGAAGTTCAAAGGATAGCTTATATAAACGAGGCTATCTGTAGTTATATGTGTTATTGTATTTAAAGTTTTGATCACAGCATTGCTTTGTAGAGATGGCCGATTCCTCACTAGTTACTCAGAATAAGCGAGGGACAGATGAGTATTGGAATTGCGAATTCTCTTTGCCCAAGGCAAAGAGAACCGATACCGGGAGGTCGGTTTATGATAGTGTTATTATGGCTTTAATTGAGAAGATCGATAATATGGATGTTATTAACAGTAATTCAAAAGAAACTCAGCTCCAGGACGAGAGGCTGAACAGGGTCATGGAAAATGAAATCGGATTGAATGGGCAAGCATATGATGTTGGTGAGAAGGGCATTAGTGAGAAGGGTTCAATTAAACAAGGAGAAATAACAGAAGTGAATTCTGAAGCGACCTCGGATTCTGACACATCAGACATGCATTTCAAAATAAATTTGACGTATTATGACGATGTTCGTGGAGAGCCTGGTATCTTCATTGACCACACTACCGTAGAGTTTGGAATCATCATGAACCTTTTGGATGGAATTTCAAAGGGCGATATTATGTTTTCAGATGCGGTGTATGGGTATACTGAGACCGTTTTCTCATCTCTATGGGAAGATGACATTTGGCAGTGGAATGAACATTAAGTCATTCAAAATGTTTTTGTATCGACACAGCACCAGGAAGAATTCATATTTAGTGGAGCTGAGTTTCATCACATTTGGAAGGATTTTACACCGATCCATGAGCGCCATTGCTGACGAAGGCCTGTAGTGTACAGATAATGAAGAAAATTTTCCTATTGTATAGATTTATTTCTTCCAAACTATGATAAACGATTAGCGGCGATGAGTAACATATCACTTCAGTGCACAAGGTGGGCGCAGAATTTTCATTTTCGTTCAGATCCTAGACTATATTATCAAAACTCTTTCTCAATGTTTAGAAAGTTATAGATTTATTTCTTCCAAACTATGATAACCTATTAGACGGGATGTGTAACATATCACTTCAGTGACGAAGGTTGACGCAGAATTTTCATTTTCGTTCAGATCCAGTCTATATTATCAAAACTCTTTAATTCTCAATGTTTAGAAAGTTTTGAAAACGCGCTCTCAATGTGTAGTGTATGGTTTCTTAAAATGTAATCTACGTGTTAGATTTATATATTTTTTTAAGACTTTGATCTATTTTAAATTTGGATATACTAAGCGTGTAGAAAGATTAAGTTTCTTGCTAAGATGTATTTAACTTTATATATTTGCATTTCATAGTAGATGTTATTAAGCTTTTAAAAAAGTTTTATTTTAGTTAATATTATAGATAAATTTAGCTTTTAAATAAGCTTTGTTAGAGAGAAATATCATGAGCTCTCCACTATCATGTTTTTAACTAAATCATATTTATATATAATTATATTTTTAGATTTTAAATTATTATTTTTAGATGTACTATTAATATAGTGAATATAACATTACATTATATAATTTTTTACATAAATTTTATCATTATACTATAAGATTCTTTATCTAATAATTTGTATAAGGTTTTCTATGCAATAATTTGTAATATATTCACAGTCTTATTTTTATATTAATCATCCTTGCAATTTTTCCCAAATATTTCATAATATTTGAAACTTGGTTGAATTTCCAATTAAAAGTGGTAAGCTCAATTTTTCACATGGTTAATAATTTGCAATATCATTTTGACTATAGTTATCTAATAGTATAAGCTTAGATATATGATATAGTTATCTAATAGTATAAGCTTAGATCTATCGTTTCTAAAATATAATTATGTAACAAAATATAAAGATCGCGGGCCTTATGGGCCATTGAGTTTGACATTCTTTTTATGATGCACGAACTAAGTCAAGTGTAAGACAAACATGATAGAAATATCTAGCGAGTATGACTATTTTGCAATTGTGTGAGCTCAGACTACTTTGCAATTGTTTGAGCGAAGCTTATATTTTACTCTAAAGAGCTAAGGTTAAGTAAGAATAACCTATACGAAAGCCTTTTTGAACATGTTATATAGGTTTTCTTTTTCCACGCAGGTTAGAGAATTGCATGAGTACCACTATTTTGCAATTTTGTCAGCTCATACATCATAATTACACGAATTATTTGTAAATTTAAGCAAATTTTATATTTTCCTCTAAAGAGTTAAGGTTAAGTAAGAGTATCTTATTGGTAAGGTCTTTTGAACCTGTTATATAGGTTATTTTTAGTGTTGATATGGGTGACTTCATCCTAATTACAATTTCAGTTTTTTATTTGTTAGAACAATTTTACTATAATATGCAATTTTATTTAGAAAATTTATAAGAAATTATTTGAAATTATGTGACAAACAAGAAAAATGAAATTTTGTGGTAAAAAAATTATTGTAAGCAAATACCTAGCACAATCATTAACAACATTGTGTGTTCCCTCATTATCTACATCTAAGGAGGAAGGTCATTCTTTATGTTAAAAATAATGGGGGGAGGATGAATCAATATTTGATTCCCAATTAAACTTTATTTATTTTATGTATTCATTTCAATTCATTTGATCAATTACTTCATTCGAACACATTGTTATATCTTATTCAAAGTACCATAAGTAACATGAAAGTAACACCATATGAATCAAAGCACATCAACACATGTGGACATCGAGATTTTAGATGGAAACCCAAAGTGGGAGAAAACCATTGTTGTTGTTATTCTATAGTCTTCTATTATAATAGAAAACAATTCATTACATAATGATCATGTACTTATGTAGACTCTTGTCAGTACGAAGGCTACTACCTTTAGGAGACTATAACCTCCATTAAAGGCTCCAACCCTTGGTACTTCGTGGACCGCGTTTCACAATCTTTCATAATAGATCCACCTATCTCATCATAAAACATGCAGGCCACCTTTCATCTATTTTCAAACTAGACCCACACAAATAAACACTTATCAACTGAATCACTCATAACCAAGTCACTGAATACTAAAATATTGAATCATTGAAGGACCAAAAAACACCAAATCAATACCGTGAGACAATATCTACTCCTCCTTGTACACCTCTATAATAGACGAAAAATTCAATGAATGTGTACGCAAAATGGCTTCCATCACTCCTTTTATAATTATTTTATCCTTAAATACCAAGGGTAAAACCTATTGATTTCTTATTTCCACAAGCACAAGAACAATTTTAAATATTTGGTTGAATCAATATGACCCTCTGTGCCAAATTTAATGAGTAAAACACTCACAATGCCAAAATTTCTAACAAAACAGTGCTTCCTCCAACCCTAGGATTATAGTGGCATAATCGAAAGTTCTCATAATATATGCGCACAATCATTTTTTAAAAACATATGTCCTCATATTAAACA